>ML220135.1:83706-219361 GCA_004786065.1 Ascodesmis nigricans
GGGGGGATGGGGATGGTCATGGGTGGGAGAGGGGGAATGGTGGTTAGCGGGATGGAGGGCATGGTGGCCATGGTGGTGAGAGGTTGGAGGTGGGGGATGGGGATCGGATTGGAGATGGCGGGGCGCTTGCTTGGGGGGGGGAGTTAGAATGGAGTCATAAAGGAGAGGGAGAGGAAGCAGAGGAAGAGAGGGGCCAGGGGATTAGAGGAAGGGGAAGAAGTAGAGGAATAGAGGGGGATTGCAGGGAGAAAGAGAGGATCCAAAGGAATCAGAGGGATCAGAGGAAGCGAGCAAGACAGTGGAAAGAGAGGAGAGCAAAGAGAGGACCAGGCGTACGGCTTTGACAAGATACACCCCATTTCCTTAGCGGAATCTTCTGATATCGTCCGGCGGCGGTGAAAATTCGATGTTGACCAGCAGAGGAGTGGAGGAGTGAAGGAAGAAAGAAGTCATCGGGACTGGAGACAGCGATGGCGAGCTGGAGCAAGGAACCCGAAAAGGAATGGAATGAGGTCTCTGGCGTTGATTATCGTGAAGGTGCGAGATGTTGACTTTCATGAAGAAATGAATGAATTCCTCGGCATGGGCCTTTGAGTTGCTGACCCCCAACACAGGCTGAGGTTAGGTGAAGTGAGCGGAGTGATCAACGACCCAACAACCCGGGACAGACAGACAAGCAACTGGGAACCTTGGGATAATGTGAATGAATAAACATCAATATACTGTACAATAATCATACTCCTCTTTCCACCGTCACAGCAGCGTTCCCTCCCTCCCGCTCAATCTCCAAGCGCGACATCATCTCAACTCGGTTTCTCCACCACCCACCCATAGCTTCCATCCGCGTTCGGAGCCGGCGCTTCCCAAACCTGCTCCACATCCGCGTAGCCCTCATGCCGTGTATCATACTTCACCGCCGGCGCCGGCGCCGGGCTTTGCGGGAACCGAAACTTCCTGTCGTCTGGGGCCGCGATGGCGGTGTTCTGCAGCTCTGCACAGTCATCGTCCATCTCATCTCTCGCATGGCGTCGGAGCATAAACACCCATGCCAGAACACCAATAAGTATGAGGCCAACGACTCCGCCGACTGCGCCCCCGACAATCGCGCCGAGGGGTGTCGCGTTTCCATCATCCTCGGTTTCCTTTTGGGTGTCCGATACAGGTTCGGCGGGTGCGGTCGGTGGTGGTGGTGATGGTGTTGCCCCAGCGTCCGAGTCGCTCGATTCCGCAGACGATGCTCGGGACTTGCTGGCGGCGGCGGCGGCGGCGGCGGTTACCTTCGCGTTCGTCGAAGTCTTCGAAGCCGGCGTAACGGACTCAGGAGTGTAGCTTGCCCCGGGGATGCTGACAGGAAACGTGTATGTCGGCGTCCACATGGACCCGGGTACCTTTGGGTCATGGTTGTAGTACGGGTTTGTGCCCTTGGCTGGGACGCAGAGCGCTTCGCCGTAGAATCTGTCGCCGGATGGTTCGCAGGCTTCGTGGTCTTTTTGGCAGCACCATTCTGTGTATCGCGACTCGTGTGAGGAAAAAACATTTCGCAGGAAGTTGAGGGACGCTCACTTTTGGATGAGCGGTAGCTGCAGGAGATTTGGTTTTCGTTGCCTGCTTCACACTCGTCGCCTTCACGATGGCAGATGTTGTTTTTGGCTCCGCAGCAGTACACCTGGTTTGTTGCCGTGTTTAATCCACAGGCTCCCCACACTGCACCCTCGTTGTCGCGCGCTGGAATTCTTGTTAGCTGAGAGTCGTATTATACACCAGGCGGTACTATCGAGGTGATGGAGGACCTGCGCATTGCTGAGATTTCGATCCCAGACCGTTGAAACTGCACACCGCATTCGAATTGCGGATCCAGAACTCGAAATCGATAGTATCGGCAACCACAAACGGTAGTGTCGTCGCGCCGATGATGAATATGGCGATGAGGCGGAGGAGAAGATAATCGGCAGACATGGTGCGGAGCTCGAGGACGGAAGAAAGAAATGTAGGGACTCCCAGCAGCGGGGGATGGTGTTGGTTTTGAGGAATAAAAGCGGCGTAGGATAGGTAGGCTAGCGGCGCCGATTGGCACCTCAAACGAGTTCCGCCGCTGGTCCAATTGACCGAGGTGGCGGGCCTGGTACTCGAGATTGGCAAGATGGAGAAGGTTTTACAGGGCTGTGGATGGTATTCGTGGAAGAAAAAGTGCAGCCAGAGGTCATACAACAGTAGCTAGATACCGGTATTCGTTATCATACGAGGAAGATGAAGTTGAGAGCCATCTGGATTACCATTCTGAAGCACAGCGGCGTTGCTAGCTTGCTGTCAGCATGGAAATAGTGGCACCTGGGATGAGGCATGCCATCGGTGATGGGTTAAGCGCCGACAAGACCCCCAACGACAAGCGAAAACACGATACGCATCGAAGGTGATTCATCCTAACCCACTCCTCTCGCTTGTGCTAGTACTCTACGAGCACGTACGACTGTGCAGTACATACTATCTAGTACCTTGGAGCCTGAATCCAGTCAACACGGTACTCATGTCCTTTGGAACACTGACCACTCGCTTCACTTCCTCGAGCAATAGTATGAGCAAGAAGAAAAGCGGATCTGACGACACCGAGGAAAGCCGAATATTCGCAGCGGAGGTGGAAAGAGACTCTCTCGCCACAGCTGCGCCACACTTCCCGGCTTCATTCCATATCATTCCTGTGCTTACCTCATCCACCGATGCTCTAACACCTCTGCTGTTCCCTCTTCCTCGCTCCACCTTTCCTTGCCTCGCAACTTCCTCGCTCTGAAAACTTCGCCATGCCGCCTGTCCTCTCTCCCCCCACGTCATCTCTCACCAACAGCCCCTAACTCGCTTTACGGACCGTCCGACGGCATAACTATTCATGGTCTTCCGAAAACTGCAACCACGTAAAAATTCATGCCCTCTCACATTTGCAATATCCCACTAACCGGCTCTGCTTCACAACACCTCTCTCACCTAGCCCTCTTTGAAGGGGGAGCTGAGTCTTCCAAAACCAGCGCAAAATCCCGTTCTAAAGACGTTCCAAACACTCTCAGGAAGGCCTCCAGTATCGCCGGCTGTGGCGAATGGTCACACTTTCTGAGGCTGTTATAGGAGCATAGCAACAGAAGCGCGTCTTACCAACTCCCTAGGTCGTCGAAGAGCTGAGGATGAGCAGTTCGATATCGATTGTTGAACGCCGAAATAGTCAACTTGCGTTCCCGTTCACTACTGTCTCTCCATCTAACGCGGGCCCGGGATCGGAGACTGAGGTTTGGGACGAAAGCTTGCGGGGAAGGATAGCGGCCCTTGTGAGACTTTACAAGGATATGCCAATGAGTTTGTCAGATTCAGCATCCAATGTTCGGCTCTTTAATGGCTTACGGCAGCGCGCGGAAGATAATGGCATATCGGGAACGGAGCGCAACCGACTTCAGCTATGATTGACGACGGGAATTGCAGCTGTGAAGTTATACGATATTCAAACTGGGGTTTGCTCACGGATGGCTGGAGGATTACTGTAACTAGGGATTTCGATTGATGGAGGATTACAAGCTATACTGAGTTAGCAAATGTACCTACTTCTGCTTCATTAGCTGAAGATATGGCTAGGATTGTGCTGTAACGTTTTTAATCGCTTGAATTAAAGGATATATAGTTACTCTTGGCCCATGGCCTCTGCGTTTCTAACCACGAGCACGCCTGCGACTTCGAGGCCCCCTCACTTGGCAGCGAAAACGTACCTAAACACGGACGTGAGAAACAGGGACGAGCAGTCGATTATGTTTGAGGGGAGTGTGTTGGTAAACAAAGTGTCGTGGTTCAGGAGGAGAGAAGGATCTGTGGGCTGCTTCGAGCGTTGTTGGGAACTGGGTGATATACTATGTGGCGGCTTAGTAATGAGGGTGGGATTGGACTGGAAATCTTCTAGTCAAATACACTTCAAATCTTTTTTCTATTCTTGGAGGAGCTTATTCCTTATCTTGTCTGTTCTCAGCCGAGATTTCCATTGGTAGACCGTTTTCTGATCAATACGGTTGTGTATCACGTGATAGTTCACGTGGATGCCATCATCTCTGGTCATCCATCCACTGCTTCACGTTATTCGTCGATTTCCGCTACTCTATACTTGTCTACCATTCTAAAGACGCATTTCTCTCTATATTCCATCTTCCCGAACATGATTCCACTGCAAGTCCCGGCCAAACGTTCGTGCGGTCAGAGCTATCTGTCTGGGAAGCTGCGTCACGAGGAATGACTTGCCCACAGTTCCCTCTCTCCAGCAGCGACTGAGGTAAGTTACCTTCCTCATTCCATCGGCTCCATATACTAACAAAATATTTCATTAGCGGTATTATCCTCGGGGAAAACCTCGCTATCCCCTCTAACTGCTGGCATCATTACTGCCAGTTCCACTCACTGTTCCGCTGTTACGACGTCGATCCGAAATGACTCTGCCGCTGATGCCGCTCACCAGCGTCGGCTTTCACGAGTACGTGGGGAATCATGAGTCTGACCACCCCAGCGGGGAATGCTTCCATCCAATCTACCATCGACAGCTCGGCGAAGAGCGTTTTCCCGTTTGGCGTCGGAGGTTTGAAGTCGAAGGAGCACGAAGATTTACGCCAGTTCCGCTACCCCTCGATGGAATTACGGAGGAGTCAACGGTTGCGGAGATTCTTGCGGCCTTTTCACATCATCTCCATGCCGATTGGATGGAATATGAGGACGAGTTCACGGAATACGATGACGAAGACATGGCGTCGACAAACAACATCGCCGCCACAAAGAGTTGGCAACAGCAAGGGTAGGCTTTTGAGCATGCCTTTGTAACAAAGAAACTAATCCAATGACGCAGGTATGCTGGTTCTGAAGCCTCCAAGTCTGGCTCCGCTCATGTCCAAGGATCTCAATCCCCGACGTCAAGCTTCACGTCCTGGTTGAGCCCAAACCATGATCTCATCTCCAGAGCACCAACACCATCCTCCTACACATCACTACTGGAAGTGGAAAGAGTCCATGTGCCATACACACCACCGCGGCTGTCTTCTACAATGCAGTTTTATGGTGTCCAGGGTGCACAGCCTAGTGGAACACCTTCACTCACAAATTTAACCTTTCATGGAGATACACCAACCCCATTTTCTCCTGAGACCCCTCAACTTGGGCTGCACCAGGAGCTGGAATCCCTCGAACGTCGACTTGCAGCCATGCGGTCGGACGCTGGGGTATCTGACATCCAACCAGAAGGAACTCCAACCGCTCGCTACCGTGCCAAAAAGTCCTTCAAATCCTCGATGCTGTTGACTCCACAAAAGGCAAAGCAGCTTACAACCACAACAGACTCACCCAGCTCGACTCTCAGTCCTCCACAACCCAACAACTTCCTCAGCCGTCTCAAAACGGTTTCGCGGCGATCCAACCCCTTCAGCATGTCCGCATCTTCCGACACACTTTCCCCTCCACCGTCACCCCACAACCCAGCCATGCGCATACTCGGCGGGCTCTCCCGGTCTTCATCGCCCTCAAAATCCTCCAGCCGCTACTCGTCGGATCTCGAACAGCTCATCGCCGAGTTTAATAGGAACCATAAGAAAGCGCTACCGGCCCTGTTTGCCACGGAGCCACCGGAATCGCCGGCTAGGTCCCCAAACCGGCGCAGAATGAAGATTGGCCGCGGGCGTCATAACCGGAAAGGGAGTAAGAGCTCGGATACAAAGAAAGAGAGGGGAGAAAGTAAGGCGCTGGTTGAACGAATACAAGATCATGAGGAAGTGGGTCACAGTAGTAGTGAGTCGGGGAGAGAGCTGCAGAAGGAGAATAGGGGATGGGCGAGAAGGATGAAGCATACGTTGACACCGAAGAGGAGTATGAATTTTAAGGCACCGCAGAGTGAGTACACTGAAACGAAATAGCGGACTCAAGTATGCGAAGTTTACTTCGAGACGGGCGGGGTACTGGAATGATACTGGTAGTGTTGCTGAATCACACAGTTGGAAAGAACCCTTTATCTTTTTTTGTGCGATCAATGTCAGATAGAAAAAAGAGCTGTAGAAAAAATAGTTGCAATACATATCCGTAGTTCACCTGGGAAAGTTGAAACCTGGTGTTACGTCAGAGTGGATGCCGTTCACAAGGAATCACACTCACCTCTGGCACATCACGTGAAAACCTCACCAATCTCCTCTCCCGCTCCGTTGCTGATGTTCCCCGCTCGCTGCTGCCCCTCAGCCCCTCATCGCCTCCTCCCCTCGTCTTATACCTCCGATGTACCTGCCGGTTCGTGAACCTTTGCGCCAGCGTTTTCTGCGCCCCGTCAGCTTGGTTGTCCGCTACCCGCTCGTCAGTAACTGCCCCGCTCGCCGCTTCCTCATTGGCAGACATCGTCTTTCGCACTCATCTCGAGGTTCACCAGTTATTTGAGAGAAAGGGGAAATGTGACGGCTGCCAGTTCATTCAATTCGTTACTGACCATGGTTTCAAACTACATGTATCCAGCAGTCCTTCGCCTTGATATCATAATCCTCCCAGAAAAAGCAAGACAACTTCAAAATTCACCGAGTTCGCATAACGATTCGTAACTTCCATCCCACATAACTATCTTCCTCCGCAATCATCCTCAAGCACGACTATCCCCTAAACTAACGGCCACCATCCATTTACTAACAAATATTTCATATCAGTGTCCAAAATAGCACTCCTCGTCGTAACATTCGCTCTTCTTCTTGCACTCAATTCTCTCGACGAACGCCTTGAGCGCTGTCAGCTCGTCCGCTCGGAACGTATAAGAATGGCTATGGATGCACGTATTCCCATACCAGCATCTGCTCTTCCGGAGATAATGATTATTACACGGCCTCGGATCCAAATTTCGGACTCGAGCCATAGCCTCCGCGGAAAATACGATTTTTCTGTTTGAGGCCATTCTCTTCATTACTATTGGAGAGGGCGGCGGTGTTGTTCCCCCTTCTCCACTCGGTTGCTGCTTCGAAGTCGGGGGTGGAAGTGCTGTAATGCGCGCCCACGAGTTTGCTTTCCCATCTGTGCTGCTGGATTTGACGCCCGTGGAGGGAGTACGCAACATTGCAACTGGAGGCGGGGCCGCGCTGGAGCTTAGAATGGCCGAGGTGGAGCTTATAATGGCCGAGGCGGTGCCTGTTGAGACAGGGCGCAAACTTAGGGGTGAATTTAAATTGATTTTCGCCTTCTCGAACAATCCCTTAATGACGACTTCATTTACACCCAGATCAAGGAAAGGAACTAATTCTCGCTCAAGCGGAGGTCCAATGAGGAGATTAATCTTGTCCCAATGCTCGGCGAGCTTTTGGAGGACCCTGGCGTATCCATTGTCGTGGCTCACGCCGAGCAGAATTGACTTACAGGCTCCCCTGGTCTCCCGGAGATTCCGTTCCAAGGTTGCGTTCAGCTTGTGGTCGGCTTTTTCTTTGCCCGCTCCAACGTCGATGAAATACGTATAGGGATTGCAGGGATCCGAGAGCCCTTGGAAGAATTCGCGAACTTTTCCTGGTGCGGTGACGAGGCCGCCGCGAGAACAAACCAGTGCCAGAGCTTCGAGGTTTGCGAAGACGAATATTTGAGTCGGAAGTTCGTTGGGGAAGTAGGTGCGGAGTTTGGACGCGGCTTGGAGACCTCCGGCGTGGCCCTGGCTGAGAAGGTCGGCGTGAAAGATCATCCCGTCGCCGTCTATAAGAACTAGGTTGTATTCGGAGGGTTTTTTGGGGTGGAATCCTCACGTTAGTATTGGGTAAGTGATTTGGAAGTGTGAGCTGGTAATGGTGACCATGGAGCTTACATTTTTCTCCAGTTCCTTGATTTGCTTCTGTAAATTCCGCTGCCAGAATGTGGCATCTTCGGAATCGAGCCGGAGAACATCGAGCTCCCCGCGAAGCGCCTCATTTTGGTTAATTAAATTCTGTGCCGCTTTCTGTCAGCATCCATCCATCCATCCATCTACACATGGCGGTACGGCTCCGAAGCTGAGGCTTTCGAGAATAGAGAGGAGGCACATCAACAAACGATAAAAAATCCTTCAAATCAGTGTTTATTCTGCGGAAAATTTCTTTTTCATTTCTATCCGGAGCCCTGTTGGTGGATGGAGGCCCTGGCATGGTGGATTATTGAATCCGAAACTTACTCGCACGGAGTTCGGGTGAGTAGCGGATTTTCGAGGCTTCGTCGTCGCCGTCGTCGTCGTTTTGGAATCGGTCGATACGGTGCGGAACTGGAAGACGGGTTGATTATGAAGACGAGCTTTCCAACCCAACTTGCATCGAGAGAAGGAGGAGAAAAAGCAAAACAACAACTCGAAGCGAGGTCGGGCGGGTGGGCATGACCGCGTATTTAAAACGCGTCCACTTGTTGCTGGTTGCTGTTGCTGTTGCTGCCACCTAACTCGGCAGCCATCGATCGACACTGTCATTCGTCGTCGTTGCTGTCGTGAGGGATTCCCGTCGTGTGTGCGTGTCTCTGTGTGTAAGGGATCCTGTGGGCGAGTGGTGTATGATGCATGCGCCTCTGAGTTGCTATACATATCATACATATGTGGGGCGGGGGTGACTGGTCCGATCCGTGGTGGACTTTGGGGCGGAACATACTATACTCTACTAAGTATGAGAGGTAGGACACAGATTCTGATGTACATGGGCGCTCACGCGCGGGAATTGCCAGGTGATGGCTATATTAGACGCGTGAGCACGGTATATACAGTTGCTCATGCCGCACGGTGCGCGTCCCGGTTGTGTTGGATGCAGTACTCGTACCCTACTGGTACTTTGATACATCCCATACTCAATCCTCATGATGCTCATCCATGACTCGGTCGGCGAGTACTAGTGGGTGTTATCCGCCTTGTTGTACTCAGCATCCTTCACGCCGCCCACCTACAGACACCGTGACGCCCCGGAGGTCAGAAACATCCCCAGCAAGGTATACGGTACAACATGGCAGTTTCGGCTTCTTGCATATACATACGATACAGCGTGGGTTCACAGTTGGGTATTTGTCTGAACAACCGGCGCCTGAGGAAAGAATGGAGATAGGATCGGATTGAGATGACGTCGGGAATGATATGGTGAATATGTGGTTAGGAGAATGAGGTTGAAGTTGCTCCTGATATGTTGGGACCCGAGTTACGTTGGGGATGGTTGGGATGGGGATGTGGTGCTTCGGACCAATTGGGATAGGAGCGCGGTGTGGATGGGAGACGTCGGCGTTGGAGTGATTACTGACGGCCAGTTAGTATTTGGGGATTATACTTGCGCCGGAATGGTATGTATGGAAACCCTTTATGGTGGAAGCTGCAGCGCGGAGTGGAGGTTGACAGACGTCCAGGGATCTGGCAGGTCGATGGATAACGGTTTTGATTTGGTCGCACAGTGTGGAGACTGCTTGACGATGTTGAACCGAAAGTTGAGGTTGAGGATTCCGGTGAGGGTGATGTTGCACTGTCACCGCTGCACCTGGACAGCGACGATCACGACGATGCGACGGCGATGGCGACAGGCCGGAGGTTGAGGAGGAAGGGTGGGGATGGATCCATAGCCACTGGCTTCTCTAATGAGTTTAATGTCCCTGGGATAATCGACTTCCTGCAGTTGTTCATGGCTGGAGAGAAGCGTCGAGGAGGGCGAGTGAGTCCTCTTGATTTGTATGTCCTAGTTGCGGGACTTTACAGATGCTGACTCCGTTGCGGCATCCATTCTTGGCTTGTGACATGTCAAACATCACGGACTCGGTAAGCGACCGTTGATCAGATCATATCAAACCCCAAACCCCAGCGACTCAAAACATTTATCTAGATACTAATATTTTTGATGTTTCTAGACGCTCATAGATGGTTTGTCACATGTCAATGACACAACATACCATATGCCTTTTCATAGCACTACTCTCCTTCAGGCCCACCACCACCAACCGTTACACTGCGAAACGAGGCACCCATCGTCCGGTCTCCCCTAGCGTATGAGCCTATTCAACAACCTATTTCCTGTTGCGGCAATGGCTATTTTAACGGTATTACTCCTTTCCCATTGATATAAACCGGGGTCAAACTCCAGTTTACCATGACGACGCTTCTTCCTACCGACAATCACGTGGAGTGAATCACAGGAAATCACCAATCCCGAATCCATCAACCATCATGTTAATACCGACTTCACCGCTTACTTTTGTTCTTTTGGGTTTGACGGGGCTGGGAAGTGTTGGCGCTGGTCTTTCGGATCCGGAGTTTAAAGATGAGATCGATGAGCTGCTGTACATCACGCCACCGAATTATTCAGGCGATCCGTGTGTCCTCGCATGCGGTACCGTACCCTACTATTATCCTCCAGTATGTGGAATCATACTAACCCGCTCCCCTCATCTATAGCCGATACACGCTGGATCGCCAGAATCGCCAACATCTGTCCCGGCCGCAGCATGACCTTCCCCTATCGTTATAACCTCTGTGTCCTCTGTGCCGACGACGAGACATGGAGCAGGTATGGCTTGTCGAAGGAGATTACGGACAAGCTCGGGAATTGTACGGATACTGAGGGAAAGGAACCGTATTCAACGCGCAATGAGAAAAAGAGGACGGAGATCCAGGAGAGAATTAAGACTGTGAGTGTTCCTGGGTTGTGGGATTATATGGGGGAGGTTGGGAGAGGGAACGGGAAGGGTGCTAATGGGAGGATAGTATATCCATCCGAAGAAAATGGCGACGTCGGCGGCTACGAGTACGGGTGCAAGCGCGACCACGACTGGGACAGGAGAGGGGCCGAGGGAGACGGGTGCGGGAAGTGCAGAGGAGGAGGATGGCAAGTCGGGCGCGGGGAGGGCGGGAATTGCGGCGGCCGGGGTTGTAGGTGGGTTGGTGATGGCTTTGGCGGGGGTTGTCTAGGAATTGGAGGCCTGATGAATTATGGTTGACTGAAGGTTGTTGGTTGGTGGCAGGGGCGGGCACGTGCTTTCCTCGAGGAGGTTTGATGGACGTCATATCACGTGGCAACACATTGACCACTTCTCTTCTCCTCTTTCTCCTCGCTGAGCTTTCTCCCCTAATGTTTATATTTTGCATTCTAGAACCCACCAGTCCATCCCTCAACCTCTCCACTGCTTTGCATCCTCCCCTCAGCACCATTGAGGCAACCTGCATCCCACCCCCTTCCTTCACTCCGCCCCTTCCCTCCCTTCACCCCTTCCCGTTCAAGACCAAACTCTCCACCATCCTCAGCGCTTTGCTGCTGAGCTCCAACGCCGAACAAATTCACGTCAACATGCCCCCGAGTCCTCTTCAGCCATCGTCACTCAACACAACACGCCTCTGCGTTCCCCAGGGCCGAGGCAGGGTGATGGTATAGTGCGGCCTCGTTCCAACATCTTCGAGCCATCGCAGGGAAGATTTGTATACAACAACCCTCTCCAACCTTACATGCTCTCACTCACTACATCTACACCTACCTCTCTGAGAATTCGAAAAGGTTGTGAACAAACAACGAGCACAGCACCGAACAAACACGCCCAAGGCAACTTCAACTTGAACGATAGATAGCTACAGCTACACCAAACATCCCTGTGGCGGTGATTTGAATCACCAGCACACCATCCATCTGGTGAAGTTCCACCTTATTCTCTGCGCAATGACATCTGGGTTGCCCACCACATCGAATATCGATGATGATTCCCCGACTCTCACATCCCCCAACGAGAACTCCTCACCCTACACCCTCTCCAACGACTCCGAACCTTCAAAAAACACCACCAACACCACCAACAACGATAACACCGCCAACAACATCACCGATAAGAACACCGACTCCTCCTTCTCACCATACAACATCATGCCGCACCACGCGCACGAGCTCCACATTGCACTCACATCCCCCCACCCTGACGAACACGTCCACGCAATCTACAACCTCCTGATCCTCGAGCGCCTCGGGATCCCGCACAACAACGTGTTTGAACTCGGCCGGATGCTGGATGTTAGTGCAAGAAGGTGCTGGGACATCAGTATCGACAGCGCGGGCCCACCTCCCCCCATCGAAGCCGACTCGACTCACAACCATCATGACACCTCCCTTCTCCCCCACTCCTCCGCGGATTACAATCCCGACACTCAAACCACCGCCCCCGCACCGCTTCCACAGCTCCACACGCTCCAGGAACTTCACGCGGAACTCCAGGAACTCGCGAGGATTGTTAATAATGCTGCGCTCCCGGCGCCGACGATGGCGTTGTGGCTCGACCAGCGAGAGCTGCAGAAAACGCATGTGGACCCGTGGACAAACCCCCAAGGTGCGATCCGTGCCGCAGAGGAGAGGAGGAAGAAGGGGTTGCATGCATGGGAGGAAGAGGATTGGGTTGAAGCCGGGGGGGCATTGATGCTTGGTGGTGGTGGAGTTGGTGAGGGAGTGAGACCCGACGAGGAGCAAGAGAAGGGGAAGACGATGGATAAGACAACCACAAGCTCAGGCTTGGGGCGGAACCGTGGCAGTGTGGCGCGAATGAGGGAAGTCGTTGCGGAACGAAAATCTGAGCCGGAGACGGCGAAGTTTGTAAAATGGGATATCAAGGACAACCACAACGACGACGACGACGACGAAGAAATTGAGACTTTGGATACCGCTGCCTACCCCCACCACCATCGGGATCACCATGAGGATCCGAGTAGAACGAATTCGCTGCCAGTCAGTTTCAGAACGTCCTTCCCCCCCCCCACCACCACCACCACCACCACCAGCGGCATAGAGAAGGAGAAGCAAAAACACCACCCATCGTTCAGTATTCCCCCGTCCACCCCTCCCCGCGGACTCACCTCGCCAACCTCCCCGCAATCCCAAACGGTCCAGTATGCGAAACTCAACACCACGCCTGAAGTCAAAACGCGGCCGTCGAAGGCAGATGCGATTCTGGGGATCACGAGTACGAGCTGTGAGCCCAGGATATGGAAATCTGAGTCTCCTATGTCTAGCCCCTCTGCCACCGCGACGGCTGCCACCGGTTCCCTCAGCACCAGCAAATCGAACGTGGGGTTGAACTCGGGCATGAACTCGATCGGAGCTGGTGCTGGAATATACTCGCGCCGTACCTCATCACTCCGCCACTCAATCTCGTCAATCACATCGCACGCATCCCACGCGTCCGCGGCTTCTAGCTCAAGCTACTCGTCGTCGTCATCCTCGGCTTCATCGGGCGCGATCACGAAATCGCCGAGGTCATTGGCGAGGTTGAGGAGTATTGCGTTGACAAGGACTCGAGTTCCCACCACCAGTGTCTCCAACCCTCCTGGTGGTCTCGGAGGAGGAGGAGTCGGAGGAGTTGGAGCAGGCACAGGAGAAAGCAGTAAAGCCGCTGCCATGCTCGGTATCACGATCCCCACTCTCCCCAACCCCAGCACCAGCAATACCCTCCACCCTCCCAGGCCCCCAGACATCACCACAAGCCTCATAACACGGTACCCCGTCACCCCGCCCATCGTCCCCGGCCTCATTCCATCGCTACCCCATAACCAACCCCACGAGAAAAACAAAGAGCTGCGCCACACCCTCTCCGCCTCCTCGATCCGGCCGCTTATCCCCCCGCCCGCGGTCATGGGCGGCAGCTTGAAGCGCCGGTACTCGAGGTCGCGGAAACCGCTCGCTGAGTCGTTGTCGGTGTCGGCGCCGTCGTCCCCTGAAAAGGATATTGCCGCGAAATCCGAGGCGGGGGTAATCGAAGAGGAGGAACCGGTGCGCGAAAGTCGAAAGAGTGCGGACTCTGTGACGACGGGGATGAGTGGGATGGCAGCAGGCATGGGTAGCTGGTCGAGACGTGTGGGTGGGAGGGTCGCGAAGAGGATTGTGGCGGAGGTTGAGAGGCAGCGTGAGCGAGAGCGAGACAGAGATAGAGACCGAGAGAATGAGGCTGCGGGTGGGAGGGTGAGAGAGAGTGCGGAGAGTACGACTGCTACCGCAAGCATGGTGGGGGGGTTGTTGGCCGGTGGGGGGTGGACGGGGTTTCCGGCAAGTGTGAGGGATGCTGGGGTGGAGGGTGGGGAGGGTGTAGGGGGGAAGGAGGGGAAGGGGAAAGATGGAGGGAGGAGGGTGAGGGGTCCGAGGGAAATGGTGAGGAAGGAAAGTAGGATAAAGTTGGGGATGGGGGAGGATGGGTAGAGTGTAGAGTTGAGAGGCTCACCACGACGAGTATACGAAACGAGGAAGGGAGGGGAGAATACGGCATTGTATATCGGCGTCACTGTTTGGGAGTTCTGGGATTATTAAGATCGGAGGGGTTAGATATGTGGCAGACGTAGATATAGCGGAGAATAGACACCGCAATACCACCAGCATCGCCAATAAAAGAAAGAATTATACATAACTCAAGTTTTATTCCATGGCATGTACGATTCGATTTCGGACGCGAGGAATCCCAGATCGGCGTGGTCTACCATATAGCAGAAGAAATCTTCAAATACCAACTACCCAGTACCGAAGCCTGGTGATAAGATCGGGTTTTTGACAGCATGTAGCTATCCAGCGATTGTATGAAATGGGTTGAGGAATTCCCGCGCCGAGGACCTGGACTCAAGATCTACAAACAACCAAAAGTTGTGTTACAGCGTAAGCGACATCAAACCCCCGGCTGCTTAAATACAAACTCAGGATTTGGGGTTCCGCCGTGGTTTATACCGGATTCGGTATCATGGTAGGAGCTTGTACTATAGTACTATACTTTTTGTGGGACGATCCCTAGTGGGCTCGAGAGAGATGTCGTGACTTGGAGTTCATTTTTCTCAGATTCTAAACTAATGCCTCAGAGCACTATCGAATCAAGTAGATCGTTGCTGTAGATGTGGGTATTTGACTGAGTTGTGAGAGTGTTTGTGAAGTTTCATGAATCATCACTCCTGGTCCCGTTCTGATTTCCATAGCGGCCAACAGTGATACTCGCTTTCACGGCCAGAAAGTTTGGTTTCTATGTCATGCAAACACTGTTAGTGTGCTAAGCGACTGTAGAATCCACGCATTTTCTGACTAAACCGCCATCTAACAAAACCCCTACCATCGTTCCTTAACCGCTCATTCCTCATCATCAAACTACTCTTCATCTCTTCTACACGCCTCGCACGGTCAATATCAATCGCCAAACATCATGGCCCCTCCACCATCTATGACCTCTGATCCTCACTCCTCTTCCACCACCAACAACATGAGTACCCCAACAACGCCAACAACAAGCAACCACACCCCAATCCACCCATCCCCAGCAATGGGTACCACAATCTCATCTCGACAAGACTTATGACCTCATCCCAGGCGCCCCATAACCCTCCCAACAACCCCGTATTTCGCGCAATAACCTGGGATGTCACCGGAGCCCCGACAGCTCCTCCTATCATCGACGACGACATATCACCGCGGAACACGCGACAATGCAAGCCCGCGCTCCGGCGATCTCAAATCATGAACTTCAACGTACTCCCGCGGGTGGCTGAGACTTCTTCATCCTCAGCATTACTCTCACCCTCACTCTCATTCTCACTAAAACTCACGCAACCCAGATTATCGCCATCGATCCCACATCTACAGCACAACAAACCGTTTCCTCCGGGCCTGTCACTACTTCTACAAAAACAACTTCCCCCGCCGCCGCCTTCACCGCAACGAAAGGGGGGTCGGCCCGCGGGGGGATAAATAAGTGGGAGAATGAAGTATTTCTTAGTCTAACGTAAGTTAGCGCCGGAAAACCAGAGGTGTTGGAGATCGAGAGCTCACTCACCTATCCTCCTTCATGGACATTCATCTTTGAAGTGCAAGTGGTGAAGCCTTGGTTGTCGTTACCATATGGCTGTGGTTGAAAAAACTCCTCGAGAGGCTGACAATATCACGCTTCTCTCCTCCATGGTGTTTCTCTGTGTTCACCCAATGAGAGTCTGGCTTGGCGCGTTGGCGCAGAGAAATAACTCGAGAGGATGAGTACCTAACTAACCACAATGTGGGGTATCTAGGTAGCGAGTGCACTTGGTCCGACGTGTAGGTAGAATCAGGGTGGGGCGTGGGTAATTGGTAATTGGTAACTAAACGGATGGGGTGACCAGTGGAATGAATGAACGCGGGAGTCATACTCGAAACTCATAATCACGACTTGAATCACAATTACAACAGTGACGATTCTCTCCGTGATAGTTGTGAGTGTGCTCGTGCAGAGAACTCCGTGACATCTAGTCTGGTATCAGACATGACAGAGTATAGTAACCAATTTTCTGACAAATCTCATGATGCAGCGCTCGAAGCTCTATATCGGGGCATAACCTATATGAACCATTTCCAATCAGTAGACTAGAGCAGAGCAGAAGAGCACCGAAACCGTGACGACTGCATCTCATCTGATGACACACTCTGCACCAACATTTCCAAACCCACCAAAATGACTCCCGAACTCCTGAACTGATTTTCATCATACACGGTGCTCCCTCCTGCAGCCCCCTACAACATCCTCCCCTTCTCCTGCCACCCTTCCGCTCCTCTCCTCCCCGGCCCAGCACCCGTTTTTCCCCAAGTCCGCCCCGACCAAAGGTGAACAAACTATGCATTACATTTCCACCCTCCTCCACCTCCCCTCCTCACTTCCCCCTTTCCCCCTCTTGCTGTTCCACCGTTCCAAAACTCCACGCGCCCCCGGGATCCGCACCCGGTCCCGGAGTGTTCTCAATATTCGACCCAGGACTCGGCCCCATCGTAATCTGCATCCACCTTCGATCCTCCTCACTCCTCTGACTCTCCTGGGTGCGCATTATATGTGCGCGTTGATGTTGTTGCAACGCCAGGAAGCGGGATATTTCTTCTCGTTGGCGTTGTTCTAGTGCGGCGCGGTCTTCTTGTTGCGTTTGTTGGAGAAGTTGTTTTTCGCGTTGTTGTTGGACCGTTTGTTGTTGGACTTGTTGGGCTTGTTGTTGGAGAAGCTGTGGGGGAGGGTGTTGCGAGGTTTGGTAGGGGCTGGGGAGACTGGATCCTCCGCTTGGGGTACCCAAGTTGGCTGATTTCATCATTCGTGGGGAGGGGTGGAGGAGAGTTTGGAAATCTGGTGGCGAAGGCTGGGGGTATGGGTGCGGTTGGAGATGAAGCGGCGGGAAGTCCATGTGGGATTGCCCGGAAGCGTCGAGATCAAGTCCTCGCTCCCATCGAGAGAGCCGCATGGTAGCACGGTCCAGGAGTTTGGTGAGTTGATCATAGGTTCGGTGTGCAGCGAGATCGGTTATGGCAACTCTACCGAGCCATTCTAGAGGACGACGCGCGTGATCAAGGAGTTCTCGCGAGTAGTTCGCCTTTGTTGACGAGGGCGTTGGCGGAACTGGTGTGGGTGTCGAAGACGACGAATTTGCTGGGGGGGGTGTGGCGAGCTGCACGACCTTCAAAATAACAACAGCCTCTGCGCAGACAAGATAGCTTAGGGCAAGTTAGCAAAAGAGCAGCGTCGGCCGAAGAATACTAACTGATGAAGACACCACCAGGCGAGCTGACTGGCTGTCTTTCCATTCTGGTTACTGCAATAGCTGATGAGCATTTTTATTACCTCCCGTGCGGCATTAACGCATATTTCAGAACCCTGGCGTGAGAATGGGTCGGTAGGAACCAAGGATGATAGCCCGAGGCTTGGAAAATGGACGAGCATCAGGGCGTTGTTGTAGCGAAAACATAGATCAACCCGCTGCACAACGTTAGAAACGACGATGTGGCAAATGACTGTGAGAAATCCCTACCTGTCGTATGTACTGCTGATCCTCCGACTCCTTCGAAAAATCCAAGATATCCGGCAATTTTTCCTTCCATGCGCGCAGCTGGTGATCCAAATTTTTCATGAGTTTCTGTCGTTTCGACTGCGAGTTGTCCTTCTTGATCCGGGCCGTCCTGTTGGTGTAGAGCTCACTCTGAACATAAGCTGTGATCCGTGCGAGCTTCAAAAGTGCGGCATAGTAAATGTCAGGATCCCTGTCGCCAAAATGGTGTACTCCACACAAGTCTGAGCTCTGAGGTACCGGGCCAGTAGAGTCCTGCGCATGTATTCCGGATGGTCGCCCAGTGACTAAACATAACTACGTTCTTTAGCATCATCTAATCCATATTTCAGGTAAACTTACCGTTACTTCAAGGTACACCAAACTGTACCAAACCCTGACGCGCAGCTCTTTCACCTCTGGCGAGAGATTGGGATCTTTGTTCCGGATGTGTAGGCCGAGCCCGTGTCCTATGCGGATAGCCAGCCCAACAACATTCCATGATCTAGTCACCATTAGACACTGCAGCTCTAGCAGGAGGTTTAAACGTACCGATTCGTATGTTTTGATGCAAGCAGGTAAAACCCCGCGAGACCAAGCTGTTCCACATCCTGCAGTGTGGGTATTCCAAACAACGCACCACCATCGAGTGCTCCCAAAATACGCGCCCGCATGAAGAATGTGAGATGATTACAATCCAACAAGCGTCCCATAGTCTCATAAAACCGATGCCCAATAGCTAACACAAGATTGATGGTTGTCAGTATTTGGCGGTCAACCTTGTAGGGGTCTCCAATGTGGTATAGCGATTCGTAATCATTCATGAAACTCATTTTCGAGATTAACGGCACAATGGGGTGGACAGTCTCAAAATAACCATACACCAACTCATCGGCAAGATCTTTCGGAGGTAATGCATAGGCATCAATATTACCGTTGGACCCACTCAGCCCGATGTCAACGTCATCCAAATGGTAAGTGGCGCCTGCTTATAGACATTTCAGCGAATGCGTAATATCCAGGCATACATGACTTACAGATGTCCCGATTCTCCGAGCCCAATCCACCCATATTCCCACCAAGATGCTTAATGTCGTACATAGGTTGTGGGAAGTTTGGATCCAACCCAAGTTCTCCGCGTAATAATCGAATCCACGATACCTCTGAACCCCTTCCCATGAACCCTAAAGCTCATAATACGTTAGAGAAGAGTAATTCATCGAGAGGAGACGTAAGATGAACCTGTAGGGCGGTTGATATAGAGCGAATTGATGTCCTCCGGAAGAACCTCATCGGTCGATCCTTCAGACTCCGGTTCAGATTCCTCTGATTTAAAACTTTCGTCATCTCTGGGAGTCACATGTCGGACGGTACTCGAGCTTGATGACTCCGTGCCCGGGGTTACCTTTACTCTAGTTAGCTTCAAGCTTAATTCAGATAAGCTTTGAGCATAACCGACCACGCCAAGCGCTTCTTGGAAGCTCGCCAATTCGTCAGGCTCAAGCCGCGACTGGAATTTGTGGAACAGAGATTCATAAGCGGCAACTTTTGTTTCCATATCCTTCATTTTCCTAGAACATGTTACGTATGAACGCGGAAAGCCATGTAGGTTGCATACCGCTTCTGGAGCTCTCGTTTTCCATCCTGATAGATACAGCCTGCACAAGGTCAGAATACAGTCACAACATAAATCAGTGGTGACTGCACCTATCAGTAGTCTCTGACAATGTCCGCATATTGGCCTGCCTCAGTCAGAGGTTGTCGATATGACACGAAAGGATTTCGTTTCTTAAGGCGCACCTAGAGCCGTCACACTAGTACTCGTAAAAAATTAACAATCTTTTTCTGACAGCAGAACAACAGAATCCAGCTTCCCGGGGCCCACAATTGCATCGCACCTAAGCGTACCTTCGTCTTACGCTGTCGACACGGTTCACAGGCATGTAGTACTCGCTGCTTCTCTTTTCGGTCCGTGGCAGGAACTGAGCGGCGCGGAATAGCCACCTTGTCACGCCGGTCATGGCTGGCCTGGTCATAAGACCGCTTTGACATTTTTCGTGGGGTGGCTGGACCACAAGGTAGGAGGGGCAATAGGTCGCAAGTGGAGCTCGATAGCTGTCGAAGAATTGAAGATTTCGGGCGTGGGAGACCCCAGGACCGTCTGATGTGACGTAGGTGCTGCCAAGACGGCGTGGCGAGAGGTCCGGACTGACGTACCCTGACGCTGCGGAGACGGGTACCGATAGAGTTGTGCTGAGGGCAGGTGGCGGCGAGGCGACAGGATGGTGGGGGGAGGGCGTTGGGAGGCTCGCACGGATGGTTGTTCCGGCAGACGGGCTGGGACGGAGAGTGACGAACGGAGACGCACAGAGACACAGGACCACGAGGCGAGCTGCTGGTGTGAGGCTGAGGAGGTTCAACCGTCACAGTGTGTGTGATCGGGCTCAGAGATGTGGGGATCGTCTGTAGACGCAGAAATTGTTGGGGTTGTGCTTGCTAGCTGGTATGCTACCCACGACAGTCGGTATGCCAAAAAGACGGAAATAGGAGATGGGTGTGGCCTGCAGCGAGCGGGACGCGGCGTGAGTGGTTGGTGTGCGAAATACCGGGGATGACAGTGGGAGGAGCGGGAGAGGGATGGGATTGACGATGGATTGACGCTGGATGGATAGATGAATTGATGGGCGATGAAGGGGTGTGGGTGAGGATGACGCGGAGGAGAAAGAAAAGGAGAAGGAGGCGGTGATGGAGGTGGAGCGAAGAGGCACCAGCAGAACCAGGCAAGGCAACAAGAGTGGGATGGGCAGCAGCAGCGAAGAGAGAAAGAAGCCAGGCCAGACGGCAAGTGATCACGTCTCGCTGGCTCATCGATCGGAGCGGAGCGGGGACGCCAAGCTCCGTCACCACACCTCACACGCCTGGAGTGATGTATCATGTATCATCGCCGCCAGTTTGCCCGCGTGTCTGAACCTTGATATGTGCGGTAACACTGCTCTCTGTCTGGCCGCAAACGCAAATATACCTGGAATTTTAAATGGCGGCGAGTTTTGTGTTCCAGCTTCGTTTGGTGGACACGATCATTGATCCGGACCCTGAAACTATCTCCACCTCCTTCGTATCCTGAGCCAGTACCCTACGCACGCGAGAGATGGGCAGGGTCTACATCGCAAGTGAGTGGCCAGCCAGCCAGCCAATCCAACCATACCCTTTTTCGTCAAAAGATGCAGCAGGTGAATTCCGCGGAGGTGTTGCAACATTATCGCCGTTTCCAGTCAGACTACCTACGAAACCTCGTGCTGCAGTTTGTGACGGCGATTTCGTGGCGTAGATCCATACTGTAAACGACTCCTTGAGACGTTCACAAGAAAATTCTGCGATCCGGGGGTGCATCATACATGATGATTCGCATGCATCACGTCTGTGGTGGGTCAGGCGACGTTGGGGAGGACACAATCTTACCAAGTCACACTGACAATTTCTACTCCAAAAACCATTTCTCATTAACTCATACTACCTTCACGGCCAATCAATTCCGACGTTCGGGATGCATGACAATGTCAGTTCAATTATGGATATACATATTTATTCTTCCTACTCTATAGATAATTTACCACGCTTTAATACAGGAAAATCCCCGAGACTTGAAATACCGAAAATAGAGGACCGTTCAAGTGACAGTTCCACTTACAAGCTGTAAACAAAAAGACCCCCATGAACGCCGAACAAACGAAACAGGTTAGAAAACCCGGGAAACAAAATACAGGAAACGGGAAACGGGAAACAAAAAATAGAGGATAGAAAAAAAAAAAACTAAAACCACGTTGCATTTGCTGCACAAAAAAAGCCAATGGCTGTGCATTCCTGCCAGGCACCCCGAGGTTTAACCTCATCATGCCATCTTCCCGTTCTCTGCCCACTCCTTCAACTTCTCATCCAACGGATCAAACCCAGCTTCACCTCTCGGACTCAGGTCGAAACTTGTCTGCCGCTGTTGTTGCAAAGCCTTAACACGTTCGGCAAGGGCGACCGGATCGACCTCGCCATGGATCGACCGTGGTGACGCGGACCCGTCCAATTCTCGTTGCATCGCCAACTGTTTCAACATCCTTTGCCTCTCTTCTTGGGGGTCAAGATCCAAACTCCTTCCGGTGCGCAAGCTCAAGCTACCGCTGCGAGAGCGATTCCGGCTTCTGCTCGCTCCACGGCTTGCGGCCCTGCTGGCAGCCCGACTCACGGCCCGACTTGCGGTGTTGGTACGGCTTCGGCGATTACCGTCACGACGTTTTGAGGAGGCGCGACTGCATACACAAGTATCGGTTGTTGGCTTTGATACGTCGGGGCTCCATGACATTCCGCGAGAGGGATCCCGTCCTCTGCGCCAGTCGGGCTTGTATGCTGGATCGACGTGGGCAATATCCGGTTGACTCTTGCTGAATGCGTGGCCTCTCCAGGCTGCGATTTCTTGGTCTTTAGCGTGTTTCCGCTTCCGTGGGCCCTCCTGAAGATCTTCACTCTTCACTCCATAGAGATGGATAGGGAACTGATCTAAACCATCGTCGCTGTCAGCGGCATATGCTGACCTCCAGTCTTCGGTTTCTGCTTCAAATTCGAGATCTCTAGGGCGGTTGAAACGGTTGTAGACGACGATGGAACCACGACGGGAAATCGAGGCATTCGGAGGTGGTTGCTCGTAAATCGAACGAGGCCTGATCGTGACTGCATCGTCTTCGTCGCGGATCGGTTCCTTGCCGATGACTCCATAGCAAACCTTGAGGAGTGGAATAGAGAGTCCATGGACAACGATAGAAAACATGACGAGAAAGTATATCACAGGGACCATGGCCGCGTAGAGATCACGCTCTTCTTCGTCTCCATGACCTTCGTGAGGGATGATGTGCTTCGTATGTTCGAGGTAAAAAATCGCACCAATGCCGATAGGGCCGAAGTAACCAGCAAAGAGTGCCTCGGACCAATTGGCGATCGTGTGAGGCATGAGTTTGTACATCATGAGGATGGCTGGAATACGACGAAAGAAGAGAACGGCGAATCCCAGACCAAGCAAGATGGGCCAAGTGATGCCTGTAACATCGGGCTGATGGAATTGTTTCCATGGCATAACGGCGCCAATCCAAGCAAAACCGCCCATATTGAGCATGAAATCGATTGAAGTGTTAACCTCATCGTGTCGGAGGATGGCTTCATCTTGGTATCTTCCGTCCCCTGTGATAAGTTGTTAGTCCGCGTAACTGGCGGTGAGGGGAAAATGGAAGATGGAAGGAAGAATAAACGTACAGTTCAGGAAACATCCGGCAACAAATGTTGCCAGAATATCATCGGTACCCAACAATCCACCGGTTCCCAGGATAAACAATCCAGTGATTGTGGCCCACAAGAGATATGACTCCGAATCAATCCATCCCCTAGGACGTTTTTGTTAGCAATCACCTGATTCCAGCAAATACATGGTGATTTCACCTTTTCAAAGCGATTCCTAGCGCCTTGCAGCTGCCGTACCCAATGATGGCACCATAAACCACCGACATCAGGACGAAATAGAGCAGGCATTCCACAACCCAGTCCTTGACAATCATACCGGCACCACCTCCAAGAGCTCCAATCCCATCGTGGCCTGGATGCAAGAATACATCAGGATCATTGTTGTATCGCATAATGTAGATTGCAAGCATCAAAAATGGGAATCCAAAGCCGTCATTGGCGCCAGCTTCCGCAGAGATGATTTCGCGAAGAGGCCGCGCCACGTACTGGAGAAACATTAGTTACAAATCCGATGTAGTATTACTCGAGTAAGCGAGTCTTTAAGGTCCACAGTTGCTTGAGTTTAAGATCGTACCTTATCTGCAAAAGCTCCCTTTGCAATGGCCTGGGATAGCACAGGGTCGGTGCAAGTGACGCAAGCGCCAATGATGAGGGCAGACAACTATCTTCTATCAGCGAAAGTTCCCCAAATCTGGTTCCAAAGCTACTCACGAATGTCACCTTCGGCACAATCAAGTACATGCAGGTTGCGGTGAACAACCACATGAGTGTCATCACAGCTGCGCAAGTCAGAACAGATATTCACACATTTGGGGGAGAAACACACGTAAGAGCACAATAGCCATATCCCTCCATCGCTCCCAGATGTACTTCTTGGGGAGTTGAAATCCGGCAATCACCAGTTGAACGCCAATTACAATCCGACATAGCCCCTAAACATGTATCAGCGATAAACACCCCTCTCCAGAAGCGGGGGAAACAAACCAGAGTGATGGATGACACATCGGCGCTCATGTCGTCGGAGCCATTGTACTTAGAAGGCTCAAATAGCTTTGCTGCGTAAGGTCCAAACACCGCGCCCACAATCATCGCCGGGACTGCCAAAGTTGTGAGCTGCCCACTCACACACTAACACCTCCTTTCCCCCAAGTGCAACATACGAGCCTCTCCAAGAAACAGCTTTCCCTTGATTGTGTACGAGAAGAAAGCGAAAACCCCCAAGAACCCGCTCAACGCCGTGAGCGTGATATTGAGCTCCGTGGTACCTAGGATAGGCATCGTGGATGCTGGTGTCGCTGCGACGCGTTGGGATCAAGGTCGAAGTTGACGCTCAGTCGATGTGCTGCTTGCTGTCCAACTCGTAACAATTGAGGAGAAGGTGTCGCTCAAGGCGGTCGCGCAGATAACAAGAACTAGAAAACGGGAAAGAGTATGAAAGAAAAACGTGGTCGTACAAAACCGCACGGTAGCAGGTTTTATGTCTAGCAGTTCAGATTATTGGTGTCGAGGAACAGCATGCTAAGCATGGATATATATGCTCCTGAGGGTTTTATGAAGAAGGAAGGGATCGGAGGGATGGGTTGGACACGCGACAAACAGGAGACAGGCAGAGACAGACAAGAAAGCATTGATGAGGGGGAGAGGGTAAACACGTTACGGAGATTGCGATGCAAGAGCATCGGTGGGGTGGGGGTTGCCGCATGGAGCGTCCTCGGCCGCTGTTCGTAACCACTTTTCCACACCAGTCGACGGTCAGCATCGGTTCGGCTCTACGGGGAGAGTCAGAAGCGGTGATGTTCTATTTGTTGCTCAGTTGGTCAGCCAATCCCAGGAGGCGACCAAGAGGTCTCTGAATACCCTCCCAATCGCCGAACAGACGATCAGGCGGCTGTTGGAGCTTCGAAGACCACACGAAGTCAGACAACTTTTCGGTCTGCGGCGGTCGATTGAGATGCTGCTTTCGTAGGATTCATTCAACTTTTCGAAATTTCCCGGCTCCTTCAGCCCCTTCTCCAAGAAAAGCTCACCTCCTGATTCTGCCATCCCTCAGCCCCAAAACGCAGTGGCGTCAAGTTGGGAGGAAGAATCCCCTTCGCCACGTCGTTTACCACACCAGTAGATAGTGACATCGTTAACGGCTTGGCTCATCGGACCATACCAAATGTGGCGGAACAAGTGGCTCGGCGGGCAAAGTCATTGGATGTTTGCAGGGCCAAGATATGTCCATCTCCATGATCCTAGGCTGAATATCACCGGTTGATAAGGATGAAGGGAGCTTTGAGCCTTTTGCATTTGTTGGATTGAGTTTCACTATTGTCAAGGGTTAGATTCATCATTAGCATTGCAGGTGAGGGATATCGTTTGGTATGTAGAGGAGGACCTAACAATGTGATTTTGAAGGCTCTGGACAAAGGCGCGCAAGGACGAACTTTACCTGGTTCTTATCGCATGGAGTTCATGATGCATCACATCCGTGGGGTTGATACCTCGTGGTACCAGCCGGTGATCCGAACTCGGATTTCTCACATTCGGCCCTTCCATCCATCTTCGAGAACGAGGGGCCATGCGGGGTCAGTACACCACGAGACTTGAGGACCACACGACATCTCTCCATCTCCATCGCGAAGTCCGTGCTCTGACGCTGCCTGTCATCCGACAAGCACCCCACAAGACGTCAGCGCCCGATCGATGATACCCACTTTAAACTGCCGATACCCCACATTCTGCTCCATAGAGAACCTTGATGGCTTCTCAACATCAACTGAACAAAGGAGCCTTCAATGGTTCCAACCGTGGATTGAACAGCTCACATTTGATGACCTCAAAAACGCCAGCCCATCTGACAGCGTGGAGTTCGTCTTATCACTCCTCAAGATGTTGTCACGACAGGTTCGTGTAGCAGAATGGTCATTGACAAAGAGAAGCGGGCATGGAAGTGGGTATTGAGGCTGTCAATCGGAGATTGTATGTAATGGAAGTATAGCAGCTGTAGATAGTGATCAGCAGAGTACCCTAGATTTGCGGGGAAGAGATGAGTCCCTAACGTCTTATCTCACTCCAAAAACGCCCCGTCCCTGACATCTCCAAGACATTCAATTCTTAGGGCCAACATTGACATGGCATTGGCGCAGATATGTATGTAGCACGCCAAAGTTGATGGACTTGTGGCGGTGGTGTAACAGGTGAATCCAAGGTAGAGTGACACCACATCACTTCGTCTCATCGAAAACCTCAAGTCTGTACAGTTGAGGTATCGTTGCGATGTTGATGTCGAGAGGAAAATCGAGGGAAGTGAATAGGGATAGTGGAGAATTCGATGGGGAAACGTGCCGGCTTTTCAACATTACTGGTTTTAAAGGTTTTATGAGCCATTTCAGCTGTCATCGGAATATCCTCCGTGTTCTGGACCAGGTGTGTTGTGACCCCCACGCTGTGTGTCGATGGCTGAACGGTGCCGGACAATTCGCATAATCATGGAACGACTCGTTCGCGAATGCGGTATGCGCAATTGTGTATGTGCGTGGGTCGACAATGGGGCGTGTTGCCCTATTCAAACACAGAAATGAGAATCGTCCCAACCCCGAACCGCTCGCTGAAATCCGTTGATAGCAAGCGATGACGGAATCCGAACTGAACATGAATCAAGATAAAGATACCGCAGATCTTGTATTGTCGCCGGCTCGCAAGCTGACGTATGTACTGTAGAGTACTCGCACGAGTTTTGTCAGTCTCGCTCAACAGCCAGCGATGATAATGATTATCACGACGCCATCGCTGGAATATCAGATAGCTCGAATGTGCCATTGATGGGATTAGCTCCCGCGGGTATGCGCCAATTGAGGCCGAGGGTCATCGTCATCTCCGTTACTTTTCAAGCAATAACCGGCGAGCATTCATCGGGAGCATCGAATACATCGGTATAATGAAATACTGTATCTCAACACCTTCACTGGCTTTTAGCAAGAATTTGAGGTTGGTGATGCCAGGAAAGCTGACGCTTGTGGTGTGTGATGCAGTCCATGCATCCAGGATCCAACGAGAGCCATGAGTTACTCTCAGTACTGTTACATCGGTCCGGCGGTTGGCAGTTGTTGATGGTCCGAACCGGGAGACTTGAAGGATTTGTCAAAGAGGATGAGCGTGGATGGGCAGTCGTTTGGTGGGGAAAGTGTGAGCGGGATGTTGGTGAATGGGTCGGATAGAGGTCTGATGACTGCCGAACTGAACGCAGTGGCAAAGTCCGTATAGTGCA
The DNA here is from genome assembly GCA_004786065.1 of Ascodesmis nigricans. NCBI lineage: Eukaryota > Fungi > Ascomycota > Pezizomycetes > Pezizales > Ascodesmidaceae > Ascodesmis > Ascodesmis nigricans. The sequence goes on from ML220135.1 coordinate 110,991, forward strand.
CACTTAATATCACTCGCTTGACCAACCCCATGATGACATCGTGTGCGAACATTGATTTTTTGCATTCATGGTAGGCATATTCTCCTTCACATTTCTCAGTATACAAAAACAGCCCTTTGAGGTGTTCTTTGAAAGGCCAGCAGGCAATCCTTCACGGTGGATCACTCGTTCACAGAGTCCTACCGCCTTGAGGAAATTTCAGTATCCTTTCCTCGCGGGCAGACATGAGGAATGTGAGCAAAGAAATTAGTATTTGTAGTGTCTTCAAAAGATTTTGCCGTATGGTTATTGTCGACATTGGGTGTAGCAGAATGAAATTACCGCAGTGCTCTTGGTTTCTGCACGCGGACGCATATTCTTGAATTTGATGGATGGGAGAGTACAGATAATAGACATTCGCGTATAAAATTTGATCCACTAGATATCGACTCGAATCTTCATGGTCTGGATCGTGGTCGCCAAAGCACACAAGAGAGTCACATCTCCCGCCGACTTGCTTCATATCTCTGGGCATTCTAGGCCCCAATTTGTGTTTCTCCGCAAGAGGATGATGCTTTCATCATTCATGTATTCGCCTCTGCGAATATTGTTCAGATGAGGGCGTTGTCATCTACCAACTTGTGGAGTTGCACCCATGTGACGGCTGCAGAAGCACCATCAAATAAATATTTTCGTATTTCTCGCGACACATGTGTAATTCCTCTTGGCAACAACACATGCATTTGTTGGGAGATCAATATTTAGGCGGGATTTGGAGTCCGGGCGATATTTTCTGGTGGGTGGGTGGTAGAGGTACTCACGTATAATACAGTGACTCGAACAGCTGTTCAAAGCAGTGTTAATGAAAATTGGGTTCAGATCCGTTCGGTTGAGTGGATTAGTCATGTTGATCGTTGTCTCGACATCTCCACAAACGTTCGCATAGCCGCCGATCAATGGGAACCATTTCGTTTCTTAACGGGTTCATCAGCTTGGTGATTTTCGATTGATAGATCAATACACGAGATCTGAACTTATTTCAACCACACTGATTACGCGCAGGGGCACAATCAGCGGCCTCCAGCGCCGGGATTTTTCAATATACGCAGTATCTACCCTCATCCGTACTTCAAATCTCCCTCTTCGATAACTATAGATAAACGTTGTCCCAAGCTCAGCCCTAGATATTATACCCCGCATTTCAGGTGTGTAGTGCCATCATAATGCAGCATCGCCGGACATGTGCTGTGCCCAGACTTGCTTGTGACTTGTACTCGTACAGTATACAGCGCCTGTAGTTGATGTAGAACAACGTCTGTGGCGATTGGTATATAGATTGAGACTGTCCAAGCGACTTAAAGACCCAAAGACACAGGGCCAGGTGACGATGTACAGAGTGGCCGCGTTCAGGAACTCGTCTCAGTGCAGGGGTTGACTGGGGGTTTCCAAGTTTCAGGAACAACTATTCCTCCTGACTCTGCATCTCCGGCGATTCGGGGTGGCTTTGGCCGGCCTAGTGATCGTGAATGACGAGAAGTTCAAACTTCGACAAGGTGGTTACAGAGTGCACATGACTGAATCTTCAAGCGCAAGGTCAAGGAACCTGAAAAGGCGCCAGCTCCAATACAGTACTTTTTCACCACACTCAGAGAATTCATCCGATTACAGCCAACGGGTTGCATATTCAGGTTCACAGACCATCCTGGTAGTTGATTTTACATTCGAGACATGTCTGAACTCAGCCTTGTGTTCCTGCGCTCGGACTGAGATGCACAGAGCCGCAACATTGGCTGAAGAACTTCCTCCACTGTCACACTGAGCCCACACCCGTCTTCTTGCCGAACCCCAGATCATCGCCTTTTCGCCTTTAGGCCACCCCGGATCAACATATCACGACTCCATATCTCACCGTATTTGGCATCCCGTCGCTTCCACTGCTCCTGATGCTGTCTATTCGACTGACATGCTCTTCTGGACTAGTTATACGCTCGACGTTGATTCACTACGAGATGCTTCATTTAGCTCAGGGTATCCCGAATTCTGTGTGGTTCATTTCTTCTATTGCTCTCAATGCGTCATTCTAACCAGGATGCCCAAAATATCTCGTTAGTTTGATGAAACTCGAAGGAGGCCACGTTAAATCGCCAGCTAGAACCTCAACGGAGATAAGCATGAATAACTCCCACCACTCTCGCGGTTCTTTCCGCTATTTCTCAAATCATCTTTCAGTGTCATCTCCCAGAGTTCGAAACCTGGTCATCGTCCACTTGCTGACAACTTCACTCATCAGCGAGCGATCTCCTAGCGAAATGTTGGGTCTCGTCTTCCTCTTCGCTACGACTGAACGAGCGTAAGTGCATTCACTTTTGCTCAAAGTGCCATCGCCGATGGGTCGCTTAATCCTTTAACCAGCACTAGGTGTGGAGCCAGCCATGAAGTTATGAAGATCTTCAGGCACCGCCACTACTCTTTAGAGTTTAGCGATGCATCCGCCGCGTGGATCTTCTCAAAATACGGTCAGTCGTGTCTCTCGTAAGTACACCTGCATAATGTGGGAGTTTGGGAACGGATTTCCAATGGCATGTGTGAAGAACAAACCCTGTGGTTACCTTCAGCCTTGAAGGGATGCGATGGTATCTGTTGATGAATGAACATTGACATCTACAGATACCACTTCCGGATATTAATCTGGGCTCCTGATTTTAGTACCATCGCCCCACTGTCTGACCGCCTCGACGTCTCTGAAACCCCAGCAAGAAACCTGAGGGCCAGCGAGGTCCTTTTCGGTGGAGTTTTGGATCCCGGCCGAGCCTGGCGGTTTTGGACGGGGCCCGAAAAATATTCCACTTTTGGGAGCGAATTATTCTTGCGTTGTTAGCTTGTAGCCAGGACCTAACAACCGAAACACGGTTGGCGGGGTTTGAGTAGCACTCTGTCCGATACACCGGGTAAAGGCACCTCGAACTCTCGGTATAATTATGTATGTCTGATGTATTTCTCTGCAGGAGCTCCTCATTCATGGTGAGGCATCAGTGGCTAGGCCCTTCCATTGGATGCCTTGTTGCTTGTCGCCGAAGCCTCGGGCATTTTCTCACTAAAACCCCAGATAGGGGCGGCATCTCTGACGACGTTGCAGACAGCTTCCGGTGTTGTCGACAGCTTCCGGTGTTGTCATGCCGTCTTGTTCAACCACATCCTGCATTCAATATTGTGCTCACGTTGGGTATTCATGTGGTGAGCGCATCCTGGATGTTGCATACCCACCCCCGCTTTAGAGTGTCTGACATCCATGGTTTTTTTCCCCCAGAAGTGGTTTTGTTGAACCTCGCGTGTGAATCTCGATCGACAAGCTTGCGCTTAGCGTGACTTGCATGAAAGCTAGTACTCCCGCCCGCGATGCCTCCATGGACGGGGAATTCATAACACAGGGCATTCCCACCGGTATGGTTCCCAACCGTCTTGTCCGGCACAGTATCGAAATTGCGGGAATCCAACTGCGACCACCTCCCTCAATATGTCGGCCACAACGAGTTCAGCATGGGCTGCACCAACAGGATACGAAGCCCTGCTCGCCATTGCGATGGGAAAGGCGAAGGGCCTCTATCCTCCAGAGAAACTGATAATATCGGCTCGACTTACGGACCCCAATGCTCCAGTACCGAACCGCGGGGATTTAACGTTGTGGATTGCCGTAATATCGTCCTCCATTGCTTCAGTACTGGTCTTCCTGAGGTTATGGATGAGAGCCCGGACAGCTGGAGGATGGGCCTTGGAGGATTGGTTGATTATCCCGGGAATGGGTTTCATGATTGCATGTGCGGGAAATACGGTGTTCGGAGTGAAGAAGGGAGGAGTTGGGATGCATTCATGGGATTTGAGATATGAAGAGATCGACAACGTGTTGCTGGTATGACTCTACTTGAGATTCAAGTCTTCCTTGCACACTACTGACCAGTAGGATAGGCGATGTATCTCCATCTCCTCTTTTACGTCCCCGCAACGACCTTTGCGAAACTTAGCATCGTATTCTTCGTTCGGCGACTCGCCGGTACAACGATGACCCGGGGGATGGCATGGCTTGTTTGGGGTAACTTTTGGTTCACCATCATCTTTAACATGACCCTCATGTTCCTCTACTCCTTTCAATGCCTCCCGGTCAAATCGAATTTCACCCTATCTCTTCGATTTCACCCCGATACCAAATGTCTCAGTTACGTCCCGATCTATTACGCAGGCTCCATCTTGCACGTTATATCCGACCTTCTCCTCATCGCGGCCCCTATCAAGCTCGTACTTGGCCTCCAGATGACTGTTAAAAAGAAAATTACTGTCTGTTTCATGCTCAGCATCGGTGGGCTTGCCATCCTCTGCTCCATCGTCCGTATGGGGTATATCCTCAACTTCACTAGTGGAACCGATATCACCTGGGACGCCATCGAGATATCGATATGGGGCCAACTGGAGATAGCCTTCGCCGTTGCTAGCGCTTGTCTTCCCGCATTACGACCTCTCTTCACTCGCGTGTTCCCGAACTTCTTGACTTCACGAACCTCGCGTAGCAATACAAGGTCTCGGGGATGGACGAATGATAAGTTGGACGGCATCAGCGGTCCCGGACGGCTGTACTCTCGAACTGGACCGGTACGGACTGATGTGTCGTGGAAGAGCGGATGGAACGTTCAGGAGCGGAGGCAGCATGAGTGGGAGGTCGGTAGAGGGAGCGATACCGAGTTGGTGGAGGGGATTGAGTTGCAGAAGAGCGACAGCGCTGGGAGTCAAGTGCAGTTGAACGGCGGAATCATGAAGACAATGAGCGTCGACGTATCGTACGAGCAGCCGACAACCCCCGACGAAGCCCACGGACGATTGAAAAAGATGTCCTCCGCGAACGGTCCAATAAGCCCCATCGGGAGAGCAAAATGACGGAGACTGGAGAGTGAGTGACGCGGAAATTGTTGAAGCAGGTTCTCTACCTGTTCATGCATGGCGCGCTGAAATAACTAGGCGTTTTTTTCTTGGGTTATTTGGGTTTGGCTGGTGTTGGATTTGTCTGTTTCTGCTCCTGGATCAAGTGCTGCTCTGGATTTGTGAGTTTCTTGGTGGATCGGGAGTGTTTTCTTCCCGCTTTCGCTTTTCTTTTGCTTCAACAATGCGTCCTTATGAGCGGTCTGGTCATGTATTCTGTGTGTGATATTTACGATACCTGTACATTAGGAAATGTTTTTGTGATTCCTGTTGAGGATGGGCTTATGATGGGGCTACCTAGAGGTCTCTTATCTTCCACCCTTGTGTGAGCAATCTTGTTGGTCTGGTTTGGTGCCCTGTAACTGTACTTTTGGCAGCTCTGAGCAGCTCAATGATACTGGTGATATCTGGTGGAAGATTTACCCGGGCAATTTACAAAGGTCAGTCTGTTTGCCCTTCCCTCTTCCTTCTTCTTCCTCACTTCTCTCATCACTAACACACCGCCACAGACATGCCTGAAGAAACACAAAAAAAATATGGCAACAACTATAACATTGGCTGGAAGCAGGATTGTGGCACATCTGCCAGGGGCAGAACTCCGGTAATCACATCCAACAGCTAGGGCTCCCGCAGTTTGACTATAGATAGCCCCCCTCTCGGTGTCTGAAGAGTTAAAATCTACATCTCCATGGCTGACTGAAATGCTGTCAGCGAGCTATCCCCGCCGCGTACAGATATATCTCCTCAAGTGCCGACACACCCGTTCTCCCGCCCGTCAGTCGATACTAATCGTGCCTTGCAGTTAAAACATACGCATTCTATATCGCCCAGCAACCTTGCAACGTAACGTGTAATGCTGTACTACCGGTATATTCTGAGGTTTCCACTTGGAGGGGAGCGTAACCCAGCGAACAAATCACAGTTACTCACTCCGACCCCAATCTTCTGTGGTACTGCCGTTCAGGATTTCTTGAAATCGGCGGTCAACGTTCAAGTTCTGGATGCAACTTGGCTGGTCGATACAGTCGTCGTCGTCGATACCCGCTTGATTGATGCCCAACTCACTCGGGTCGCTCACCAGACAAACCTCTGTCTCAGGCCGGACAACGTTGGTCCGGTCTGCAGGGACTGCATATATACGCCGTCCGATAAAATGACCATCGCATTTGCACTATTTGCTAATTTCCTGATCCTGATGTCGATGTTCTGTTTGTTTGGTGGGATCAGACCCTTTCTATGTGGCTTCGATGCCGCAGCGTTTATGTGTGGAAACGTTGAGATCGAGAGTACAACTCCCATGTGCATCTATGTTGGGTAATGCTGTCAAAAGCTGGGGAGCTGAGGAACGATTTGGATCACAGTCTCAAGCACGAGAGAGTGATGATGGAGATGAAGATGAAGATGAAACCCCATGCTGATATTATCATTGTAGAACTCAGAACTTGATTGCCCTCATTGGCGGCCGTCTGGCTGGAAGCGGTTGAGGAGGCTTCCGGAATAATCTATTCCACAGTACCATTGAGACGGCGGTCACTGCAGCGAACATAAACATAGACCAGAGAACGACACGGCATGAAGAGAAAAAAAGGCACAAAAGAAACTCGGCAATCTTCTTCAACACCGGGACCACCTCCCCCCAAACCGCCACCCAGACACAAACACAAGAGACCCGAACAAGCTCAACAGCAACACAAAGCAAGAAAAGACACATCAGTGGCAAACAACCACAGCCACACAGGGACCACCACAAACAGGCCCTCAGGATATTGTCAGCATCAAGTATTTCAGGCTCGTCGGATTATAACTCACGGACTTTGCGGGGCGGGGGAGAGGCGAACCATTGGGACTGATTACCGAAAGCAACTGAGCAAACGATGTATGCCATGTCGAAACTTGTCGCGGAAAGTCTTGCGGCATGATTGAAGGGAGAGCTCGTCGTCTTCAGAGACGAGAGGAGGGGGGATCTGGAACACGGGGGCTTGACGGCATTAGAGAATGGCTTGGAGAGTGACACTGGCTTTCTGGGTTGGAATCTCACTTGTATCCTCGGTGGGCGTGTCCATACAGGACGCTCTCTCGGGGGCACTGGTGGGGTTGCACTGGGCCATGTCGGCTCTGGATTGTTGGCCGGATGGTGTTCGTGGGAGAGATGGTGGGAGGGGGGAGGGGGGAGAGTGCCAGGGTGGAAGGGAGGGGGTATTTAAAAGGGCAGAAGTGCACTGAGGACTGAGGACTGAGGACCGAAGCAATGGGAATGGGGTTGAAGAACTCTAGCAGTGCTCACTGAGGCAACCGTGGGAAGAAATTGACTACCAAACGGCGGGAAACTGCAAATTTGACGACTGCGGCGATTTGGTCCACGAGATCAGGAGCGGCAAGAACGTGAGATTTGGGGGAAAATTCGTCACGGAAAGAGCATGATGATGAAGGATTGGATCTATTCTCCCTCCATGGCTCTTCTATTGGACGAATACTCAGGACCTTGGTTCAAAATCCACGTTCTCGCCTTCTCAACGCCTCAAAATTCTGACTAAAAGTAGTGAAAAACAGCTCAAGGTCCGTCATCACAGCATGGCTCTTGCTCACTTCACCTCCAACCTGTGAGCCCTCCCCAATTCCTTCCGAGGGTCCATCGTTAACCTGAAGATTCCGGAGGAGTTATCTGACTATCTGAATCGGCCTATTTCTAAGTTCTCAGTGATCAACACCGAGACACCGGAGCAGCGCATCACAACGCGAACCCTCTCACCGTCCACGTTCCGCAACAGTAGTAAGATTCATAACAAACAAGCCACGCCACGACCAAGGCCGCCACATTCGTCTCCAGAAATATCTTCCCTGGTTTGCAGCATCTGATTTCCCGGATGTCATGAGATGCTGCGATGACACGGCGATTATTCCAATATTTTTGATCCGGATAGCCCAGGTCGCCGCAGATCAGTCAACTAATAATAATTGCAAACCGGTCGTGAGAACAGAGTCAAAAGGCTTGAAACCTCTGGGTTATGAGAGCAATACGGCATAAAAACAGTAGCGGGGTGGGTGAAAAACGCGAAGCAAGCCGGGATCTGGTTACGGGGTTCTGGCTACATGGAGGAGCTCAAGGATACCTTATTGTATACCTACGCTGAACGCTGAACGCGCCAGAGTGAGAAGCTGCGAAGTCATCTGGTGACCGGGTTTGGAGAAAAGGCGGTTGGCGGTACAGCACTTTGGGTGACTCCGAGGGCTCGGCAGTTAGTAGGAATTTTATGGGAGACCTCTCTCGCTTCGTAAGCTGTCAGATGTCCGTCACCTCCTCTGAACCTCAGCTCTCGCGCCAGACAACTCCTTTTGTGAGGCTACCAGGCGACTCTGCATGACTCAGGATGACGACCGGCAAAGATTCTTTCCAACGACCCTAACTTGGCCAATATCAGCCTGGCCCTAGGCTCTCCCGTCTCAGCAGAATGTAGTCCAGATCGGCAATTTTCCGCTATGGTACTATAATAGGTACGCGCGCAGTGCAGTCTACATATGTAGTACTAACACAAAACCTTAGTACTTATTTCGCACCTCAACCCCGCATCGCCCCTCACAACCGTCCTCCACCTTCCAATGCCACCCTGTGGAAATACCGGTAAACCTCCCTTCCGCCTCGTCTGATCCTGCCACATCTGCCACCATATCTCGACCGCGCCGTCCACCGTCTCCGGCCTACCATTATGTCCTCGTTGCAATCACGACGTCTACAGGTGCCATCGCGAGGCCCAATGGGAACCGTCGTCCTATAACCCCACCCGAATCCAATGTCTTATGACGCATATCCAATACCAGTGGGTTTGCTGGGCGTGTGGCGATACGTACCATATGTATACTCTTCCTCACACGACGTGTGGTCACATTGTCGATGGGAGGGTCTGTGGGTATGGTAGGAGGATGGGCGGGTGTGGGAGGACCGCGAAGCTGCCCGATGATTTTTTGTGTGAGGCCAGGGCGGTGGACGGGAATCTGGACAGGTTTCAACTGTTGGTGGAGTTTGTAAAGAGGCATTTTGCGTAGGATGGAGAGGGCGGCGGGAGGTGAGGGACGGGACCTGGGGGGGTTCTAGTAATGGGATATCAACTCTGTATCTGAAATTCAATGGAAACATCATGGTCAGGCTCCCCTATCTTCCTCTCGGTATGATCATACTCCATTAGAGACACTTTTTGGTTAACCTAGCTCCAGAATAGGCTCTCACTCTCCCTCACGCCGTCTCTTCTCCCCCCAATCAGGCCCGCATCTTGAAGCTGTCCCATTTTCTTTATCGGCACAAGTCAGACGCTTTAAACCCCAAATATTGTCTAAACCTTCTGGGAAGCCCTTAACTTGATATAGTGGGTATTAGGTAAGCGTGCCTCACAGTCTACAGATTACTGGTCCATCACCACCATCCTCCACCCATTTCCTCCACCTCCTAATGGCATCCTGCGGTCCCAGTACACCCCCCAACCGCGTCATCTGGTCCTGCCACATCTGCCACCACATCTCGACCGCGCTGTCCACCGGATTCATTCCGTGTTCACGCTGCAAGCACGACGTCTTCCTCTGCTATCGCCAGGCCCTACGCCGGTACCCAAGAAAATGTTTCATGACGTATATCCAACACGGGTGTGTTTTTCTGGGCCTGGGGCAATAGCTACAATGTTTATGTTTATCATCCGACAACGTGCCCTCAGTTGGTGGATGAGAGGGCCCGAATCTGTGGGTATGATACCAGGATGGGCGACTGTGAGAAGACTGTGAGACTGCGAAGCTACCGGAGGAGTTTTGGGAGGAGGCTGTAGGGGTGGATGGGGACCTGCGGAGGTTTAAGCAGTTGACAGAGTGTGTGAAGCGGAATTTAATTAGGATGGAGGAAAGTGAGAGGTTGGGAGCTGGAGGGTACTAGTGATGGGATTGCGACCCGGTATTTACAAGGCAATATGACTTTGGGTGACCCGGAATCATACTCCCAGCGTGCAGATTGCTTATCACGGGTTGAAAAGCGACTCCAGAACGAAAATATGAGTGATCACGACAACAATAAATGTACCGTAACGCGTCGTATAGCTTTCGACATAAAAGGCCGCGTTCAGAGCACCCTTATCTTCCTCTGAGTATGATCATACTCCAGTCGAGGTAGTTTTTAGTTAAACCTATCTCAAGAACAACTTCTCTCTCTCCCTCCATCGCCCATCCTTTCTCCCCCCGATCCATGACCCAATACCACTCACTAACTCCGACATCCGCCATCACAATTGCATCCAAATATATTACACCCCATCTCCGATCCAACGGCATCTTGATCAGCGCCATTTCTTCCTCACAAATCGGATATTTCATCACAAGACACACTGCAAGTAACCCGACAACGTTTCTCACGGCGTTTACAGCGATCACGGGGAACATCAACGGAGAGTATGAGAAAAACGGAGAGAACGGAAAAGTGGTCAGGAGGGTTCAAACATACGTCAATAACGACAATATGGCGTCCCCTTAGTACCATCATTACAATACGCTGGCGCCTGGAATCGTCCCGGACCTTTGCTATCGCACCATTTGGAGGCGCGGGAATGAGGTCTGGAGAGCGTTAGCGAGCGATATACCAAATTAATCATCGATATCGTTCATTATAGAGCTCCATTGATGCTGGTGGAGGGAGAATGATGTGTTGGAGTTTGAGTATTGAGGGAATATAAAAGATGATGGAATCACGTAGGATCACCCGTCAACGTTTTTCACAACAACCCTGTTATGGAGCGCATAAGTTCCGACCGAAGACGCAGCGGCGAGGCCAACAGCCGAATGAGCGATCGTGACGGAGGAGAGCTGCATTTTTGCTTTCCGTTGCGGAGATGGAATGAAGGAGTGTAGAATTTAAGGATGTGGAGGATGGGAGGATGGTGAGGATGGTGAGGAAAGTGAGGAAGGTGGGATTGGTGGCTTATATACTCTACAAGAGCACTTGATAGACTAAGTGGGAGACTCGGAGGTTTGTGGGATCATGGGAGAGCCGTAATACAATATAGCGGTTATTGGTTCTGGCCTCTCGACGCCGCCGAATGTGGGTATGGTATGTGAAACGATGTTCTGAACCAACGAGTCAGGGTCTGAAATATTTATGTGGGTGATGTAGAGCTGATGGTGACTTTGTTTTGCTTTGTTTAAGTTACTTCTCATTATTGTGTGGGAATGTACAGTGTGGGTTGATTGGGATGATTCAGAGGAGATACAGGTTAAATTGATATGAAAATGGTCGCTGACTCGTGTGGCTTCAAGTTCCGGCAAATCACACAGTGAGAAGATTGAGAAACAGTAACTTGGAGAACTGAAGATGGGACGCGGCTATCTGCTGAATGACCGGCTTCGGTTTGACAGAGTCGTGAAAGTGGTTGTGTACTTAAGTTGTACTGTACTCACTCGACCTCGATCACAAGACATGATTCTCCCGCATCCATTTGCGAGACGCCCATGAGACCAAGTTCCTCTGCCTTATTAACAATTATCATATTTACACCTGCAACCAGTCATCACTAGCCACCTCGGGTATATACACATATCTTTCCGCATCAAACACCGGTTCTACTCAGATCATGCAAAACGCTGTATGCAGAACACCTTGAACCGAACCACAATTGAAAAATACGGACTCTAATTAGCAAGCCCAATAAAACTAATCCTCACAATCTATCTTTGCTAGATACCTAAAAGTCGTCTTTCTTAGCCTCCACCAGCTGAACATTGGTCTCCGTGCTTGGCGGCACACCGGCAGTGTCGGTGGCTGTGGCTGCGACTGGGTCGACGTCTTTGGGTACAGGAGGACCAGTGAAGGTTTTCCGTCCGCGGATGAAGTACCATCCAGCGGAGATGGCGGTGAAGCCGGCGAATACGGCGGATGCATAATCTGATAGCTGAGGTCAGTATGATTTATTTCCACCTGTCATGATTACTCTCGATCAGGAATATTATATACTCCGAGAGGTATCAAAAGACTGTGGGTAGATCAGTAAATGGGGCGGAGGAGACTTACTCATGCTTGTTGGCGTGACCGGTATCTCCACAGGCATGCAGAACAACACGATGGCGAACACAATCCACACTCCGGTGATGGCATTGATGACCCATCCCAACGCTCCCAAGCTATACGGCGCATCCTTGAGATGTTTCCGCCCTCTCGCCAAGCTGATCAAAATGGGACACGCATAGCTGGTGGCCAAACAGATCGTCGCCACAGCCGTGAAAGCATTAAAAGCGGCGGAAGATCCAAAATAAATCAAACCAAGCAGACAGCAAACCGTGGTCGACAACACCAGTCCCCAGAGCGGGACGTCAAACTGATGGTTCACCTTTGACCATAACCTGCTCCCCGGAATGGCTCCGTCGCGGGCGAATGCGTACGTGCAACGAGAAGACGCCGTGAGGGCACCGATGCCTGCGAAAAGCCAGATTCCAAGGATGAGGAAGAGGAGGCCGAAACCGCCAGACGCTGACCCGGTAACAAGCTTGAATATAAGTCCGATGGGTTGGCCGTTGGCCACACCGAGGAGATCGGCCACGGTGGGGAGAACGAAGAGGATGGGGATGAGATAGATTATACCAGTGAATCCGGCCCAGGCCACGGAGAGGACCATTGCGCGGGGGACTTCACGTTGGGGGGTTTGTACTTCTTCGCACATGGCTGCGACCTGAGCATGGAGCATATTAGCAACCCGTCTATGCTAACCAAGTTGAGAAACATAATTACCATGCCATAGCCAGTCAAGACGTATGCTGGCTGGAGCAATCCGACAAACCACGACCATCCATCCGCCCACCCACTGTTGTTCTCATAGTGTCCGAACACGAACTTTGCATTCCGTCGAACATCTGCCATAGAGAGTAGAGTAACCATGATAATCACAACGCTTGCAGCCGTCCAGTACAAGCACAATTTGTTGATGAAATCCAGATATCTGGACCCGAAGATGTTAAATGCCATACACACGAGCATGACACACCAATACATCAATATAGTTTGCCACTCATTCGGCGCCCAATCGTCTCGCCAGAGCGCTATCGCACTGAGGATTAATTGTGCACCGCCAAAATTAATGGACGTCGTCACCGTCCAATTACCTACGAGTGTGAGCCATCCAGTGATCCACGATGCGATGGGGGCATATTTTTCCGGCGATAGCATCGCGGACCAATAGTAAACCCCTCCAGCTGTAGGAAAAACGGAGCAGATTTCAGCGAGGCTTGCGGCGATGCAGAGACTGATCAATGAGACAAAGATCCAGCCATAGAGAATGGAGACAGCTTGTCCGGTACTGAGTGTAATGTAGAAGGTTGTGCTTAATCCGTACGGCACCGCTATTGAGGTGGGTTAGCGATGAAGATTGGCATTGTTTGAACTTTGAGGAATCCGCTCACCCATGATAGCAAACGACAACCCTAGAATCGATACCATTCCCAAATTCCTGGGCAATTCAGACTTGTATCCCATCCTCGCCAATGCCGCATCAGCGGACGCGTCCCCAGCCACTTCAGCAGCCGATGTATCATGGTGCTTCGCCATCGTATCGTTGCTCGAGCTGAAGCTCGCAGTCACAGTTTGGAAGAGCCGACTTCGCTAATATCCCGCTGAATCCAGTCCTCGATGATGGTAGCCGGTCTGCTGCTGAGATTCGGGCTAATCCGAGGGAATTGGTGTGGGTAGCGTTGTCGGAGTGATGTCTCAAAGCTCGTCAAGCAAGGTATCAACCCGGTGGCGCAGATGACGGCGTTGGATGGAGCACAGAGCAAAGGATGATAGTTGTGGAGTCCTCTTAAACCCGTGGAACGGCAGCAGCCTGGGCCAACTGAATCTTTCCCCTCACAGCCCTCGCGGGTTCTTATAAGCCCGTATCGTAACGACCCAACAACACGCGTCGTATCCCACGAGCTGCGTTGACGCGCTTCTCGCTGATCCTCTCTTGCTCCACCATGTCTAACCCTGGCCCTTGGATCCCGTCGTATCTCGCTCGCTTGTTCTGTCCATGCTTTCCTGGGCTCTGGGTGCAGGCCCGTGAGTTGAGGTGCTACGAAACTTTCCCTCCTTCCTGAAATGCTCGTGCGTGTGATCTTATCGGAGTGACCGACAGGGTTGATGGAAAGCGTGGGCGACGTGTAACCTTGAGCCTGTGATCTGCAGCCCCGGTGAGCGCCGGTGGTGGCAGGATAACTGGGGAGATAGGCAGTTGGTGACGGATGGAACAGATGGCGGGGTCGGAGCAGGACGTCGTTGATGAAATGGAGGATGGGAATTTCGGTAGCAGAGTTGATGATATCGATGGTAGAAGAGAGAGTTTGCGATGATGCCGCCGTCACGATGACAATCTGCAATATGGATGGTGATGTTGAGTCATCAACATTCCACATGGTGACAACAAACATAGAACCGAACAGATATGTAGATAGGTATAACGTTCCTGGGAGCATACAGCCTATCCAAGGCATAGAATTTTAATATCCAATCTTGTTTTCAGTTCGATTATTATATAAACTTCTAGCCGTAGACTGGTCGATGCTGGATGATTCAAATGGTCATGTGACAGAATCTCTTGAGCCTCACGAACCAGCGGGATCTACTCCCAGTCTCCCACCACCCGTGATCACCGACAGCCATCTTAGTGAATCTCGCCCCAGCCATCCCGTTATCGCCACGAATACTATTCGATGCTTTTCCCATCTCGAAACCGTAATGGTATACCCCTATTACTTATACGGTGGAGGAAAAACTGACGAGCTTGCAGCCAGAAACGAATTACTATCTACTCGCGGGAGGCAGCCAAACCAGTGTGGATCATGCGATAAATACTTTACGGTTCCTACAAACGACTGACGAATCGGAGACGAATCGGTGGGGCTCTGCCAATAGAGTGGTTCGAAGCCGGGATTCCTACCTACAAGGAAGTGGATACGACTGAATCACACACCCACCACCTTCACGCTTTCATTCGTTCACAGTCCACCACGGCCATGGGTATACATACCGGTACTACCACCCCGACGAGCAGGCAAAGGCATATCTTCGATGAGATGAATTATGGTGTCCCCAAGTGTTATGTCTGAACCACCGGAATAATTGAGCCAAATGGCGAGCCTGGGCTGAGAACCTGGATTCTGATATGTGTAAGCTACCGAACTGATCCTAATATACATGGTTGCGGATTATTTATGATTCAACCAGCTTGTATTAATGGCATATGTTACCTGTACTCGAGTACTAGTACATGCGGGGAAGCGCGCGCCTACATGTGCATTCAAATTCACGAAGCACAGCTGCGAATCCTCCTGTTCACAACTTCTACCTTCTCCTCCAGCGCCGCGGCATCAGCACCGGGAGTCCTCTTGACTTCCCTCACACGCGATATCCGCCATCTTCGCGCACTGCACATTTCCGTCGAGCATTGGCTCTCATCATGTTTCACATACTGACGAGACCAAGTATGCGTGCAATTCTCCTTGCTTTAGCCGTATTCCATGCTGGAATCACTGTAGCGGATGACGCTGGTGATGATATGACCAACAACTTACTGGCAGATTTGGCACCGTATGTAATTCCATGGCCATGATCAAGTACACAGCACATTGAATTAACCCCTGTCATATCTCATCAATGTCCTTGCTCTATTTGGAGAACAGGTTGCAAAGCAGTTTATGAGCCAATCCTGTAAGTGGTGTCATTTTACCTTTCCCGGCCATATTTCTAATGTATTTCAGTAAGCTGGTTTGACTACTTTATTTTCGCTATCGCCCCATTAGGTATTATTACCGCGATGGTGTCTGCAATCCGAGTTGGAGGACCGCTATGGATGAAAGCAGTGATTGGACGGGCACGCGAAAATCGTGCAACAATCGAATTGGAACTCATGTCTTCAACATCACACGAAGTTTGTGAGCTTTGGAATGGCGAAGGGGTGGTCAGATCAATGGGTAGACCGGAGATCAAGGAGATCATATACTTGGAGCCGGAGGAGGAATTGGAAGATTTGAACTACGTCAACAACCACCTATTCACGTTTGACATGGCGAAGGAAAACGACTCATTATTCGCGTATAAAGGTGAGCACGTTGAAATCGCAACAGATGGATCTATACATCGCTAATCTTATTCCTTTACAGAAACTTGCGATGACGCGTCTCGGGAGCTAGTCCTGGATCTATATGGGGCCTGCATCAGAAACAGCCACTGTGCTTGGACAGGCAATTGATGTGGTCATGAATGCTCTTATACCCATATCGTCCCAGAATGAATCGATTCGTTGGACTCTTCATGCCAGTATATCTTCTCCTTCGGACCCCGAAAGCGAACCACCCCAGCCTCGTGGTACTTCCTCAAGCCAGTCCTGTATTGCTCAGGAAATCACTTTCGAGGTTGAATCAGATGGAAAACGGTGGAAATCCCAAGAAGATCGACTTGACGCCGCATTATCCCTCTGGATGTACCACATCCATCAACGGACTTCCCAGCCAGTGCACGCAGCTCAAGATGGGGACATGAGAAAACCCGAACTGAATTTTGAAGATATCAGCACCCACATCAACAAAGAGGTCACGCAACTCACCTGGGTGTGTGGGCCTACAACACAGCTGGATCGAAACCACAAAGTATGTCGAATTCTTGGTTTATATTCAACAACTCTGAAAAGAGATATTCAATGGTGGATTGGAGATGCTGTGAAATGTGAAGAGATGTTCTTGAGCGACAGGCTGCGAGATCTGAGCCTTTTGGGGTTCTCTAATAGCCACTTAGGTGGTTTAATTGGAACCCATGTAAAAGGAGGTAACCACATTGGTATGTTCATCCTGACCATAGCGTTACCGCGCATATTTTTTGACATGAACCTATAGAGCACAGAACACATTATGTTACTATCGCAGATGGCCGTTTGGTAAATCTACTTGCACAGCACATTTTTATGTGTTTCATGTGGGACATATCACACAAACCCCAGAGGCCTACAGCTGTCTTGTCCAACTACACAACCAGTATCAGTCGTACGGATGCTTTCAGGATCAGAGACCCCTCTTCTTTATCGTCGCTTCGAATGGAGAATAACATACTTTTACAGACAGCTACTGGTGTTCAACAAACCGGTCTGACATCCACTCTAGACGAAGCCTATCTGTGTATTATACCGGCCCTCAGTTCCACAGGCCTTCCGTTTGGCGACGTCATCGACCTCGTGTGGCAACAATCGAAGGAGAACGAATGCCTATTCCGCTATAAAACATATATACCGATACTTCTAAGACTTTACTCAGAGATAAGGGGCATCTCGGCGGACTTTTTCAAGTTAACGGCCATCATGCTTCATGTTTATAATTCCATCCGTCGTCGCAGAGCGTATCTGGAATTGATGCCGCAAATTGGATCAACACTCCCATTTGAAGTCGGGGAAACCTACGAACAGGTGGTCGGGGAAGCGATCGTTGGAAGGTGCCACCAGCATATCTCCAGGGCTTTAGAATACGGCCATGAATCTCCGAGTCGGGCGCAAAGGCTTCCATGTCCGTGGTTGATTTGGCTTCTAAGTTCAAGAATATCACCATCGCTCCTCACGGCGAAGGAATGTTTAAATGACTTCAGCTGTCGACATTGGGGTTTAAACCATCACTGTGCTTCCCATCATTCCACACCAAGACGAGATCAGCAAACAATGAATCTATATTCCCCCCCATTTCTTGACACGAACATGGAATTTGTAGTCCCTGACAGCTTTCAATACACATTGCTTCACTATGCCGTCATGTCGAATAGTCCGCAAGCAGTCCGTGCCTTACTTGATCGTGGCGCCAATCCCAATGCTCTTGATGTGGCCGAAATGACACCTTTACACTACGCAGTTGGCGACCTGGCATTTGAATTCAAGTACTGTTTTGATGATATAGCTGATTGATGACTTTTAAAGTCTCACTCCGCCAGATAACTGCTCATCATCAGGGATCTTATAAAGGAAGGCGCCGATTGCAACAAACTTGACCGGAGCGCTGCTTCTCCTCTCCATTATGCCGCCGCAAATGCCAATTCTTATAATATAGTGGGCATTCTTATCGATCACGGTTCCTCCCTCCATCAGAAAAACGACATCGGACAGACTTCCTGGCATATAGCTGCGTTAAACGGCTTCGTCAATGTTTTGAGGGTTTTTATTGGCAAGGCACAAGCAGATTTGGATACCCCCGATGAGAACGGACGAACGCCTTTACACTTAGTCGCATCGAGCACATATATGAGGAGCATCGACGCTGCAACATGTCTTATGTCCGGTGGAGCCGATCCAAACGCACAGGATACTCACGGACAGACTCCCTTACACCTTGCTCTTCAAAAAAACAACGAATTGATGGTCAAGATGCTCTTACAGAACCCCGCACTCGATCCAAGCAAAGCAGATAAAGATGGTTGGACGCCCCTGATGTGGGGAGCGAATGATGGCTCTATAAGTTTGACGGTGTTAGAAGCTTTGATGAATGATGTCCGGATCGATTCAGAGGCACAGGACAAAGCGGGACGCACAACACTATCATTGGCCGCCGCAAATGGCCACCTCAGCATTGTTCGCCTGCTCGTCAAGTCTCAGGAAGTAAATCTGAATAGCCAAGATATATCTGGCTGTACACCTCTATCATTGGCGGCTTCAAACGGCCATGTCAGTGTTGTCCGCCTGTTCCTCGAATCTGAGGAGGTGGATGTGAATCTACAAGATAAGAACGGCTGGACCCCGCTTTCGGCAGCTGCAAAAAATGGGCACTCCAAGGTGGTTCAGCTGTTGATAGGGTACAAAGGGACTGACATGAATATCAAAGATTCTGATGGTCGAAGGGCTCTGTCCTTGGCATGCGAAAATGGGCATCATGAAGTTGTCAAACAGTTAATCTACTCGGAGTACGGTGTTGCAACCATCAATGATAAAGACGCCTTTGGTATGACGCCGCTGTTATGGGCGGTTTCCCGGGATCAGAAAGATGTCGTCCAACTGTTTATTGAATGCAGAAATGCAGATATCAATGTCATGGACAGAAGTTGCCGTACACCATTGTCAATTGCTGCTGAGCATGGACTCCACCACCTGGTTGAGGCGCTTTTGACTCGTAGCGAGGTCGAAGTTGATCGCCCAGATGAAAATGGCGCGACGCCGTTTTTATGGGCTGCATCTCATGGCCATGGGAAGGTGATGCGACTGCTAATGGATCGTACCGGTGTTGATATAAATGCGAAAAACATGGATGGATGTTCCCCCATCAAATATGCGGTGGAAAACGGAAACCAAGAGGTCATTCAGTTGCTTCTGAGTCACGCAGATATCGAACCTGACCCAAAGGATAGCAACGGTCGCACGCCATTATCTTTAGCTGCCGGAAGATGCGATGAAGTTGCGACTATGCTGCTGGCGAGACCCGATGTCAACCCTAACTCAAAAGATCTTGTTGGTCGGACACCGCTTCTCTGGGCCCTTTCCCAGGGTAACAGGAGTGTTCATGTGGTCAAGATTTTGCTTGATCGAAACGATATCGAACCTGACCTACAGGATAATCACGGCCGAACGGCATTTTCTTGGGTTGCCCAAAAATGCGATAACATGGATGAAGTAGCGAATATTCTTCTGGCGCGATCTGATGTCAACCCTGACTCAAAAGATTTTGACGGGCGCACACCGCTTCCCTGGGCTGCCTCCAGAAGTAACCGGGACATGGTGAAGATGCTGTCACGGCGAGATGATGTTGAACCTGATTCCAAGGACAACAACGGTCGGACGCCATTGTCCTGGGCCGCCGAATCTCACTCATATGCTGACAATATTGCTTATTCGTTATTGAAATCTGGTGCCGACTTGAACTCAAAAGATAACCTTGGCTGTACACCGCTTTCCTGGGCTGTTGAACTGGGCCGTACATCTCTGGTCGGTATTTTCTTGAGAGACTCTCGAGTTGATCCTGAGGCGATGGATTACGCGGGCCACACGCCACTATCCAGAGCCATCGAACTTGGGTACCACAGAATTGCCGATATGATTCGTGAACGCCTACAATCCCGCCAAAAAATGCCAGTAACTGACTATGAGAACTCCGATGCTCAGTCTCCGCCGATTCCTACGACTGAAAGCAACAGCTCGGACGGGGCTCTGGGCAAACGGTCACAGAGAGAGAGTGGGATGGAGCTGAGAGCTGGATTACGGTAAACTTTTCTGGCGGGTTACGGTCGTTGATGCGGAGTTTTTCTTACGAATTCGATAGGTTTCGGGGATGGCACGATTTCGAGAGGAGTTGTTAAAACAGCCGAGGAGCGAGGGGGAATCTGGTGGAATGCGCGCCGAGACACGTTTACGGGCTCAGTTTTTCATGATCAGAGGTGGATTAGGCCTGGTTAAGGAGAAAAAACACTGTCATAAGGCGGGAGGGCGGGTTGGGATACTGTGGAGTGCGATGAGTTTACGATTGTGGAAGGGTTTTTGATGTAGTCCAGTTTGAGGGCGTCACTTTGAGGTTTATGCCACGCTCCCCGTCCGTCACAATAGCAAGTTAACAAGTCTTAGATATTAGTAGCACTGGAAGGAGACCCGACTGTCGCCCATGTATCTAAGGTTCAAGAAGCATGCTCTCCAGTCATCACAACAGCAAGCCAACATGACTTAGATATCATTATTACTTGGATAAGATTCGATTCTCGCGCTTGCACCTAAGGTTCAAGAACATTGTTTTATTACATAGGATATAGCCATGCTTTCCTCTTCGATGAAATACCAACACGAAACAGCAACTTGTAAAGAAGAACCATCTAACCTCATCCAATCTTTTAGGCAACAACCAAAAACGCACCCAACGCCGCAAAACCCGCCACCCATCCCATCATGATCCTGACAGCAGCCGAGTCCTTATCATCATCCTTCTGCTCATCCTTCTGCTCATCCTTCTGCTCATCCTTCTTAGACTCTATCAGGTTAGACCCTGAGGGAGAAGCCCTGGTCTTCCCAATGTCCGTGGTCTTATCGGCCTGATCGGCCCCACCGGCCCCATCGGTCTTCTCATCGTCGAAAAACTCCTCGGGGTGGTCATACATGTACTGGACAAAATCCTCGATCGGCTTGGTGTTGGTATATGCGTTAGACTTCACGCCGTTAGGGAGAACAAAGTCGCCGTTGAGAAGATTCAAGCTTGAGACCTGGCCGTCCTCGATGGCGTAGAGAGTCGATGTTTTCCTTGAATGGTGTCAGCTAATGGGTTCCAGCACAGAAAACGGCGGGAAAGCGAGAGGAATGGAAAACATACTCATCGAAACAATCGACCCCGCTCTCAATACCAATACACTTCTGTCCATCCTTACCTACACCCAATAATCAGCGCCCATCCATTCCTATCATTCATCGAAAAACCTACACTTCAACTCATCCTTATCCTCGCCCTCAAAAAGAGCATAATATTCCGGCACCTTCGTCTCCGTTTGCCTCTTCCTCAACTTCCGAAACCTCGCCGCCGACGATGAAACCGGTGCCGACGGCTCTGTCGACGAACCCGTGTTGTTGTTCTTGATGTCCGTGATCGCCAAGCTTTTTATCTTCGCGACCATGATGTTTTCGACAGTCTCGGTGATGTTGAGGAACTTCTCGAGCTGCGCGGGCGTGAACTCGATCACGTTGTCTTTGGTGCACTGGAAGTCGGCACGGACAAGCGCGGGGACCGCGAGAAGGGCGAGTGTGGTTGCGAGGTTGGTGACACGCATTTTCGTGGTTGGTTGGTTGGTTGGTTGGTTGGTGAGGAGGAGGAGAGGAATCAAGAAGATATTGGTGGTGAAAAACGAAACAGGGACGTCGTCGAAAGCTGGCCGGGGTGGAATGAGGTGGCGATATTAACAGGTGAAGAGGAAGTTGCGGGTGGTGCCTATATATCACTGGCTCACGT
Organism: Ascodesmis nigricans; assembly: GCA_004786065.1. Lineage (NCBI taxonomy): Eukaryota > Fungi > Ascomycota > Pezizomycetes > Pezizales > Ascodesmidaceae > Ascodesmis > Ascodesmis nigricans. The sequence continues at coordinate 132,861 of ML220135.1, forward strand.
ATGAGGCACACTCAACTTCGGATGGATGTTACTGGACGCGCCAGGTACCCAGGGGGCAGGCACAGGTACCGATGCGGTTATGCACCCACCTTTGGTCCACCGGGAGTGTTGAAGTGCAAAAATACAATTCACCAAGTGTTGTTTCTTGCCAACAACAAAAGTGCAAAAGGAGAAGATGGACCTGGCAACTGTCATAAGCTGAGGTGATCCAACGCCCAATATGCAGGGTGTGGAACGTGTATGGCGATGAAGTCGGCTCCTTGCCTTGGAATAATCTCCACCGAACAGGGGTCTTTCTTGCACTCCTACATAGCCGGTAAACGAAGTTCGTTGGCGCAAGACCGATTCTCTAAGAATTAAGAGTATGTAACTATATTGGTGCCATGACTATCTACCGGTACTAAGTCCTGCCTTATGAAGTCTCACGTTTGACGCGTTAGACTTCCCACACCACACGTCGCGATAGCAGGTACCTTCTTCCCATGTTTGCCGTCCACCCTCGAGCGCCTCTGCTCCACCTCCTTGCCACAATTTGCGCCTGCGCCACCTCCGAGTCAACAGCCTACAATCCCACCCTAGCCACCTCAACAATCAGCACTGCAAGCGCGACAAGCAGCTCCTCAAGGGGCTGTGGCTGTGGCCAATCACCCACCGGCGCTCTCACCACAAAGCCGATTGAAACCTACTCGAACGTGCGCGGGAACTGGGTCGGTAATGAGAATGAGGGCTGGTGGTTTATCGAGGTGAAGGAAGAGGAGGAAGAGGATCCTGAGGAGGTTGCGCGGTTTATGGAGCGGTGGAGAGTTGTGAGTATTTTGTTTGAATACATGGTTAACCGTCTTGATAAGGAGGCAGCGCTGACGAGTGAAAAGTATGCGGAGACGACGATTAATGGTGTTCCGACGAGGGTTCCACATCTCTGGACTCCCCGCGCGACGGGAATAGGGGCTGATGGACCGACGGTACCACGAGGAGCGGTGGTGCTCGGTGTTGGTGTCGGATTAGCCATCGCGATGGGAGGAGCATGAACGTCCTCCTCTAACACTCTAACCTTCCGGTATATATCCAGATGCAGGACCTCTTGTAGATAATCCGCTCGTCATATCACACATCGCCTTCACGTATAAAATGAATCATTGTACCCACGGATCACCTGCAATATGACCCTCGAGCCACACAAACCTCATCAGCCCTGGATTCGCGCCCATCCAGCGACTAAAATCCGGGCCCCAATCCACATTCAGCAGCCCCGCTGGTAAAACCGGCATCCCGCTCTCTTCATCCACCGTGATTAACCCGGGAATGGCGCCCTCAATTCTCCCCGTGCAGTTGCAGCATACGCTCGTTGAGATGCAGTTAATTTCGCTGCAAGTCCAGCAGGCCCATACTCGCCAGAGGAGAACGTTGACGCAGTTGGAGCACAGGGAGTGGGTGCAGGATCGGTGCTTCTGGCGGTTGAAGGTGTTGCGGCGATTGCGCGTGAGTATGCTCCTGTAGGTGCAGTGGCAGCAGCGCCAGAGGACGGTGGTGAGGAGAGTGCGGAGATCGCGTTTGAGGTGGCGGTCGAGGAATCCGTCGAGGGCGGGCAACGGGAGGGGTATGTTTGTGGGGACATTGTGGGAGGTGGAGAATTGGGTTGGAGAGTGGGTTGGAAGGTGATGGAGGGCTAAAGTTGTAGAATCTGAATATTTTCTTGGTTCGGGGTAGAGACGCGTGTAAACCGTGACGTCAAGAAGTGTCCAAGGTACAAGAGCCTCACTGTACAATCAGCATCTTTTGTAACTGGAGTGGGAAAGCAACTTAAACTAATACTGCGGAACAGCCATATTATCGTCCGAATGCAATCTTTGATGAGGTAACTGGGATTTGCTTCGAAATCGGAGATGTAGGTGCGAGAACGAAAATGTGCCCGACTGAGGAAAAGGTTCTAGTACCTGGCGGGTCAACAGAGACACCACACCCCCCACCCCCTCAAGGGCCTATCAGTAAATCTTCTGATACTACGAGTCGGCCAGCCGGGGACTCCACATTCTACACTCGGGGTTTTAATGAGAACAGTCACTGGTAGCACATTGAGCGCCTCTCGTGGTCCCTCCAAGCCCCCGGGTCCGTGATTTATTGGGAGTCGGATTGGCAGACCAACGGGCTGGGAGGATGACGAGGATCGGGGTAGAGGAGGGGGAGACGGAGGACCAGAGAAGAGAAGAGAGTACCGCATCGAGAACGGTTGGAGAAGGAGAGGTCGATGAAAAGCTGTGTGGACGAAGATGAAATGAGAAGAGAAGGTGCCCATGATTTTCCCGCTTGTCACGTGCTCAAGTCACGTATGGCCGCCTCACTCATTCAACTCGGTGATAATAAGAAGCGGTTCAGAGTATTGATGAATATATATAGCGGAGATTAGCTCTGTTGTTTCTCTTTCCTGGAAGTCTCAAACCAACCATCCTGATACGAGATCCCGAGTGCCGTAACATGATAGACTCCCGAAGCCATATCTTCACGGTCAAGGCATCGAGTACCCTCTCACAGCACCTCCTTTCCCTCTCTTTCCCTCTCCTCCCTCTCCTTTCTCTCTTTCATTTTCTGCTCCCTCTCCTCCTTTTCCCTCCTCTCCCTCTCCCTCTCCCTACAAACCCACCTCAACCTCTCTACCCACAACCCATTCAAACCCCACTCCACTCCCTCCGGCGCCGTCACGCCTCCACTCCCCACCCTCCTCATTCCACACCTCTCCATAACACACCCCGCCAACACCCTCCTCGCCTCTCCCATCCCCACCATTTCCGTCCCGGGGCGTTTCCACTCCTCGAGTGCCATCCAGTGCCATTTCCCAACACACTCTGGACCGTACGGATACCCGCATTTATGGCATATGGTGTCGCTGCCCGGGTTCTGCGTGCTGCACGAATGGCAGAACCAGATGTAGGCTTGGAGGTTGTGGTCGGGGTGGTTTGGGAGTGCGCAGGTGGGGCAGGTGAGGGGGAAGGAGCGGGGGGCGTCGTCGAAGATGTGGGTGCAGGAGATACAGGAGTAGCGGTAGTGTGTATCGGTGAGGGGGGGAGGGTTGGCGAAGCAAGGCATATGTGGCGAGATGGGGAATTGTGTGGATGGAGGTGGAGAGGTGGTGGTGGGATTGGTGTGGCGCAGGTGGCGAGAGTCAGGCTGACAAAGCGGTGGTTCCGTTTGGTACTCTACATCAACGGCCATCTAGAGTACTCTACTTCTCCCACAGTTATGACAGTCGATGGGTGTGGATTTCAGTACAATTATGGACACTTTTGTTTGTATACTGGCACTAGTACTCTCATCTACTGCGCTATCCGCAATGGCCACATCGAAGTTGCGCGGTGGCTATTGGACAACATACACCTAATGAGGGGAGTGTCACCTCATCCATTTCAAGCTCCGGTGTATATGGTGGTGAGCGGAAGCATGGAAATGTTAGAAGTTGTTAGGGAGCGATGTGACCCTCAGCGGCGAGATAAATGTATCCTTCGCCAGGCGGTGCTTCAGGACAACGTCGCCATGTGCGGTGGATGTTGGAGCGGGGGATCGTGGGAGAGTTGAGGAACATGCCGCCGGATGAATGTCACGCCTGGTGCGCCCGCCGGCGCCAAAGCTCCTGGTGGGGTATGATTCGGACCAATGCGAATCAAGTCAGAGGACCCAATCGTACCGACAGTGCGGATGCTGGAGGATCGACATGTCGATGTCCTGCCTGTGGATTCTACCTTTGATGGATTCTGAAGATCCGGACACAACAAATAATAGGCTCAGGGCATTAGTCTGGCCGATCCTATGTAAATGCTGCAAAGTTACAGAGACAGCTGTATTGGACCGCGGATAATAAAATCGATTTATTACGCCGAAATGTTGATTGCGAGTTGATAACAGCGGTTTTAGAGCGAGCGCCGGCGATAATTAAGGAAACTGGAAAGCAGCGGATGCTGCCTCGTGCCATCTCGAGTAATTCTATGGAAACAGTCAGGTGGTTGCTTGAAGACCAGAATTTCGACGAGAAGGAAGGATTCAGAAACGGCGCCGGGGTCTTAGCCAAATGATACGGCTAAGGATTTTGCGGGCATTCAAGCTCTTTTGGAAGAATACGGAATCCGGAGTGCAGAAGGAATGTGCTACGACCGAACGTGAGGGCAAACAGTAAGCCCGACAGTAACAGGAGGTAAAACATCTAAAAAAACCCGGGGTTAGAGGAACAAAGAAAAGGACGATAGGGAATTATATAATCGTACCAAGAAGCGGGATGATGAAGATAGTCAGTGGTCAAGCGGGAGGACGATCGGAGAGAGATGGAGGAGGAGAGAAGCAGCAGAAAAGAGGAACAGCGGGGGAAGAGAAGAACCGAAGATCAAGATGATGACGACGGAGTATAAATAACAGAGAGCCATCACAGACAGCTAGGGAGATAGCGATGGTTGAAGAAATCAATGTTGTTGGTGGTGAAATGGACAGAGGTCGCACCTTCGCTGCGTTCTCGCATGAGATCTCCAGCGATCTGGGTTGCCTCTCTACTCTCAACCTCCAAGTACCATCACTCATTGATACGTCGAATCCAGTCCTCAAAAATTCCCTGCCAATACTGTATCGAAAGAAAACTCACGTTACAGCGGTTACGCATCATAGATGGAACCGTCGATACAGAAGTTTTGAATATGTTCTAGTATTCCATGAATCTATCTCATTCTTTACCTCCATTTCACCATCCATATCCATAACCATAACCTTTCAGTCGACATCCACCCAATATACTCAGTCCCATATACACAGCACCACTTCCACTCCACCACCAATCCCTCATCCCCAATCCCCAATCCCCAATCCCGCATTGATACCATTTTATACACCCCATTACCACATGGGCAACCACCACATCATCGCAGCATAAAAAAGTGTGCATGCGGCACATCCCACATCCCACATCCCATAAACTCCACACTCCACGCCTTACACGCTTGTGCAACCGGTGCCAGCCACAGTGGGCCCTCACTCCTAACCACAACGACTAACCAGCCATATCCCGGGCGCCCATCACTCCCATCGCTTCGCCCGTTTCATCGCCCGGAACTCAGACTTGGAGCTCGGTGAAGGTTCGGGGTAGGTAGATTTTAAGCGATATGACGGTTCTGCGACGGCGCTGCGACGGTGCGGTGGGGGGAGACGTGGGAGAGGAACCGAGGGAGCTAGTGTTATCAATAATATTGTTATTCCCAGTTGTATCATATAGGTAACGTGAATCGTAAGCCCGTGGGGTACCTATGTGGGGGGGAGGAGGTCAATGCACGATATGCGGAATGCTGGTGTTCAATCTGGATTCTCTGGGTGAAATGAGTGACGATGAGAGAACAAGCAGAATGACAGAGCCCGGACATCAGATGACGGGCAAGGGACAATCGAGCACGATGATCCATGCGCGAAAACCACAATCCATTCCCTCACCTTGCGACCTGCGCCGCCTCCCAGTCCTTCCAACTCCACCGTTCCCTCTCATCCTCAAACGCAATCCCATCCCGGCTATCCCTTCGACTATTACCCCGACTATCACCAGTACTGTATCCTCCTCTACTATCTCCTCGATTATCCCTGTCGCTCCCATCCTCATCGCTGTTTCGATCGTCGCCGTCTTCCTCTTCTCGTCCCATCTCCTCCTCCATGGCCCCCCACTCACACGCCTCCCATTCCGGGCGTCCACATCCACACGCCTTCACATCCGCCAGCACGCCAATCTGCGGCAGACCGGCATCACCTGGCTGGCCCGCTGGGCGAGGTTTCGGCCATGTCGTAAGCGGGAGGGAAAAGTTCCAGAAGCGGCGTTGATCGTGGTGGCCGTGGTCATCGTCATGATTTGTTGGTTTGTGGGTGGGTTTGGGGTATTTCGGGTTGCTGGAACTGCTGAGATGGGAGCTTCGGCGGTGGTGTGTGGTTGAACGGCGTCGAACGCGGAAATGTGGGAGAAGTGGTGGGACGGAGACGAGGATGCAGGTGATACCCAGTTCGGCAACGGTGGTGAGGATGGTCCAGTCCATGGATTTCCAGTTGTTGGTGCCGGAGGATGGCTGGGAGTTGAAATGGAGTTGGATACCGCCTCGGAGAGCATGGAGGGCGATGACGCTGCATCCGAGAAACAAAACAATGGTGATACCGATGGGATGCCGCCGTAATGCTTTGGGATTGTGCGCGATGAGAAGGTAGAGTCCGAGTCCGAGGATGAGGAAGTCGGTGATGAGGTTGCAAATGAGACCAACGGTGGTCTGGGTTGATGCGTTCGCGAAGTAGCAGTTCTGGGATGTTGGTGCCCTGGAATACTATCAGCTTGTGAACGAGATTTCGTGTGTTTCATGTTATACCAATATTCGGAGAGTGGATGACACCGGAGGAGGATCCAGAGTACTAATGAGACGAGAATAGTGATTGAAACAGTAAGGACACTGCAAATGAGCATGAATAGCCGTCGAGTCAGGTTTTCCAGCATTTCGGCATAGTAGAGACATAAACAAGCTTTAAGGGCTGGTGAAGAATCAGCACCATAATCATAAGCCGCATCGTTCAGACTTGACTCACCACAAGCGCCCACGGCCGCGACCACGTATTGTTCGAACAAAACCTTCCATCAACCACTGGTCAGTCATTACAACCCCATTCATTGTACTTCAACGCCTACCTTTGAAACCATCGCTATATCCATCATCCCTCCTCCTAGCCGTCCATTCTCGAATCCAAGTTCTTCCACAACTGTAATCTCCAAAAGAACATGTCTCACGGCAAACGTAGTCGTAAGCGCTGCGCCAACCAGCAAGCACCCATCGCCCACATAACAAGTCTTCGATTTCGTCGCAGGACTTTCGCAACCGCGACGATACCGTATCAGCAAGCGGAATATCGTAAACACCAAAGCGAGCACCGCAAATATAACGTCGAAAGCGATCCGATCCGCAAGTCGCATTTTCCGGAGATGAGTTGTCAACGATTAGCCACTCCGCCCGTCGTTGTCTCGTAGTTGGTGAGCTCGCATCCAGAGAGAACAAATCGTGATTCGAATGAAAATGAAAATGAGCTCTGTGAAGTTATGAGAGCTCTAGGCCAGCAGCCAGCTGAGGTCGACAATAATAATAAGTATTCGCGTGTGTGATGTGATGATGGCAGCTCCAAACCGCGACCTGACACGCGCGTGAGCGACAGCACTCCTTGTATATACCGTGGAGGTCATAATAGTTAACTCGCCATCCATACTATCACGTATCACGACGCGATATGTAGCTAGGCGGCGTTTTAGCTCCAGTGGGTCCACCACCGTTTTTGTCCACTAGTCAACGACAACGGTTGGCGAGCAAGCATTTTAGCGAGTAAGGTGGAGCAAAATCCGTCTTTTTCGAAAGAGAAGAAAAAAGGGATCCCTGGTTTTGATCTGAATGGACCACCCCCCGCGTGTTACGGGGATGCAGCTGGATGGATCCATCATGCAACGTTATGAGGGTTTCTGGAAGGTGAGATGCGTCCACGCGAACGCCACGCGTGGATGATTGGAAATCATTTGATGTGGAGATGACATTTCAGACGCGCGAGCCAGGTGAGGAGGAGCGAAGAAGAGGCAGAACGCAGAGACCCGTGGGATGATGAGAGAGTGAGCACACACAACAACACATGCACCCCCCCACAACAAGTATCCTCTCTCATTTTGGTATTCACGCTTGTGTTCGAAAAGGAGGGAGAGCTGCGACCTCAACGGCGGGGCTTATCGGGGTAAGCGATGATCCGTTAGGCAGCTCCCGGCCGGTATAGATACGATACGAAGTCCAGGCACGTCCCTGTCTCCACTTAAGGCCGTTCGGCCCATTGCGAAGCTGATATGACCCCCAAACGATGAGCTGCAGGATAGCGCGATGACATCCACATGCCCTGGGTGTTGATATGACGGTGCAGAGGAGGCGTGGACAAGGGGGTTTCTGACAGGAGATGACGACGCAGGGAAGACGAGCGGAAACTTCGAAACGGCCATGTGGGATCCAGTCGGGGGGAGTCCAATGGGATGAATCGGTGGGGAATCAAGATGACATGATGGATGGATGAGCGGAAAGCATGGTGGTGGAAGTGAATGAGGAAGGTGAGTGTGGAGGTGAGACTGTATTCTTCGTGTCACGTGTAATCAAAGAGAATAACAGACGAACCTGCAACTCCGACTCCGATGTCATGACATTCTCAATTCTCACCAAATGATTAAACCAACACCATTACCTAGTTACATTCCATCGAAAACAAACATCAAAACCTATATCCATCTCCCTCATCTTCTCCATTCCCCCCTCTCCCTCCTCCTCACCCTCCTTCTCTTCTCCTCAATATCATCAACCCCCGCCGGCAACCCAGCAGCCGTAATATTCATCGGCATATTCCTATACAAATTCATCGCACCGGAACCACCACAATACTCCCTCGTATTCCCCTTACAAAGCATCCTACATCTCTCTTCCGGCAACAGTGTCGTACTCGCCGAGAGCGTATTTCCACAATAACACTACAAATGCACAAATCATCCCCGTATCAGCAACCCGCATCTTTAAACTGATAGTGACGATGAAAAAGATGGAGAATCAAACTCACCTCTTGTCCATACTCCGCACCGCCATATTGAAATCCGCGTTGCGCGCAGGCACCGATACACATTTCGACAGTCATGCCAGTTGAATTCGCAAAGATGTAACCGGTCAATGTCCGCTCCCCGGAATCAGACCAGCAGCCTTGGTGGATGTAGGTTCCGACGGCGGCGGGGGCCATTGGAGGGACGTAGAGTGTGTAGTTATACACTGAGAGTCTTCTGCTGCCTCCGCATGTTTGGGTAGCGTCTCCGGAACAAGGCATGTTGCAATTACTTTGGCCGAGTTTGGAGCCGGATTGGAGTTCGGTTCCGCAGTAACACTGGTGGTGGTGGTGGTAAAATTAGTCTTCGTTGAGGTATTAAATGTGATGATTATCATGGGGTAAGAGGGCTTACTTCGTTTCCGTATTCTACACCCGCGAGAGGGAGGTTGCGGGCGAAACAAAAGTTCTTGCATTTTTCGATTGTCATGGAGCCGGAAACACTACCGCCATTGAGAGCCCGCGGAGTTGTTTCGCTATGGTAATATTAGCTGGAACCATTCAGGCACAGATGGAAAGAAAACATACTTAGCACAGCCCAGGTACTCCCAACCGTCTGGCGTCGGGCTTGCAGTCTGCGTACTGGTCGTTGATGTTGTCGTCGATAGCACTGTCGTCGGATTTGGAGAAGCCGATCCACTCCCTGATCCACTTGGCCTGACCGTAGTTGTCGAAACCGAATCCGGCGTCGCGCTCGCACTTTCCAACGGAACACCACTGCTCACAGGTAGCTTGGTGTAAAGATTCAATCTCCCACCTCTCCCACAATACTCACTACTATTTCCTTTGCAAACGGTGCTGCACTCCGTTAACGGGACCTGGCCAGCTCCAGCAGCCAACGTATTCCCGCACCAACACTCTCTGCCATACTCCATACCGGCGTAATTATAGTTACCACAATACTCCCAGCATTTCTTCGCCGTCAAATTGTCGTCACCCGTCAAAACGGACAAAGCACGGCCGGAGGATGGTTCCGAGTAGCAACCCATGAGTGAAAACACATCGTCGCCGGGATTATGATACGGGCCACCAGGTACAACAGTTGGTTCGGGTCCCGGGATAGTCGTGCTGGTAACGATGGGGATTGTTTGGTTTGCATCGAAACGGTCGCTGTCGGCGAAGAGAGAGATGTAGGATCCGCCGCCAAAGTATCCATTACCACCACACCACTGGTTTTGGTCTCCAGTGCAGTCGAAGTTACAATCGTTGTCGTTGACTCTCTGGCGGGGAATAACATTTCCGCACCAACACTGGAAAACATTAGTATCCATTCTTTCTTAAATAAGAAAGAAAAGAGTAAAACCAACCTCCCGATGATACTGCGTACCCGCAAAGATATAATTCCCGGAATGCTCCGCACACGCCGTCGTACACTTCCCATTCTCATTATCCGCGGCACCATAGAGTTGTCTCAGCAACTGACGCCCCGGATTATTCTCCTTAAAGCACCCGATAAACCGATACCTTGCCTGACCATCCTCTCGCAACGGACCACGCTGTTGAGCCACGGCATCACACTTGAAGCGGATCTCCACTTTGCCCATCGTCGGATCATTCGAGTTCATAGTCCAGGCAGCCTCGCCAAGATACGGGTCCATGTTGGGTTGCGATTTCGGGACGGAGCAGTAGAGTCTTGCTTCCGCGCTTGTGCCACCGACGATTTGAGTTCCTTCTCCTAAATCGATACCATTAACAGCGGCGACAATTTTTCCTGCTCCAATTGGAGGTTTAGAGATTGTGAGTGTCAAAACCGGGGAATTGGGCGGAGCAATGTTGGAAAGACGGAGCTTGAGGTTGCGGGTAGTACTCTGGTTGACGGGTCCGAAATTGAAGAAACCATCAGGATCATATTCATCCCATCCGGTGCCATCGAATCTCTCAAACTCAATCTTCGCCTTTGGTGGACCACCCGAGGTAGCTACAACCGTTACTTTAACCGTACCACCGTTAGAAACAATCGTGAGATACGCTGGGAAAGATCCATCCTGGATTGGTTTAAAGTTCACTGTAACCGCAACCTCCGATTCCGGGGGAATCACCTCCGGAAGATTGAAAAACGCGATAGCGCCTGTTGACGTTGTCCCAGGAGGCAAAAACGGACCATTCTCTCCCACATCACTGATCAGAGTCTGAGCGACAATCAGTGGAGCGGATCCAAGATTTTTAAAGAAGAATGTTTCGTTCAACCCTTCCGGCGTCTCCCCCGTGATCAATCCGGGGAACGAGATGGTGTTCGGAGTAATGAGGAGAATAGGGCTGTTGCTGGTACTAATTCCACGCACCGCAACCGGAGTATTCTGTGAGTATCCTCCAACGTTAGCGGTGGAGTTGATATAGATATTGTCCGACAGCGGTCCAGGCGCAGTCGGAAGGAAGGTAGCTTGGAAGGTCATGATTTGATCCTTAGCCAGGGTCAACGGAAGCGTGGGAAGATTTTGCACGCTCCAGTGCTCGCCGCCTTGAGGTCCGATTCCTGAAACCTGTTGCGCGACTTTGGCTTTGCAAGTGATTTCCTTAATAGTACCGTTTCCACCCATCACCGCATTGCCGAATTCGATGGGAGCTGAACAATCCAACGGAAGGTTAACCGGTGAACCAACTCCGACGATGTATCCAGTGGTAGTTGTCTATCACAATGTCAGTTTCGTCTCTGGTCGCTTGCCAAAGCATCACTCACCAGATACAATCTCCCATTCCCGAAAGACGGGCGACTGAATTTCGTCATTCCCGGAATATTGAGACCCAGAATTCGAATCAACTTCCCATTCTCCGGCACCGCCTTATACGCTCTAAGATGAAGCCCTTGAATATCCGTCATCCAGTATATACCAGTCCCAGGCTGCCCATTCATTGACGTCGTTCCTCCATGACCGACACCCAGGACGTAAGCCGACGTGTCATCAGTTTCCGCAACTTTGGTGAACGACGGAAGCCCGTTTTCGTCCAATCCGTATTTGAACACAGCAGTGGGAAATCGGACGGGATTAACCTTGGCGTCGATTAGCGAGGATGAGGTGAATGGGGAGATGAGACAGCGGGTTCGGGTAGTTACTTACATAGACGTAACCACCCTCAAGAGGGTAAGACCCCGCAGTAGCGAATACTGAATTGAGGAACTGGTACATCCCGAGGACTGCGTCGCTCCCGTTCTCGCCCATACTGTAACCGCCTGTTTTTATTAGCTTTTAGGCACTCGTCGGAGAAAATGAGAAACATGGTAGGAGTACCAAGATCACTATGACGCGTTAGTTTCGTTTTGAGATATTAATTATGATGATGGACTCACTCCATGTTGAGAAAGTAAAGCTTCCCAGATTTCCCCGCTATACAGCCCATTCGCTTCACAGTTGGTGATGTGAAGGTTCCTGGATCCAATAGGGCAACCCCGGAAGTCCCCAGATCTTTATCGGCGGCGTCCAACTAGTTCGGGTCAATAATGCGGTGCAAAGGAAAGCCATTAGATAGTACCTGTTGCTTTTCCCAAGGCATGACTAGAATCATTAGCTGTATCCTGTTAATATGATGATGAATCCGACTCACAGAAATCCACTGGCTGCAAACGTCCATTTTCCTGAATCGACATATGAACCACTGCTTCTTCAAGCGACGTAGGCGGTTGCCGTCCCGGAACTGGAATTCCCTTAAGCTGATTCGCATATCTAAATAACGCTATCAGCATCACCGCACGGCCATACTCCGTTGAAGCGTTTCTTACCCATTACCAGTTGCAAAGAACATTCGATTTGCTGTATGAAATGAGCAATACCGCAGATATTCGGGAGTCTATAATAAACTTACGGAAATCCGATGCCAGACCACCACCACTCATCCACACTCCGGCACCTTTCGCATCTTCCGGCCCACCCTCCGTTGCAAACGCCTCCACAATCTCTCCGGTAACACCATGCCACCCAATAATCCAGCCCGTAAAATTATACTGGACGCAATGTGATGCAAACCCCGCGTAGATATAGGGGCCACTCTGCATCAACGCCGGGCGTTGATGCTGGTTTCCGCCCAAGAACATGCGAATTGGGTTATTGTACGCGATGAGGCCTTCGAGGTTGACTGGGAAATTCGGTTTCTCTTCTAATGTATCGCAATCGACGGCGTGGACGTAGTCTGGCGATATTTGTCAGGATGTATGTGGCGGAAAGAAATGAGAGGTCTCACAGCGTCCGTTTAAGCGGCCTTTTTCTTGGTCGGTTTGGTCGCGGTAGGTTTTCGTTGTGAAATACCACGTATTGGTGACCGGATCTAAAGAAGAATGAGCCGCTGAATTATGATACCTTGCAATGTGGATGTTTACCAATGACACCGGTAGCCTTCAAGTGGGTTGATAATCAGGAAGAATTCGACATTAAGAGTCATGGTGTAAACTTACTGTGCTTCCGATGCAGAATCTGAACGACGTTAGTATGAGGCACATGGACGTACACACTTGGTTACTTACGAGATATCATTGCAGCCGTCAAGCTCGCTCACAAGAAACCTATCCTCAAACTTAGTTCTGCGAGCAATTCAACACCCGGAAAGCCCAGAACAAGGACTTACGGGATATGTAAATTCCTGCTTTCCAATATTTCTCCGGTAAGCGCATCAAGCTTGTAGATCCAATTCATCTACCATCGTCAGCCCCATCCCCACCAACCCACAACCGACCAACCTGCGAAGCAATGTACACATATTGCCTTTCACCACTCGGCGGCGTATAAACCAATGGCTGCGCAAAGATTTGTTCCTGCATGCCACGATCGATCACACTGCACGTCAGCCTCTCTTATCCGTCTCGTTCCGCACTTGCATTTGCACGAGCCTCTGGAAAAGGCAACTCACTGTCCAACCATTATAATTTCCCTTCAGCTTTTGCCTCCAAAGCACTCCAAACTGCGGCGATTGCACTACGGCCGGGTCCATATTGTGGTTGCTGGGAGATTACGTCTTAGTATGCAAGGGCTTCTTCTTTAAGAGAGAACAGCAGAGAGGAGAAGACGTACGGCTGATAACCGCTGCGGGTGTTATCGCCGCCAGAGGTAATGGTGTCAGTGGAGTGGAGAGCTGCAACGAAATGTGGGAGCCATGAGAGGAGGAGGAGAATAACTCCGAAGGAGAGGTTGAATGGAAACCGGAGCCATGGTGTGGACAATGATGGTGGACGCATGGCTCTGCGGGCACCTGGGAACTCTGATAAACCGGCGTCGATAAAACCCAATGTTGTGATGATGTACTAGGTAGAAGACTATGCAGACGCGAGATTTGTCCGAGACACACACCGAGGGTCGACAAATCTCGAGAAGGAGGAAAAAAACTCTGGGAAAGAGAAAGGTTAATATACTGAGAAACTCTGTGCCATGCCGCGATCTAGAACACGGACTGTAACCATGAGGAGAAGAAAGAACAGCGTGCGTTTTCACCTGGCGAAAAACGCAGGTCTCAGCTGCTAACAATGCTGAACGCTTTGCGTCCGATAAAAGTTGCATCTGCGCCTGTCCTAGCACGACCATATAGATGCCGAACACTAATATTAGTTGAGTCTCCGAGACTCCAGAATCCAGATGCTTTTTCCAGCTCACAAGGCTTCCTCAGCTACTTGGGGTCGGGTGCATGACAGCCACACGGAAGGCATGACTCCATGGGGGTAGGTATACAGCAAGGCTTGCTCTATACTCCAGGATATATTGTCTTCAGGTCGTGCGGTATATCCCGTCTGCACAGTTCCATGCCATGCCATGCCCACATGAATGTGCCCACCCACTCTCACTCCTGCGCTTCCTCCTGATAGGTTCATCTCAAGCGGACCCCGCGTAAAATGTCATATATACTCCCAGCCCAGAGGAAATGCGCAGCAATTGATCATTCTGCGCTTGTCCCCAGCTTCCTTGCCCCGCATCCCAAGGCTTCCTTCAACTCCACTCTTCCAATATCCCTTGCATCATCTCCCTCAGCTTAAACAACTTCCCAATCCCTCGGCATTGTGACCATTTCCCGGCAACGTTTGTTCCCAGGAAGCTGAACTGCAAACAACCGCCTAATCGGGTTGTCGTGATTGTGGCACTGAGACTCGGGACCGAGATGTATACGTAAGTGCGTGTACCTAGGTATAGGCTTCGTCGGCTCGGGGGAGGTAGTATAGACACGGCACTTAATAGTCTCTTTATGGTCTGTGATTTCATCGGGACTCTACTTGGGGTGTCAGCTGGGTCGGACGAGGATGCTGGTTCCCGTGAATGTAGGTACTCACTGAATACCTCAGAATCCACGTTGCTAGGTTACAGAGGCGTGCATGAGAGGATGGGGAGATGGGGGCGGGGAAGACTGAAGCCAGCTCGCGAGTTGGGCATGTTGACGGGGAGCGACAGGCAGGTAGGGCCGTAACAGATATGGGGAGTGCTTGATAGCACGAACCGACAGGCAAGATGGGTAGAGAGAGGAATTTGATCTTGGAGATGTGGAGAAGCTGGAGGAGACAGTGGAGGTGATGAGAAGGTGACGCGCAGAGTATGGTTGGGAGTTCAACACGATCGCACGTGACACACCTGACGATACCGTTATATCACAGCAATCAAGAGAGAAGTTTTGAAAGAGCACCACCCGTATCACGCTGCAACTCAATGAGCACTCCGAAGGTTTATTTTGAAAGAGCACCCCGAACTGGCCGACACCACAAGAAATATGATGTAAAAGAACAGTTCATAGCGGGTGCAATAAGGCAGGTAGCTCTATAAAAGGTGCTCGAATATTACTACTAACCTGGGCACCTCAACTTTCGTATATTCTTTGCGGTGAATAGTCGAACTGGTGATATAATGCCTCTTCCAATGCAACAAACCAACCAACTACAACATCTTTGCGGGGATGAGCATGGGCAGGTGGGTGCTTCGTCTTGAGATCTTGACAACTTCACAACCATACACTCTCAAGCTGTCTTACTGCGCAAGTGAAGAGTAGTATATTGTTACTTGATGATAGTTGTGGCAAAGAGGGCAAAGCTTCTGCCTGTGTGTTGGTGAATGAAGAGTGGTGGAGAGGCCGAAGTGCGTGGTTTTTCGGTTTACTCAAGGTAAACCCAGGAAGTAAAAGCCACTTTAGGAATTGGATTGGGAGAGTGTGCTGGAATTAACTAAGCCAGTATCTTGCAACTCCACTCCGTTCTCTCTCGCAGTTGCTGTTCCAACTCCAGAACAGTTGCCCACCCAGCATCTCCCGTATTTCCGCAAGCTCGCAGGTTGACTCACTTACACCATTTATAATTCCGCAACCTTGCTTAGGATCATATTTCCAAGGGGCCTTAAGTTGCTCAGATGCTGTAGCTCTGATTTCTTTTCTACCACACATTGACGCAAGATCCTCCAAGGCTCGCTCAAAAACCCTCTGGATGGTCCTATCCTCTTCAGTGGGAGCCTCACGCTGTGTGAAAGTTGTTCACTCACATAAGTCTTGAGAGTTGCTTTGGCTTGGATAGGTAATATGATTATGGAGAGAGTTACGCTTCACCAATGTCTCCGATTAAATATTGGTAACACACAGTACGAAACTCCATTTGCTGTTGGATCTCTGGTTTTTGTAGGCGCGTACTATTCTATTTCACTCTCATTGCTAGCAGGCCTGTCTGTGTTGAATAATCTCTCACAGAAGCCCCCAGGGTAGAATTGATGTCTTCTGATACCACTACATTGCTGAAACTTTTAAATTTTGTCGTCCAAAAACAACACTACTTGAAGATATGTGGATTACGCACATCAGCACACCTTCTCTACAGAATTACCCCATACTCTGCACCACCCATTTCAAAGCTGCAAAAGCAATTCACGAAATAGGCTGAAAGCTCAGACTCTCGCTCATCCCGATCCCTTGCGGTATCAACTTCAAGACAGCTGACGATGCATGGCTGGATGTGGTCGATGTAGTGGTATTGCCAGCATAATATAATACAAGGTATTCAGTTGAAGGATTCGAAAGGGTTTATGCCCCACATTCAGTCTCGAGGTAGGTATAAGGGTAGATAGTATGAGGTACCTAGGCATGAGATGGCATGTCCAAATAGGTTCAGCCAAGAGACCTTGGTTCGCACTGATCAGCACTAGACTTCCCAACTTAAACCGCCAGAGATCTGTTGCGAGTTTACCTTGATAAAAAGGATATGTATGAGCTCACAGGAGGGAAGAAGATCGAGATATGGGCACGGATGTGAAGAAGAAGAAGGAACGAGTGGGTTTCGTCAGTCTAAGCTACAGGGGATACAAGATATAACGACGCCTGGCTGCGGGGGCTAAGCAGACTACACGTCCTATTAACACATCTACCTCGTTACGACGCCCAAACAAGCAACACTACATGTGATATCAGTCCTACACAGGGACTCGACCCTTACTGGCCCACCATCAGCGCTTCTCCCCTCTTCTCTCTCCCTCTCCCCTCCCCCTCGCCCCTGCGTCTCCTCTCACCACCGCAAACCCTTCCAAACCCTCCACCGCTGCCACCTCCGCCAACACCGCTTCACCAGCCCACCCACTCCGTATCCAGTCTCGGGCCCACAAAGCTGCCCACGATGTAAGCACCAGATGGCGGAATGTGTCGAGCGAGCTATCGAGCGTTACGAGGAACGGCGCCAGCAGACCAAACAGACCGAGCAGACCGAGCAGACCGAGCAGAATGAGTCCGGCTCTACTACTACTACTACTGGCGACTCACCTTCGCACCCACGCCCACCAGGCTTCAACATCCACGACCCGCTCAACCGCGAGTGCATACCGTTTCGGCTGCAACGCTACTGGACGTGCTGGACATGCGGGTTCCGGTGGAATTGGTAGTGGAGCGAGGCGTGCCCTGGGTCTGTTGGCGCCGGAGGAAACGATGGAGAGGATGGCGTGTGGATATCCGCTTAGTTGGGGGGGGAAATGTGTGGTGGGGCAAAGTGGAGGTGGGATCGTTTGTGAAGTGTAATGAAGCGGGATGTAATGGCGTGGTGGGAGTGGTAAGGACCTACTGATATAGGGGTGGCAGGGGAATGGAAGTGTTGGGGAGGGGAATGGGTCCCAGTGGTGGGGAGTCATCAAGTGGAATGGCATCACCAACAACAATGCAACCCACCCCACCAGCGCACCCTCCAACACAACAGTACAGGTCGTTGGTTCATGAGACGCGCGACGCAACCTCTCCCACACCCCGAACTTTCACCACCCACCACCATGCCTCGTGATGCCCGAGGCCGCCGGTATAAAACCACCGAAGACGAGAGGGTCCGAATTATCCAGGCCCATGCCCGAGACCTATCGTATCGCAAGATTCAGGAAGAGTTGGGGTTTGGCAAGTCCACTGCACAACGCATCATCAAGGAGTGGAAGGCAAAGGGCTCGATCCACTGCGGCCAACGACCAGGACCTCCGCCCCGGCTCTCTGTGCGGAGTATAAAGTACCTCGAGGGATTATTGAATAAGTACCCACGCGCAAGTCTTGCGGAGATCACCTATAATTCCCGTTTGAACATCAAACCTCGTATCGCCGGCAAGTACCTGCGCGCCGAACACTTGTGGGTCAAGCTGGCACGCAATAAACTCTGGCTTAACGCTACAGCAAGAATAAGACAGGTCTGGTGCCGTGAATGGAGAAAGTGGGACCTCCATTTGGCAGAAGAAAATCTATACGGATGAGGTGCGGGTTCAGGTGGGGGGTGGAACCAACGCGCGTAGGAAAGTGCAACGACCTGTGGGCAGCGAAGCAGCATTGGATCCTCGATTTCTGCGGCCCACCCTCATTGGAGAGGTCTTCAGAGTCAGGTTTTGGGGTGCATTTACCTACGGTGAGCATACTCCATTGGTGATGATGCAAGAAAGAACAGAGGAGGAGCGAACGAACGAAAAGGATAGGTTAGGGTTCAATTTGCCACAGTATATGGATGAAATCTTGAAACTATACCTTAAGCCATTGTTTGATGCTTTTAGAGGTCTTGATAAGGATGTTGAAACGGTTGAGGATGGTGCTAGCTATCATAAATCTGCGTATACAACTCGGGCAAGGTTGCAGGTCGGAGTGAAGGGAATGGCATGGCCAGCACTCTCACCAGAACTTAATTGTATGGGCCCTTTTCAAAACGCGTTACGGACAAGAAGTATGAAGACATAAATTTGCTCCTCGCAACAGAGAGGAATTGTTTGCACATGTGTAGAAGGTGTGGGAGAAGCTTCCATGGACGAGGGTTTATAAGTACATAAATTCAATGCCTTCAAGAGCTGCTGCTTGATTGAGCATAGGAGGGGAGCCAACAGGGTTTTAAGATGTACTATAGTCTATAAAGAATATCTGTGTACAGTAGCTACTTTTCATGGCTTCCTGTGATGGAGTAAGAAGTGATTTCCCCGGAGTACCACTCTACCTTTGTGAGTGATGTCTCATGACCCAGAGATCCGTACTGACAACCAAGGTCGAGTGACATCTGCATCATCCACCCACTTCCCCGTCATCATAACGTCAACACACCCACCTCTCACCCACCACCAAACTCACCACCACCATGGCTCCCACCTCCACAACCACCAATATCCACATCTACACCCTCCACCCTCCATAGCCCCCATTCCTCCAATGACCTCCTCGTCCACCCCTCACGCCCCCTTCCTCCGCCTCCGCCCCCACCTCCAACCCTCCCCCTACGGGAAGCCCTCAGGCACCTCCCTCGCCTCCCTCTTCACCCTTTCCACCACCCAAGACCCCTCAATAACCTCTGGCCCCAGCCACATCACCCTCCCCGCATCCCAAACCTACGGCGAACTCTGGCTCTCCGACCACCCCTCCGGCGTCTCCTTTGTCCTCCCCTCCAACACGCCTCTTTCCACTCTCATCACCGATGCACCCGATCTATTTCTCACCCATAGGGTGCAGGCCCGGTTCAACGAGGACGGAGTGCTGAGCACGCACATCCCCTTTATTTTCAAGATCCTCTCCTTCGACAAGCCTCTCCCTCTCCAATCACACCCACCGCGCGACATCGTCCAGC
This sequence comes from Ascodesmis nigricans, assembly GCA_004786065.1. Taxonomy (NCBI): domain Eukaryota; kingdom Fungi; phylum Ascomycota; class Pezizomycetes; order Pezizales; family Ascodesmidaceae; genus Ascodesmis; species Ascodesmis nigricans. The sequence continues at coordinate 152,503 of ML220135.1, forward strand.
AGCTCCGAGCACGCGGAGTCCCGGGCATCGTCGACAAGAACCATAAACCGGAAGTTGCGATCTCACTCAGCGACACCTTTTCCGCCTTCATCGGTTTCCGGCCGCTGCACGATATCAAGCTCCTGCTCGAAGACGTCCCCGAGTTTGATGCGGTGGTAGCGGACGATGAGGTCATGAATGAGTTCCTGCGTGCGCCGGCCGAGGATGTTGACGCTGAGGTGATCCTGCGGACGGTGTTTACGCGCGTGTTGGCCGCGGAGAAGACGAAGGTCAAGGAGCTGTGTGAAGCGTTGACACGGCGGGTTGATGATACCGGGGACGAGGCGTTCGGGGAGGTGGGCCGGCGGGAGGGTTTGGGGAAGGTGTGGAGGAGGTTGTGGGAGACGAGCAAAGGCGATGTTGGGGTGTTAGCGGCAGTGGTGTTTTGTAATTACGTTTGTTTGAAGAAAGGAGAGGGAGTGGCGGTCCCGGCGGGGTGTATACATGCGTATGTGGAGGGGGATGTGGTGGAGTGTATGGCGTGGAGCGATAATATGGTATGATCCCAGCGTAAACTTGAAGTTTCAACCTGTCGGCGTTTACTGACTCGGTTGTCCGAAAGATTGCACACGGCCTTCAGGACCCGGAACTGAACCACTCTCCCGAGCTCCTCGCGGACACCGTCACCTACAACACACCCCCTCCCTCCAAGCTCATGCTGGAGCAAGTTCCCTTCCCGCGTGTCTCCAACCACCATACAACGTTTGTCAAAGCGCCGATTGAGGAATTCGATCTACTTAAAATCTCGCTGAAGGATGGTGAAGAGGAGGTGTTGGCGGAGGGGATTGATGGTCCGAGTGTGTTCATTATCACCAAGGGACAGGTGTTGATGGAAGCGGAGAGTGGCGGGAGGGTGCAGAAGGAGGAGCTGAAGACGGGGCAGGCGGTGTTTGTGATGCCAGGGAGGGGATGGAAGATGAGCGGGGAGGGGGAGACGGAAGTGTGGGGGGCATTTGTGGAGGGGAAGTAGGGTGAGGAGAGATTGGAAGGGATGTTTTGATGAAATTTGGTATAGCTCTTTGTTAAGGTGAAGAAATACGATAACTTCCTTCAGGCGTTCATCATGAGATATCACCAATGCGTCCCACTCGCCACGGTCAAATTTATATCCCCATTCACCTCGGCACAACTTGCCCAAGCCCTTTGAATCACCTCCTATCTATCTCAATCCCCCAATCCACCAATAATCCCACGCTCCTGACATTGTTCACCATCCTACCTTTCCTCTGCATCTGCCCCTCATTCGCCCCAAAAGGTTGGGATTCTTTGTCATGTTTGGTTTATTGAGCGCGTCTCTGATGTTAATCCATTGATTTGCCGTGGATTGTAGAAAGGAAAAAGGAGAAGGCAGGTAGATTCCGAGTCGATGATGTTTGCAGCCATGGGAAACCATTGCGGAAAAGAAAAGGAAAAAGGTGGACGGGGGGCTCGGAGATGATAGCTCGTACCGTTGATCCAGAATCTCCAGGGAGTTGAAGTTGACGCAACGAGAATCATGAAGGTGGTGATTGTAACGGTGTAACGTTATATTACTTATTTCTCGTGTGTGAATTGCTATATAGAGACATTGCTAATCCATATCAACCTCATCCCGTATAGAGTAGACCTGGTGCCTCTGGAGCAAGTAAAATTCTCCCGTCGTGGTATGTAGATAAAAAAGTACTAGTAGCAGTACAGTTCGTCTCCCCGGACCACCAGTCTGGTATAGAAATGCGTGCTAGGGATTTCTGGACTTGCGGGATGAGGAGTGCATTGTCGTTCCTCAATCATTCAATCCTACATGGTTGAGTACAGAAGGAGTCAAAATCCGTTTTAGGATCATCGTCATTGACGCGGGTTGTCGAATGGCATGAAGATTATATCTCGGTTCGGCTTCGTGCCCACAGGCATGTGTTGCTGACAAAACTCGGATGCTCGCCATGGTAAATGTTCTTTTGAGTCTGGCGGATCATGCTACGGCCGGACTTCAAAATCTGTACCTGTCGAGGCGGACTCATCTATTTCACCGAACCAGTCACAGTGGACGTTAGGACACTAGTATAATTCAACCGCCTTCTCCCATCCCCCATCACGAGCCCGCCATTCCCCCCTTGGCCACAGAATCGCTCCGGATCAATATCCTTGGCCCGTCACGATTCTCGCTTCCTGTGTGTGTATCACCACCGGCCGCAAGCAAGCCTCCAGCTCGCCCTGCCTTTATACGGAATCCCTGCTGCGTGGCAACGGATCTGACGGCTCTGGAGTATTCGTGCATGGCGCATACATTACACCTGCATCGACGCAACGGTTGCAGCGGCATCAAAAATACGAGGGTGCGAGTTGTTGTTTTTCCACCGAGTGTTTCGTTGCTTCCACCGCTGGAGCTAAAACGATATATTAGCTCAAACCAAGCTCTCCGGCTCCACTGCGGTTGTGGGGCCCCCGCAAATCAAAGTCCGGGGCCGTCGCGTTGTTCGCTAAAATGCTAAAAACACTCGAGTCGACCAACACTGGATGTGGAAGCTCTCGAAACAAGACTGCTTCCAGGGAGGGCCTCGGCGGAACGCATGCAATGTGAGAGTGTAGCCACGTTGCACAACGACGAATCAGCGTGAGTTCCAGGCTTGTGGGTTCGGTGATGACATGACGCGGAGTGCAAGTTCTTGGGGGAAGGATGTGTGGAGAAGAAAGGGCAGGAAGCGACGGCGGGCTGGAAGGTACGGCGGGATGAGGATGATGAGCAGGAGGAGAGGGATTGATGAGGAGGCGATGAAGCTGTATGGGATGAAAGGGTGGAGATGGATGAAAGGATGTGATGAAGAAGAAGTGGCGGAGGAGCGGAAACAGCGAGAGCAGCAGCGGGATGGCGGTGGTTGTGTTGGGCGAACCAAGTACGGCCCCCAACTGTTCCCCCAACACCATCTTGCTGCTGCTATTGCTCCTGCACCGGTGATCAACGCAACACCATCACGACCCCTCGTCCATCCTCCACCCTTCTTCTTGACTTCCCACCCCAGTCCCTGTCCACACCCCAGCCGCCGCACTATCCAGCTTAGCTCACCCCGCGTCCGGGGCCCCGCAAAAATGACCCAGATCGCGCCCTCCCCCACTCTGAGCTCACCAACAGAAGCTCTCTCATAAACTCCCAGCCTGCCGCTGCAGACCTTCACCAACCCTGATCACTTCCCTCTCTGAATAAATTGCTGCATCTCGACATCATCAAACATCTCCATCTTTATCCCTTTTTTCAATTCTTCATCTGCCCTTGATGAGCTCTTCTCCAATTCCTACTCCCACCCACACGGCTGTCCGCCGCAACAGCGCGCCCTCTCCCGCCGCCGCCTTTCAGCACATCATCACTCTTGCGAAGAAGACGTCGCCTCCAAGCAATTCAGAGAAGCTGAAGCGGACATACAAGTGCAGCCATTGCTCAACGACTTTTCGGTGGGCTTCCTCAGAGGGTGCGCTTGATATCCGAGGCTAACCGGCCACACACAGGCGTTCTGAACACTGCGTGCGCCATGAGAGGTCACACACTATGGAGAAGCCATATGGCTGCAGTATCTGCCATTGCCAGTTTTCAAGAAAGTATGGCTCACGGAAAGCTGGGGGTGGCGATACGATGCTAATGATGATTTCGCAGAGATCTCGTTGTCCGTCATGAGCGGACGGTTCACAGTGACCGGATCCCACCAGCTTCCGAACGTCCGGCCAAGCGCCAGAGGAAGAATTCGGTAGCATCTATGCCTTCGCCCCTACCAACCGTGGAGGAAGCTACACATGCAATCTTTGCTCTTGGTGGTGCCATGTCACCGCCGCCATCGCGAGATTCACCGGAGCAGCAGCACTCTCCCCTGCCGACACTGATCGAGAAGCAGATGCCGCCACCGCCCCCAGCACCATTGTCGCCTCCTGAATCTACTGGAGGATCGTCCGTTTCTCCAAATCTGGATCAGCAACAACAACTGAATATCAACCTGGACTTTACAACTGAGGACCTCGACGAGGTTCTTACATTTCTCCCGAACATTGAAGGAGAGTCAAGCTTCAGCGACCTCTTTTCACAAGGCTCGCCTCTAGATGGGTTAGATCTTGATTTGTATCCTCCGCCCAATGAGAACGCAGTGATGGCTCCGGAATTTTGCATGCCAGCAGAATTGGAGCAAAAGCCTCTGCAACACCATTATGATTCGCCATTGTCGGAAATCACATATATTCCCGAATTCAGTATCACCAGAGAAGCCATCATGGCTGACTTGGAAACGTCGGGCGTCCCATTGGAATTGCTCTCCGGATTCCAAATCCCCTCCAACCAAACACTCGCCACCTACATTGAAAGCTACTTTTCAACGTTTCATCGCCATTGGCCCATGCTTCATAAAGAGACTTTTACGAGTCAGCCACAAAAGGCGTGTCTGGCACTGGCAGTTTGCATTATTGGAGCGCAATATTGCTTGGAGAAGAAGCGCGCCAGGTATCTATACGAGTGGACTAAACGCATTCTTGCGGTTGAAGAGGTCCGCTGGCGCCGGTCTGGGATACAAGAGCGTGCTTGGGTGAACGCGGCCAGGCTCCTTGTTGGCTCGTATGGCTTGTGGAGTGGTGAATCTGCGATTGTGCAAGACGCCATCTCCGAAGCTGGTACCCTGGGAAGTGTAAGTTCCTTTTTTCCTTTGCTGTGGACTTGTCTGACGATATCAGTACTTCAGGTGCGCCCAAGAGCTGGTGGTTGAGACTGAGCGACTTCCTAACCTGTCCTACTCTGCGTGGCTCGAGAATGAATGTCTCAAGCGTCTCTGTTACGGCATCTTCCTCCACCAATCTCTCATTTCCATCTACTTCAATCTTCCTCCCAGTATCCCACCATCATCCATTGTACTCCCTCTTCCATGCTCCAGCCAGGTCTGGGATTCGCCCTCGCCAATCATGCCCGCAACCCTTCCGGGATTTCCATTCAACTCCCCCATCACCAATCCGGCAAGCTCCGATTTCGGCCTCCTCCTCCAGTCCCATGCAAAGCTCTGCACTCAGTGGTTCCAGAAACTCTCAGCTCCGTGCAACTACCCCCACTCTCCGCTCACGCCCCCGGCCTTCTTCTCCTTTTCCGCACCTCAAACTCCCTATACACCATTTCCGGAGCACCCCTACCGCTACAACCCCAACCCCAACCCCACCACCTCTCCCCTCCACTTCACCCACGCCGGCCTCCTCCGCCTGCATCACCTCCGCGACCTCATCCCCTCAAACACTCACGTGCCCTCCGCCGTCGACCCCGTCACCGGTGTCACCCCCACCTACGCCCTCACCAACTACATCCTCCACACAACCGTCGAGCGCGGCACAGCCGCTACCAGGGCCGCCGAAACCGCCGTCGAAGTCGCAGAATGCGTCATCCGTGCCGGCGTCGGCACCGTCAAAAAAACCGCCGCGCTCCGTTGGGGGTTCGAACATGTGATTATAAACTGGGAGGCGATCGTGTGGCTCGTGAGGTGGGTCAGGGCGTTGGAGGGGATGCATCCGGCTGCGTGGGATGATGAGGAGAGGAGGGTTGTTGGCAGGCTGTGTGCGTTGCTCGCGGACTTGGAGAAGGGGAAGGAGAGAGAACGGGGGAAGGAGAAGAAGGTAGCGGTCGAGTTAGTGAGGGTGTGGGAGATGGTGTTGGGGGATACGTGGGTTTGGTGGGTGAATCCGATGTTGAAGGAGGCTTTGGCGAAGGTCAGGGTGGAGTTGGAGAGGGAGGGAAAACAGTAGCAGTGAAGTGGCGTTGGGTTACTATGGAGTTTGGGCACGCACGCGGATTGATTTTGTGGCGTATTGTATTATACCTGGGTGGGTTTTTACGGGCGTTTTGGAGTGTGGTTTGCGATTTGTGTATGATGTATTTCCTTTCATTCCCTTTGTAGCTTTCATGAATTCAGTTTGTCACAATCCATATCATTGGCCGCCTCGCAAAGCTCGAGCAAGCTGAAAGCTCTCTAAAGCTCGTGTGGGCTGGTGGAGTCCGCGTCCGTGTCAGAGTCCGCGCCAGAGTCCGCTTGGACCGCTTCTATCCGCCTCCACCATCCACCATCCACCGTAACCGCCCCACATCGCGCCCCCGCCGGGCATGGTTGGGGGGATGAGGAATTGCGACACCCCGGCTGGAGCTAGGAGGAGTGTGGAGAGCTTACCCCGCGCCTTGGGAAGGGGGTTCTAGATTTGCGGAGAAACTGGGATGCGGTGAAGCTTAGAGCTGGGGGATGGGGCATGGGGGAGATTGTGGAGAACTGGTACATATCGAAAGATGGTGGAGAAACCTTAGGGGATGAGGAGTATGAGGGGGATGACGAGGGATGGAGTATGGAGTGGAGTGGAGATTGGAGATGTAGGTTCAAGTTGGAGTAGAGTAGAGTACTCCACACATACCATCGTAACGTTACTCACTGCTATTCTACTTGTACCGCATGAGCTGGTTACCTTGTGGAGTACTCTAGTACGAAGAGACCTGGTTGCGCGTGGGTTTCAACCAGCGACCGTGGCCGCGCGGGTCACGGTTCTGCAGTGCTCAGCATACTTATATACATGGTAGAATTGGACGTGGACCGGAACACTGGAGATAGCAATCGGGATTGAACTGACTACCTGACTACCTGGACGTTATGCTGCCATGGTAGAAAAACTTTCCTCAAGCTCATGTCGAGACGCCGTAGGAGCTACAACAAGCGTCGGATCGGATGCATGCCCTCCGTCGTCGGTCGGCTGCTCGGAAAAACCTTTTTGACGTTGTGATCATGGTGCATGCTGTATGTTGCTTACTGGCCGGTTTCGTGTGGCTGACATGTGCAGTGCAGTGCAGGAGATGACAGGGCTTGTAGATCGTGGAGTACATTGGGGGCCGGCGGTCACTATGATACTGTGGTGATTGGTGGACTCTTATGGAGGTATGGATGACGATGGCGAGGAGGGTGAGAATGAGGATGACGATGGAGGTGATATATAGTATAACTAATTATCGATACTGAATGTACTAATATGGACTCTACTCGCACAGTATTACCAGTAGCCAAGGAATTATTTGACTAAAGTACTTGTATGTTCTTCTATGTAAACCCATCAACGCCGTGACCACAATAATAATACCTCATAGACCCTTACTACAGCATACAGATACGCTCAACTCCACGTGGTTGATTAAGCTTGGTTCACTCACTCTCCTCCTGCTCCTCCTCCAAATGCCAGTATTTCAGAATCATCATATTGACACACCACTCACCACCAACTATCACCCACTATCACCCACGTCAACGCCAATCACAAGCCTCTCCCCCCGACCACCGCAACCTCGGACTCCTCGTGATCCGTGTGATCCCCCATGAATCATACACACATGAACCGAACACAGCCGAAGCCCCACCATCAACAACCGTTGGGTAGCCGTTATCATCAACGCCTTGGTGATGTTGCACATACGCAGGGTCTGCGCGATCGCTAATGTTGATAAGAGTGATGGGCGCCGGGTGAACGGAGATGATCATTAATTACGGTGAGGATGATGAGCGAGATGGGCGGATGGAATGGGTGCTGGGTAATCATCATGATTGTGGAGCTTTGGAATAGGTATCATAACTCCAGCACATGAGTTCTATACCATCATATGTATGTTCTACACAGCCTCTCACCTCCACCAGACTCCCTCCATCCCACCTGACGGCGGATATCCTATTTCGAATTATCGCGTGGAGGCGATTGGACGGAGGACGCAGCAGTGTGTTTGTGGTATTTTGTTGAAACTCTACGTATATGTAGTAAGGGCTAGGCTGTTGCAGATTGGTATTGCATTGAACTGACATGGGATGACTGTTGTCGGTGGCGCTGGTCTTGGGAAGCCATTGTATGGTAAAAATTCACTAACTTTATCTATGTATTAAGATGAAATAGGATATACTGTAAATTCATACTGTTTAGAGTACTATAAATCAGAAATGACTTAACTTTAAACTTTAAATCGTGGCAACCGGCCGTCGGATGAGCTGTTGCACGGGTACTCCATCACGGGATAATGTGATGAACGTCGTGTATCCATGATAAGTACCTGCCTGGGGTATACAGAGAATCAGCTAGCAACCCAAATGCTTTACAGCCATGTCAAGCTGTACAATACGCGACTCCACTCTAGTATCTATATCCGTTATCCACCACATCAACTCCCAATACTCTGGAACCCCCGAATCCCTTCCACCGCACACATGACACACATCACACGCGCGCACATGTATCCAGTTCTTGCCTTCAAGTTCGAAACTTGAACGCCGTTGTAATCTCTGCAGCATACCCCATAGTCCAGGACTCCACCACTTGTCGTTTTCCATAATCTCTGACTGACCGAATGAATGAATGAATGAATGGAAAAAAAAAAGAAAACTCCGAGTCATGGCACACACCCGCAACTTGAACGGTGGCCTTCTGCTCTTCAGCTACTCTCACCACAATCCACACAGTACTCTAGATACATATATTCTCCACCACCTCCATCCCCCATCCCGCTCCTATCCCCCACTACCATCACCTACCAACCACACGCAACCAGTACTCTACTCTACAACTCCTGCGATCCCATCCGTAAAACTATCCAGTCGTTGTAATATTACTAACCAACCACCCACCACAACACCCACCCAACTATCACAACTATATCTAGTGATAACCCATGAGTACGAGCTGAATGCTCCTCCACACTCGTGGCGAGGACTTCCCTTTCCCTTTCCCGTTCGCACTGGAGCTCCGCGGATCTCCGCGGGGTTATTCTCATTCTCATTCTCTTCTGTAGCATGTAGCAGGTATCTAGCAGGCATCTAGCACGTATCTAGCCAGGGTAACCTGACGTCGTATATTCCCACCCCCTTCGGCTCCTCAGTTTCCGTCTCAGTCTCCGTCTCCTCCGGTCTACCAGACGTCTCGAAATCGTTCATCACACCGAATAACCACATAGCGACGCTGGAACGACTGCTATGTGTGGGGATATCACTTCACCAAGCCAAAGTGGAAACATCTCCACAACTCTTATACACACATCCATTATAAAAAAGGGCAATATATAAAAGGACAACATATATTTCATTCCATCTCCTATGTGCTATCGGCTTGTACAACCCCTCCTCTCCCCGCCCCAACTATCAACCTCATCTCTCTTCATCTCTCCAGAGCCATAGCAACAGATTCTAAGAAAACCCTCCCTACTAAAACGACCAAAACCCAACCAAAAAGAAAACGTCGTCATAAAAAAAAACAATATATATAAGCCATCATAAAATCATATCAGATTAACCTTCCCCCTGTCTTCCTTCCTTCCAACCCAACCCAACGAAACGCCACAAAAGATTTCACAAACCTCCCTTTTTTTATTAACCCTGCTTACGCTCCACAGTCTCTCCGATAAACTCATATCCTTCCTCCAAATCTCCCACCACCGCAATGCCGTTGACTTTTCTGCCTGCGGAACCCCAGCGACGCCATCTCTTTATTGCTTTCCATCCTTCGACAACGCTCAAGTAAGCAACGCAGGCGCCAATGACAACACCCCACTCCCAGCTGATGCCAGTGTGTTTAAAGACCACACTGTTGAAGACCGGGATATAGATGACCGGAAAGGTGATGACGAAGCCTGCGACAACGGCCCAGAAGAGGAAGCGGTTGTACCAGATGGCGTGGAAGACGGCGAGAGGTCCAGTGTGACGCTCAGGATTGAGACGAAAGAGGGACCGTGTAAAGTGCTTCACCTCCCATGCAGTCAAGAGCAGGAGGAAGGAGAGGACGGCAAATACAGTCGCGCGAGCCCGGTAAACTGGCTCACAAGAGTCGTTGAACGAGTGGTTGCAGTCATGTCCAAGATTGCCGTCGTTGGCACCAAAGATGACAATGACGAACGAGATCAAGCAAAGAAGACCCATGGTGACACCGTAGAGCGACTTGTCGATGATAACCTCCCAGGTAAACACTCCGGTGCGGAGATCATGAGGAGGACGAGTCATGACATCAGGCGAAGCCTCTTCGAGACCAAGGCCAAGAGCCAAGAATGACGAAGTAATCATGTTGACCCACAAAATCTCAAGAGGGCTGAGCGGGAAAACGGACACCTTGTTCTTGTCCTGGAAAGCGAGGCCGATGAGCAAAAGGACGACTTGACTGATGTTGGAAATCAACAAGTGCATGATAAACTTTTGGATATTGTCGAAAAGACGACGACCTTCCTCGACAGCGCGGACAATGGATGCAAAGTTGTCATCGGTAAGAACCAAGTCGGCAGCGTCTTTGGCAACGTCTGATCCAGTGAGACCCATTGCAATACCGACGTCAGCACGCTTGAGTGCGGGCGAATCGTTGACACCGTCACCAGTCATGACACAGAAGGCTTTGCGACGGTGAAGGGCTTCGACCATGCGGACCTTGGTAGCGGGAGAGCAACGAGCAATGACCTTGGGAAGAACTGGGAGTGCATCGATTTCAGCGTCGGACAAAGCATCAAACTGACCAGCAGTCATGACCATCGTCTTCGCCAGAGCACTTGGCATCCCCGGCGAGAGAATTCCGACTTCATGAGCGATGGCGGTAGCAGTGCGAATGTGGTCACCAGTCAACATGTGAACCTCGACACCAGCAATGCGGCATCGACGGACGGCGTCCTTGGTTTCAACACGGGGAGGGTCATAAAGACCAACAAGGCCGATAAAGTTCATGCCGTTCTCGACCTCGCTGCGGACATGTGGGTCGACGTTGATGAGGTGCTTGTGAGCAACGCAAAGAACACGGAGTCCTTCGCCAGCGAGACGCTCAATCATGGCCATAATCTCTTCCTTCCTGGCTTCAGAAATGTTGAGAGTTGGGACGACAACCTCGCCGGCGCCCTTCATGAAAGCCTCAACGGTGTCACGGCCACGATGGTGGTGGACGATAGACATTTTCTTGACGGTAGAGTCGAAGGGGTGCTCCGTCACGAGATCCCACTCGCCGGTGCGCATAAGGTCTTCCTTTCCGTAGCCGAAGCGCATCGCAAGGACCTGAAGGGAGATTTCGGTGGGTTCACCAGTGGCCTTCCATTGACTTGTGACCTTTTCGGAGGAAAGATTGGTAGGGTCGCTGCGATGGACCGTGGCGAGATTGCACACGGCGACACCTTCAAGGAAAAGTGCAAGTTCCCTGCTGCGAGAAATATAGTCGCTGTTGATTTCTTCATCGCCAAAGAAAACCTTGCCATTAGTAGGGTCGAATGGGTCCTGAACACCGTCGATGCGGATTTCGCCGAGACCTGGGATGAAGGCTTTACGGGCAATCATCTTTCCTTGAGTAAGGGTACCAGTTTTATCGGAACAGATATTAGTGACACCTCCGACGGCTTCAAGAGCTTGCATCTTGCGAACGATGACGTTGCCCTTGGCCATGGTCTTGGTACCGACAGCCATGGTAATGGTCAAGACCGCGATGAGCGACTCGGGGATGACGGCGACGGCGACACAGATACCATAGATGAGAGTCTCGCCAGTAATTTTCCACTGCAGGAGTCAGTAACAGTCAAGTACAATGCGAACAGAGATGCATACCTTTGCGGAAGAAAACACAATGATGGCCAAAAGAATAGCCAATCCAAACAAGAGAAGGGCGAATTTGCTCAACTTTACCTGCAAAGGAGTACCGACCAATCCAAGAATGTTCTTTGCCGACTTTTGGACTTTGAGCAAGAATCGTTTGAGAGGACCGCCCTGGACAGCAGTCTTTCCGCGGAGAAGCTCGGCAATGGTACCGACCTGGGTCTGCATACCCGTAGCGACAACAATACCAGTACCACGGCCTTTGGTGACGGTGCTGGAAGACCAAACCATGTTCTGGCGGTCACCAATCGGAGAGAGCTCATCCTTCATGATAACATATCCACTCTTCGCGATAGGCAAACTCTCACCAGTGAGAAGGGCTTCGTTGGTCTCGAGATTCATCGACTCAAGGACACGGAGATCAGCAGGAACAACATCTCCAACGCTAATCTTGACAATGTCGCCCTTCACGAGCAGCTCGGCCTTGACCTTCTCGACCTTGCCATCGCGGATGACGGTGGCGACAGGGGCGGACAATGAGTGCAAAGACTGCATCGTCTTTTCAGCACGATAATCTTGGACGAAGCCGATGACAATGTTGAGACAGATAACGGCAGCAATAACGGAGCCCTCAATGTAGTCGAGCATACCAAATGAGGCAGCCATGGCAATAACGAGGACCTGCACGGAAAGTTAACAATACCGTCTGACGTTGTTGACGCGATGGCATGGCTTTGGTTTGATCAGACATCTCAACGAGAGCACACTCTGCGTTGCAGGATATGAAGGTAAAGAGGTAAAGAGCTTCGAGCTTTGGATTTATGGTCCTCATTCTCTCTGCGAAACATGCCCAACTCATCAAACATCCATCTCTTATGCAACAGACAATGCAGAAACAAAAATGATGACGCAGACGTCTGAAGACGCAAACGTCGAATACAGGGGTGCATGTCGTGCAATGATGCCACAACCTCAAGACATTTTGATGTAACTAAGGAAAGCTGCTTGGATGCGCAGGGGGAGGAAAGAGCGGGAAAGAAGAAGGGTGGTTGCATTAGTCTCTCCAAAAGGATGGGAATGGAAAAAATCGACAAGCAGACGAGTCTTGAATCGACTACAAGCCAGCCAGAACGCGCAAAGCAAAAAGCAATGGGTATACTAACCAAAGTCAAACTGTTGGAAACTTGGCGTCCAAGCACGCTGTACCAGCGGAGTCCGCCATCAGACTCCAACTTGTTCGGGCCGTTCTTCTGGAGACGCTCTTCGGCGTCGTTGGTGGTCAAACCCTCTTCAACGTCCACGTTCAGCACGGTAGCCACGGTCTTGGTGTCCACGACATGAGCATTGGAGCCATTGAAGATAATAACCGGCATGTCGACGACGACCTCCTGACCGGGGCCATCGCAAGCAGTGATAGACGAAGCACTCGAGGTCCTGCTGATGGGATAGGGGGTAGTGGAAACCGATGTAGCAGTGCTGGCACTATTCCCATAGCTGTTTTCCTTGTCAAGGGAGGAGCCGGTGGAGAAGGGGTTTGTATCGGGATTGAGTTTCCCGGCGGAACTGTCTGCAGACTGGCCGTAGTCGTGCACTTTGACGTAAAAACCAGCCCCGTTTTCACTGGAACTGAGATTGTTCAGACCGGAACGTGTATTAGGAAGTTGAGAGAGACGATAGCCTCCTGCCAGTTGCTCTGGCTGACCGCGGTTGATATTGGGGTCAGTACCATTGCTACCTCCGGCAGGAGGCAAAGGTATAGGTGGCGGGTCATCGTTGCAACCTTCTTCGCTCTGCTGTGGGATAAGGCCAGTATTGGTGTGCTGGATGGCCGAGGTGGAGGGGTTGGAGGCGGGAGAACTGAAGGGGTCCACCATTCAATAGGTCGGCGAGCGAGACGGCTGTGTAGTGACTGGCCGGCGGGCGAGGCGAGTGGTGGATTTGGAAGAGATTGAGCTGAAGATGACCTTTTCTTGATGAGGGGTTGATGCAAAAGGAGGATGCCGGAGCAAAAGAAGATGAGATGGAAAGAAGGTAGAAGGTTCCGAAGCTTGGGGCGCGGGCTGGTTTTGAAGCCATGAGCTGTGTGGAGGGTGAGCGATGGCGAGGGAGCTTTTGCGTGCTGGACCAATCAGACGGCAGGATGGGCTGAGCAGCCAATCAGAGACGCCAAGCGCGCACCGCCTCACAGGTCTCCACGGAGGGTGCGCCACACGCCTGACAAAGGCATCACCTTGATTTCGAGAGAGTACCAGCATCATCGGACTGGATCTGTTAATGTGTGTGGGTAGTTTGGGCACGAGAAAAAGGAAGAATCATCCTCGTTTCGGGGAACATTTAGTGTTTGGAGAGCTCAGAGCTCCAACCAAGGCGATGAGATGGAAACCTAGCTCCCTCACAGCTCTCGGAACTACTGGCCCCGAACACCCACCCATCTGCAATGGATCGAGACCGGCCCCTCCACGTGAGCTCCAATTCAGGACTGCTCCACGCAAGCGAACTCCAGCTCAGAACGCCTCAGACCCCAACCACTGCCGCCGCCGCCGCCAGTTGTACGCCTCCAAGACACTCTGGCCTGAATCTCCCCAAGCCTTCCTTCCATCACCCCATCCCATTCCATCCCATTCAGAACTTTCCTAGTGTATCGGTGCATCCCGACTGTCCGCCCTGTTGTGTTGATGCTGTTGTGTTGAGCTTGCCTTGCTCCCTTCCAAGCTTAGCGCGCTTTCCTGGCCGCCTACTTGTACCAAGTGTAGACGTCACCTCTACACGTGTACGGGTCTCCCAACCAGGTCCTGGACTTCCCCCTATCGCATTGTTGTCATTAATTTCCCCAGATGTGGGCGGAGTTCTGCCCGTGTTTCTTGGAGTTGCTTGGATGCGATAAAACCTTCCGAATGCCCGATTAATGTGTGTGCTCGGAGAGGAAAACCAAGACGATGTGCCAAGATGTGCTCACCGACGTATGGAGTGGTGTTTTGGGAGCCTATCAAGATGTGAGAAGAGCGAGCTCTGGTGGCGATCTGGGGTTTGAGATGCGTCTCGTGTTTGCAAGTTTCTCTATCAGTCTGTTTAGGTATCTGTTTATCTACATATCTCTCTGTCTGTCCACACTTCATCTTTCCAGGCATCAGTCGTTCGGGCTGTCAAACGCCTTTCCCCCAGACTCCGGAATCAGCCTGACAGCCCAACAGCCGAATCATATCTAGATACATCCGAGATTACACTTCCCGCGCGCGATCCAGCAGATACGACACACAGTCGCACGTATAAAACTGTCGCTACCCAGCCAGTCAGCCCGTTAAACTGCCAGCACCCCTACAAACGTATGCAGCGCTACTTACGGTATATGCGACGTCTGCCGCTACCTGGTGGGCGGGTGTTACAGTGATGTTATGGTAGGCTGGTATATCTAGTAGCGGGAGGTGTTCAAGGTGAGGACACAGGGGCGGCTCTGCGAATACTGTAGCTAAGCTGAGCTGATCTCAGTTGTGAGAGGAGAGAGCTCGGGAAGCGAGAGAAGCACGTATTGAGTCAGAGTGAGTGGTGAGTGGTGAGTGGTGGATGCTCATTGCGATTCGAAGAACACGTAGGCGTTTACAACCCACTTGACGGCGGTCCCATCCAACGCTGTCATAGCTGTGGTCTTCGCGTCCCTGCCAGCGAGCCAGCATGTTGTCGTCAACTCGCTGGATGAAGTCGATGAGAGATGGAGATAGAGAAGACTGGGGCAGCGCAAACAGCATACCAAGCACAATACCAGTACATGTAGACTATCCGTACTTGCAACTGTCCGCGTGAGCACACGCGTACCCTCTACAGCCTGCATTTGACCCCCAATGCGTGTGTTCTCAGCTAGACTAGGGTAAATGTTGTCCCGGTTCTCTGTGTGCCTGGATGGGGATTGGTAGAGGTCACGGTATTAGTTGTGCATACATGCAGGTGTGGATGTTGCAACATTCAATGGAGCGATGTGTGTTGAGTGGCGAGGTTTGTAATGATATGATACTATGATACAGGAAGTATAATCAGTGCGTAGACCCTCTAACCTGACAGATCGGTATCAGAAGAACGCAGTGAAATTAGGTAGAGTACTGGTCGTGTTGCATCTCGTCACGGTATTAGTCATGATACAAGCTCTCAGACACAAAGATACCCTACTCACGGCTGTGAATATGGATACGGATGCCTGAGGCTGGTCCTCTAAACACACGTGTTCCATGTTCTCTTCTCTTCTCTTCTAAAGTGAACCATCGATGCCTGTGTCCATAATCTTGTCTCACCAGTATCACTCGCCATGGCGCACTTTTCCCCCTCAGCTTCACTTTCACCTTGCAAACCACAGTGACGGGCACCAGTAATTCTCGTTATATCATAGCCTACATCACCAATACATACACCCATACAAACTCACGTCCCTTCCTCGATATCATAACCACTTTTCCACCTCAACATGCGTTATCGCCAGGGTTGTCACCGCGCCGTGGATACTTGTGCTTCCTCCATCTCCATCTCCACCAACCTGAGTTCCAACATTTTGAGTTGCATTTTCGCTGTTTCCACCTCTCATAATCGCCGACGTTATACCTCCGACCTTATCATCATCATCGTCGTCGCCGCTGGAAGTCGGGGTGCGAGTTATCGTCGGTAGCGGGGCTGAGATTGATGTTGATGCTGATATCTCTCCTGAACCCGACCCCGATCCTGATTTTGCTGTGGACGTGGATGCGAATGAGCCCGGCGTGGAAGCCGGCGTGGAGAGCGGAATATCCCCTCCACTACCGCTTCCGCTACCCGGCGATACCACTGGTTCCGCTGACGCCTCTGCTGATGATACCCCTGAAGCAGACGCAAACCCCGGCTGCATCACCGTCGAGAGAACATACATAGTCGTCGTTACTATCACGAGGCCTTCCAGCTCTTCTTCTTCACCCGCACTCGTACTCCTGGTCATACCGGCAGTTGGGGAAGCACTCAACATCCGCGGAAGAATTCGCGTATACAAACGACGACGCGGTGACAGTGAAGGTTGATTTTGCGATTGTACCCGCTATGTAGGATAGCCTGTCCCGTATCCCCATATCCAGTGGCATACTCACTCCCATACCCACTCCCACGAGGGGGACGCATTCAGAAACGAATAATACCCTCCCCCCGTCGCCGCCGCCGAGGACGCAGATCCCGGAGGGGTTGAAGGCTCCTGGAGGTGCGCTGCTGTGAGGGGGGGGGGGGGAAGTACAACGTTGCGTCATTCGATTGTGAGGAAGAGAGGGTGGTATATAACCTCTTACCATATATCTTCAAGATGGATGAAAACTTGAGGATTAGTAAGTATCACACTGCAAGGTAGCTCCGATTGTATGAACGCCCACCCAGAGCGTGGAGACATCAGACGAATCACCTTTGGAAACCATACGTCTTCAACGCAGGGTTATGGTGGGAGACTGCAGAGTTATAATATCCCCTTTCAAGCCCCCAAGAACACCGAGAACACCAAAAGCGCTTAAGAACGTCCAAGTTGAACAGTTGAGTCCCGGGGGTGTTGAATCCGTGAACTCAGTGATACGTTTCGAGATCACAATCCATCAAGCTCCACAAGTACCCAACATCACGTCTCACTTTCACAATATCATCACTTTCACGAAGCAAGGTAGACTGGAGTTTAACAAGTCCATTGATAATCTCCTAATCTCCTAATCCCAGTATCTACCGTACAACTAACCACTCATACTATCTCACAACCTCGAAACGCGTCAACTTCAATGCTCTCACCAGCCTCAGTGCCCACAATACAGTAGTAAAGTCATACTATCATAGACAACAAAGGCGAAAGAAGAAGACAGTAGTAGGAGAAAGGGCAAAGTATTAAGAAACAGAAGAAAAGACAAAGCGACACCGAATCGTGTCGTATCTGAGGACCATGGACCTAGTGTAGTAGCGTAGATATCCGCAGAAGTGTAGAAGATATCCAGTAAAATCCTAAGCAGAACAAACTGAACAAAACAAAGAACCATCAAACCATCAAGCAAACATCGCCTCCAAAGCAGCACTGCAGCACCATCAGTTATCCCATCGAAATTCTCAAGAAACCGCGACCTCGTGTGTAGACCGGAGCATTGGCAACAGAAATGAAACCCGAAGACAGAAAAAAAAGACAATTGAAAAACAAACAAGCAAGTGATATCCAGATATGATCAGATATGATGCCAACACGGGGGAAAATGAAGAAGATGCCGACAATCATGTCGGTGGCCTGAGCACCGAAGCCCAAAAGAAACCAAGGGGATTTGGAAACCCAACAAACATCCACCCAGACAGAGAGCCACAAAACAAAAAACCGAACGAAATACAGGCATCAGATGCCGTAGCGAAACACAACAACCAATGTCATCCTTCCCAGCGAAATGCCGGCCCTTGTAAGCCTTGTAGTAGAAAGACGCGCAGTCTTCAGTTGAGCTCAAAAGCTCACTTCAATCCCTCACAGCGGGTACAGGTCGAGTGCACATCATTCGCCATGCCGGTCCACTTCAACGACCTCTCCTCAGCATCAATGACTCCCTCCTTCCCCTCACCTTGCATCTCAATCCATCCTTTAACGCAGAATCCGTCGACCTTGACGTCCTTCGCAAATCCACCGTTCCTTGGACGAGCTGGGCCGGTGCCGACGACCTTTGTAAGAGAGCAACCTCCACCGATGCACCAGCCCATGACGTAATTGACTCCTGGGTGCTCGGGGATGCTCAACAGATACAAGACCATTATATGATCTGTAAGCCCGAGAGCCATTCGCTGTTGCCCGACCTCTTTAGCGCGTCGGAATTGATACGCTGATTCACTCCCGTCTGTATATATGAAAGATGACAGCGTCGTGGTGTCTTCAAGCCTGAACACAACCTTATAGCCGACCCCGGCGGGCAGGGAGGTCTGGCCCGTATTCTCAAGCTTGATGACTTTCATCTCATGGTAGTGGCGCTCGAGACAGACGGGGTATTCCTCATGAACGGTCGGGACAAGGAGTTCTAGCTCCTGTCCGTCATGCAACCCCACAAGTTGGAGCTCATTTTTTCCAGCTTTCAGGTTGTATTGCTGATGAGTAAAATGATAAAGTCTTGTCCGAACTTGGATTATGTCTCCAGCAAAAATTCGCCTGAGTTCGAAAATTGTGGAACTTTTCGCAACTGGAGGAATATACCTTTTCGACGTGACCAAAAGTGTGAAAGGAATAGTGTTCTGAATCCACTTTGTCGGCGGCAACCGCGGGAGAGGAAAGTCTGGCGGCGGGGATGGGCCGGCCAAATACGCGGCGAGAGGGTTCGGACTCATGCACCTCCGAGTGGACGATGGGGCTTCCCCAGTAGTTGTCGGAGCCGAATTGTCAGAATCAACGGTAGAGCCCTGGTTATGCGCATGGCGTGTTGAGGAGCTGGCTTCAGTCGTGCAACGGGCCGCAATGGGTGGGACGTGGGCCGCTTTGTTGGAATAACAATTTGGAATATCTTGTGGTGCCGAGTTCGCACTGACTGGACTACCTGTACTGGCGTTGTGGGGAATTGTCGTGTTCCATGTATTAACAAGACGAGTGACTTCAAAAGAGCCAAGGCCCGAGCGGACTGGGCTCTCGGGCGCGACTCGACCATTCGCTCGAATCAGTGGGTTGCCGGTCCGCAAAGGAGGATTGGCCCGAGGTGGGAATTGGAAGTTTGGAGTCGGTATCATCTCAAAACCGGTGCCGTAATACACTCGGGTTCCGTCGTGGAAGAACTGACTACTCGGTGGAATGGTAGGGCCTTCGAGAGGCATCGGCGGATTGCACTGAGGCATCCAGCTCATGTGCACCCGGTGTGGGAGCCCTGACGGGCGTTGAAAGGTCATCTCAACGGACAGCAATTCCTCAGGATCTTCTGTCCGAGCCCATACATTGTCGATCAGTGTCGACCAACGATCATAGTTTTGGCCACTCGTGGATTGGCCCTGAGTGGGGTGCCGATTTTCCTTAACATTGGAGCTATTTCTACGAATCCACTTCATGACGGTGGATCCAACGGTACTCGAGCGCTTGACGCCGTGGACATTGTGAAGCAAGGGCTCTGAGGCCAAGAGAGACGGAGAAGAGTCGGTCCGTTTGTGAAGTTTTCGTCCGCTGTCTAGGATGAGACTTTTAAATGGGTGCTTGATGATCGTTCGAATATGGTTGTCTTGATAGTTCCCAGGCTGGGTGGTGGGACGAGCCAGGCCGTGTGAATTGTGGTTGGGGCGGTCGGTCATGAAACTGCTGCGAGCCGCCGTTTCGTGAAGAAGCTCACGCCTGGTGGTTTCGGACGTGGAACCCGGATCTCCGGTAATATCGCCCGCGGGGGTAGTAACACTGTTAGAACAATTTGGACCAGCCGGAGTCGTGAATTCGAACCCTCCAATTGCGTTGGGACTGGTCGACTCAAGAAGGGAAGGACGGCTAGGCCCTGCAACTGACTGCCAGAGGGGAACAGCCCGAGGGTTCCTCATCATACCAATGCCATTTTCAGTGGCGCTATTCAAGGCCATCACCCTGTGATTCTGGGGGATTCCACGCTTCTGCTCAGGGCTAGACGGTAGCTGATGGTCGCCAGAGCTTTGATAATGGAGATGAGCCAAGTTTGCTTCGGTCAACCTGCGTGGACGCTTGCCAGCCTAGAGACGAGTTTGAGTCTATGAAGCCACTCTAAGATATCGGGCAAACACTTACTGCACGAGAGAACAGTGGGTCTCCAGGAGGATTGTTGGACATCGTGAGGAGACTATTCGAGTGGATGTTTGAGCGGGGCGGATAGAAGGAGTGAGGAGGAGGAGGAGCAGGGAAGAGAGGAGACCGGCTGAGGGACTGTCCTCATAAGGGGGCAGCAGGACAGGAATGGGGACGGCACATGGTGCATTGGCTGACTGCTCTGGAGCTGGGTGATGATGGTATTGCTTAGTCGTTGTGTTGTGTGAAGTTGCGTTGAGTCGGAGGTGGTGAAGAGGGAGGGGGAGCATAGTCTGGTGATGCGGCTGGGGGATGAAGGTGTGGGGACCTTGGAAGAGGGCTGGAAAGGGAAAGCACACTAGCAGACATGCCCTAACAGCTTGCCCTTATCATTCCCTCTGCATCTGGAAATGCTGCTTGGTGAATAGAGACACCCATCTGCCATTTTGTCCCAATGAACATTGGGGCCTTTGAACCAGAGAGATGTTTATTATCCTTTCTTGTAGCAAGTAAGGCATCTTTGCACAGACTTTGGGTACATCCAGAGAACATTCAAGCCCTTCAATTCCAAGATATTAATGCTTTGTGGTCGCTTGACCAGTGTTTGTACTCTCTCCACCACTTGTGATGTTTGCTCCTTCTACATACTTCCTCTGATTTTCCATTCGCGAGCAAACACGAACCTGCTTGTCTCGGGCCTCTTGCCCTTCTCCCCTTCTCTACAGTATACCATCTTGCCATCCTGTTCAACATCTCTTCGCCATCATCTCATCGGCGGTTCCATCAGTGTAAGCAATCACCTCTCACTTCCCAGTTCGGTCGCTCTGAAAGTAGAACTTACACCTTTCAGTTTCTTCGCTTTCTCACAGTTACCAACACAAACCTATCCATCTTCTGCGCTATTGAAGCAAGATGGATAACTCTGAGCTTGGATTCCCATCCAACACTTCGGATCACGGCATCAGCGCAGAATGTGACGTTGGGATTGATACCGCCAAAAATCTTCATACCTCTTCTCACGCCTTCTCAGACCCTAGTTCGGAACGTATTGTCGTTAAGTCCAGCGACCAAGATGTCGGTACCGATTCGAACACAGCTCCACAAGTTTCTCACGCCCAAACCACTTCAAATACCGCTCAGAAAGTCGTGGCAAACGAGCAATACGAAACCCCCACCGACCCCTCCAACATGCTTGGCACCCCCAGGTCGTCTACTTCAACATACAACAGCATCTGGGACATGTTCGACGACATGGCTAGTCAATATGATGTTTCTCCAGAATATCGAAAATGTAAGTCCGTTTCGCCAGAACATTCAATGCAAGACTCCATCGCCACCATGGCCGGGGTTGGGGTTCAACATATCCACGACGATTACTGTCATTTCCCAGCATCAACAAACCGCGCGGCCCTCACAACATCTCAACACCGATTCTTGCAAGAAGAAAATCCCGATAGCGAGTTCAAGGCGAACATTTCTGAAGAAGAAAGCAAAGACCGCTCGGATCGAATGATGCCACCAGAACGAGTGATGCGTGCGTATTCTGCTGCAAACACCCGCTATCCACCACTTACCTCTGCAACAGCGGAAACCACAACAAAAGCCGAACTTTCGGATTCCTTTCACCTGGACGTTGATGGGACCACAGCTCTTCTGAAGAATCTCGTGCAAAAGCAAAAGGAAAAAGAAGCTCTGGAACAGGCGAGTGAGGTTGCGTATACCGCCATCAACTGGGAACAAACCCAGCCGAATAATCCGCTTTCCTTTGAGTATGTCATGCAGGAGCAGCAGAGCTACACTGCGCTTCTCGAATCATTTTCTCCGGAACAGCACGTGAATTGGAACTATTCTTTCTCTGGACCTGGCGAGGAGTTTACTGGTGTTGATGCGAGCACCACCACTTCATACTCGATATGCAACACCGACAATGACACTCTTCAATCTGATCAGCATCATCAACCCTCTTTCAACCCTCAACCTACCTTCATCGATCCCGAGTATCAACACCCCTCTATCGATACCGCATCAGCCGCAAAATCCAACATGTGGACACATCCGCAGCACTATCCCAACACCTCCGGCTACAACAATGTTTCATTCTACACACCAATGATCCCAGGGAATCAGCCCGGCTCCTTCACCCCATATCCGACAAGCTTCAAAATGATTGGTTATGGCCCTGGTATGTTCCTCCCGCTTCAATCAGTTCAATGAGAAGAGATACTGATGTTGACCCCAGCGATGCGCGTGACGAATAACGTCCTAAATGTGCACATTGGCAACAATAACGAGATTGCGCATCCATCCGGTGCAGCCATGAGCAAGAAGAGGCAGCAGGTCGACGAGGAGGAGTATGATGATGGAGGGCGGGAGGGTGGCCGAGCGTACCAGCAAAAGAAGACTCGCACTAGGAGCAGCGCCCGGCCGAGTTATAGAGAGTTGAGTGATGATGAGGAGGAGAAGTTGGAGAGTGACGCGGAGTGGAGAAACAAGCCGGTGAGTCAAAGTTTTTATACTTCACCTTGTTTTTTTCTGTAATGTGGAAAGAGAGAGCGTCTCTTATTCCATCCCATCTTTCCACTCGTCCTGCTGCTTCTCCCGTTCCTACACCATTATCACCACATTTCTTGAGATCACTGCTGTGTCCTCCACTTTTCCGGCTTCAAGCCCGAATGTCTCTTTTCTCTCGATCACATCTCCATTCCTCTCTCTTTCTACATAACCTCACAAACCATCACTTCCTTTTTTTCTGCTGCGCGATCGAAATAGAGCACATCCATTAATTCCACCTTCTCTCTCAGACCACCTCCTGCAAAACTCGCCACCCTCGATCAAACTCAATCCCCGCTGCGGCCAACAACACCCCCGCCACCGACCCACCCATCCTCGACGAAACCCTCCTTGAAAACTGGACGATGACCATCGACCCCATCCTCGGCGCCCGCTACTTCTGCGGCATCCTCTCCTGCCGCTCCAACGCCCCCACGCCCGATGACCGCGACACCAAAGGCAAGCGTGCCCGCGCCCCCGGCTTCAAAACGCTCAACAACGTCCAGCGACACATGCAATCGCATCGGACGGATCTTCCAATCTGTCCGCGTTGTAACGATGGGAAGACGTGGACGAGGTCGGATAAGTTGCAGCAGCATTGGGTCGAGCAGCATCCCGGGAGTGGGCGCGCGTGGAGGGAGGAGATTGAGGGCGAGTTGAGGAAGTTGTTTCGGCCTGGGAGGAATGAGGGGAGGAAGACGCATTGGTTGGAGGGTAATTTTATCCCGAGGGGGTCGAAGGGGGCGTAGGGGCGGGGTGGTGATGCGTGGTGGGTGGTTGTTGTTTTTTTGTTTGTTTGAATTCGTTTTTTTTTTTTTTTTTCCTTTTGTGTTCGTGTTTGGCTTTGGACGGCGTTATTGGGTGTTTGGTGGTTTGGGCGGCGAGGGGGATTCAATACCACAGAGGTTTTTTTGGTTTCATCATCCATTGTTCTGTGTCTACGTGACTGATGTGCCCTAATCATATCCTGTGCATGTCGTCCATCTCCATCTCTACCCCCACAGACTCCGCCGACCTTTCATCCCTGTCACAGATCTTCTAGAGTTCCAAGTGGGCTTTCTTCTCTTCTTATTGGAAATAACGTTGGTTCACGCAGCGTCCACCTGTATGCTTTGAATGGGTTTGGACATCAACCATAGCGCTGTAGTCAGCTTCTTGGATGCTCTCTTCCGGCTTTCCCAGTTTAATTAATCTATTCTACCACCATCACCATCACCCCCTCCCTTCTATACAGCGCCCAACTACTTCCGCACAGCCATTGACTTTTTGCTTTAATAGGCCCCGAGCCGCATGCACGGGTGTTTACGAAGAACAACCGCATCCCCCCATCTTTGTCTCCAGCTCTGTTTCTCGTCCTGACCATCCACCACCTCCGTTAACTCCGCTAACTCCGCCATCTCCCCATCGTCGCTCCCAAGCCTTGGTCAATCCGTCACCATCACGCAACGCCCCTAACCAATTTCAGCGCATCCTTACCACAAACGGAATTAAACCATTCTGATAGTACAATGACGACCCACTCGTTGAATTGTTAAGCAGGCGGAGCATGGTAGACGACGGGAATAAATAAATATCGTCTGACTTGAAGTAGAGGGGAATATTGAGGAGACTTTGTGAAGCGGAGCAATCGATTTCAAAACCCACGACGATTTACCATACGACACGAAAGGATGGCAGGAAAAACGATGAAAAGCGTTATCGTGCGGGGCGACTTGGAGAAGTCGGAGATGGTGGAAGTTCCGGTTCCGTGAGTACTTCAAGTTTTTCATGAGTTTTCTGTTGACATGAATTGATTTAACTCTCTATATCCGACACCAGGGAACCTCAAGGTGACTAAGTCTTAATCCGAGTCATCTGCACCAACTCGAATCCCAAAGACTGGAAAGTCCGTGAACCCCCTCTCAGATAACTCCGATCCCACATCCTAACCCACTGTCCCAGATGGTCATCCCCACCCCCAGCGGCTACACCTGCAGCACCGAATGCAACACTGGCGGCGACATCGCCGGCATCGTTGAATCTACCGGCCCCGACGTCTACGAGTCCCATCCCCCCACCCCTCCTCCCCTCTCGTCTCCATCTAACCCCCTCCTAGATTCCAGCGCGGGCAACCCGTCGCCGCCTTCCACATAATGCAGAATCCTCACGGCTCGTACGCAGAATACGCTATTGCCCCGCAACACACCGTCTTCCCGCTCCCACCGTCCATCTCCTTCGAAGAAACTTCCACCATCCCCCTCGCGGCCATGATCTCCGCCTTCGCCCTCAAGAACCTCAACCTCCCAAGCGTCTTCACACCGGCGCCACCAAACACTCGTACCCTAGTCTTAATATACGGCGGCTCGACCACAGTCGGCGCCTTCGCGATTAAGATCGCAAAACAGGCGAATATTCGCCCGATCATCGCGATTGCAGGAAAGGGCTGTGGTTCATGCGCGATCTCGGGGCGGATGTGGTCGTTGGCTACCGTTCTGGGGATGTGGTGAAAGCTGTTAGGGCCGCGTTGAGAGAGGGAGAGAAGCTGTTGTATGCCTTCCACTGTGTGTCCGAAGACGAGACGTTTCAGGTTTCCGCGGACGCGTTGGGTAGAGGCGGGAAGTTGACACATGTTACGGTGCCGCCTGAGGGGTTTAATCCCGATGGGGTCGAGTTGTTGATCACGAATGTTGGTAAGTTGGGAGCGACCCTGGAGGTTTGTGCTGTGAAGGGATCAGATGGCTGATTGGGATAGGTGCTGCCCATGACAAAACGTATATGGAGAAGCTACACGGGGCTCAGACGGAGAGGGATTTTGCGTTTGCCATTTTCAGGTGGTTTGGGAGGGCGTTGGCGGATGGGAGGTTTAGTGGGCATCCGCAGAACGTGGTGGAGGGCGGGTTGGCTAGTGTTGGGAAGGGTTGAAGGATTTGATGGAGGGGAAGGTTAGTTCGGCAAAGTTGGTGTATCGGGTTGCGGATGAATAGGCGTATACCTTGGTGATGCGGTTGGAGAAGGATTGAGGTTGATGTAGATCATCAATTATCACCAGTCTTCTTTCGTCATCCCTCCCTCAGCTCCGCTAGACACAACCGCGTCCTCATCTGCCGAAATCCGATGAACCCGGAGCCGTAACCATCGCAATCGAGCGGTAACCCGCGATCGGGAAAGCTTGGCTTTTGTCGGCACTGCAAACCCGAGAAGCGAGACCCAGGACAGCCCCACAGTTGGTGGTGATGGTGCTTTTCCCGTGGAGTTTGATTCTGGTGATCGAGGGCTGTCGTTCTGCTTTGTTTGGTTGAGGAGACGGTTGTAGCTAAGCAGAGACGAGAACGCTGTTGAGATCTGTAGTCCATGAGAGCGTCAACCACAACTGTCCTCACCTCCAATCCTCCAAATTCGCGTCTCCAACATCTCTACCTGGAACCGCGAGTATCGGCATGCGTCATTGTCTTACATCCCATGGCGCCATCTCTTCTGAATCGGAGGGAAAAAAACATCGTATCATGATGCTGCTGCTGATGATATCCCGATTTCTCGTGAGCTGGGATACCCCCCTGGTCTGTGCGAGAGCATCTGAGAAAATTGCTCCCCGATGGGGAGGCTCCGAGATATCCGAGGAGAAGGATAAAGACGACGTGGAATCCCCCGGACGTTGGAACTAGGTTCGCTAGACAGACGACTTGGAGAGCCACTGCCACTGCCACTGCCACTGCCAGACATCACATCACTTCACGACCTCTATGAGTACGACTACGACTACGGCGACGGAGACGTCGAGGAGGCAGAGCACAGAAAGCGAAACAACCTGGGATCGATATCGACACGTGGAAGCGCACGACACCATGAAGTCCAACCACAACAACAGCATCCTCAACTCCCTTGTGAAATACCTCCGTCTCAAGCAATACCAATTCGAAGTCACCTTCTGCCCGTACGTTCTCACGCCAGGTGAGAAGCTCGTCTTCAGTATGTCCTCTATATTCCCCTCCCCTCCATATCCTCCCCTCCCTCCCTCCATCTCACCCGAATCTTGAGACTAACGAAACACGTCCCAGACACCATCTTGATCATCCTCCTCTCGCTTTTCACAATGCTCATAACCCTCTACCTCCCGCTACAAATCGAGTCGCTCATCACCCGCGCCCGCCCGTACTTCCTCGGCGATATTGTAGTCGTGGACTCGGCGCCCCCAACGAGGACTATAACTATGATTGAAATGGGCATGCGTCTATGATTCATCGTCACATTCCAATATTCTTTTGTGGTAGTCGTTATTGTCCAGGATAGGTGCAGCAGTTGTAGCACTGTAGTTGGAATCGATGGAGCGGCCGATCGACATTGGGCCGGAAGAATATTCCTTCCGCAATCCGATATTCCGGCATACTGCACCGGATCGGCGTTTCTTTCGGCGGAGTTTGACCAACGGGGCTTTCACTAACTATCACTACACTCATTCTGGAGATTTCTTTGATCTCGGCCTCGTCAGAATATTTCCTCCCCTCTTACTAAACAACAAATCACGAACCACGAAATTAATATCTAATCCTCCTCCCCTTACTCGTCGCCATCTCTAAACCTACACCCCATTCTCTGCGGCCCCAGGAACTCTCACGGGACTCGAAATTGACTGAGAAAAATACGCTGTCGTCGTCACCACCGACCAAGCTAATGCAGGGCAGCGTAACTGACCCGACCCACATCCGGACAACCCGCCCGGACAACTCGCCCGGACAACCCGGATGGTCCGGAGCGCCGCCCCACCACAGCGTGAGAGGCTGGACGTTCGATATCGCGGACGTTGCGGATGTTGTGGAGGCGGATTGCACAGCTTATGTTCCGGCGAGAACTCACATCAGTGGAAGATCCTGCTCGACAGACTCTGGGCTTAGGGCGGGAGAAGAGAGGAGAGTTCGAGATCGAGGCGTCGGAAACCTCACGCCAAACACTTAATGTCTAATGTATTATGCCTTATGTCGTAGCATTGTATACCATTCTACCATTCGTTTTTTAGCGTTTTCGCGTTTTTGCTGGGGTGCTGTACTGGGATTCGATGGGGATTTAAAGGGGTTCAGAGTTCAAGGGGAGGATATCGTATGGGGAAGAATGGTAAGCGCTGGAGATGTACGAGTACCTACATAACATGAATAGGATATTACTATAGCTATATCAAAACTATTGTGGCTTACCATTTGTCTTATCTCATACCTAGACCTAGACTTACACCAGTGTCGACGCGTTGACGCGTTGAATGGGTGGCCACGACTTCGGGTTTGAGATGACTCGATGACGCGACTTGAATTTGAGGAAGGGACGAGGCTAACAATGAAAGTATATTGTTTAATGTTGTTTATATTGCCCCAGTGATTTGTCACATGACAGCGCTTTGTTATGAACCACCACCACCAACAACAAATACTCGGATTGCGCGTTCCTCTGCTCAAAACGCCATCACCCTCCTCCCTCCATCTCGTTGATATTCATCTCCTCTTTCATCCCTATCTTCGTCTTCGTCTCTCGCTGCTTCGCGCTCCATTCGACTGTCGCACGATCACCAAGCCATCTCGTGGTCACACATAAACAACTGTGCATGTTCTATGCCACACCGAGCAACTGGTAGCACACCACGATAAGCGACCTCGCATTATGGCTTCTTGAGAAACTGGTGCAGTAGCATTCTTACCAGCCACTCGATTCCACGCCATACGATACCGCCCCATCACCATCACCTCCTTTGAACCGCTTCCTCTCCCTCCCGCTACTGTCCTGTTCTTCGCCAACACCTCGATAATCACCGCTTCCCATCATGAAACCACCATCACCAGCTTTCCTGCTGCTCTCACTGAGCTCTCTCGCCGCTCTCACGACCGCACAAAGCTCCAAAGACGATGACGATGTCAGCAGTGCTACCAGCATTTCCCGCAGCCTGAGCGCACCGCCCTCGACCACTCTCCCAACCCTCACGGCGTCGTCGTCCGCAGAAGCCGCTTCCCCAGAAGCAACAGCCGGTTTCTTCTCTTATCTCTTCATCGGTACCCTCCCCGCTGCTCCATCTCCCAGATCCAGTAACTAATGGACGCCAATTCACTCTCCAGGCTACCCCGACTGCTCCATCGACTGCATGACCTCCGCCTACACCGCCGCCCAATGCCCCGCCGACTCAACCGGAAACTGTCCCTGCCAGTGGGCAAGCTTCCTGAGTCGCGCGGGCTCGTGCGTCCGCAGCGAGTGCAAAGAAGCCGATGCCGAGGAAGCCCTAGAGCTGCAGAAGAGGAAGTGTGCGAGAAAGGATTTTGATGAGGAGACGTGGCAAGAGGGAGTGAAGCCGTCAGGGTCGGTGAGTGAGAAGGCGCCGGAACCCGAAGAGACGGAGGAGGCGGGGGATAAGGGTGGGGCGGCGGCAATGTGAGTTGATTCTGAATGGAAAGAATGGATGGGGGAGTTGACTGACTGGTGTGTTGTAGGGTTTCGGGATATGGCGGTGTCGGAGCTGGTCTCTCGGCTGTAATGGCGGTGGCGTTCGGTTTGTTATGAGCTTGAAGCGGTGGTGGTAATTCAGAGAAGGGGACCTTGTGGGGTGGAATCAGTGAGCTGGGACTTTATGGGAGTTGGTGATTCGACTTTGACGAAGTAATGAGGTACGATTCGGCTTAGGGGACAGCTCAGCGGAACTGGATGCCAGGAGGTGGGTAGTTGGGAAATCTTCAACTGTATTTTTTTCTGATGTGTGATGTTTGTCATGGGTAAGATTGGAAATGGGTGTCGAAGATGCTCCGACATGCACTGATAATGTATCTATCTTGTAATGATGCTAATCATGTTTCCGGTCAGCTGCCATTGTAACCTTTGATGCCTTTTGCTGATTGGTGGAACGTGTTGTTGGAAGATCCTGATCTACAAGAGTGTTTATTTCCTTCATAAGAGAATCTTAAACGCTCTTCATGCCATACCACCTGACGAAACACGCGTATATTCACGCCATCACGAGCCTGGCGCACGATCATCCCTCTGTAGTGTCACAGAACCAGCCTATGATCGAATTCCTCAACCCAGTCGGCAATGCCGTGATCGTCCTGCCGCACCTCTCGTCATTCGCACTCATTTGCTGCGCCTATGAGTCTTCCCTCAGCACAATCTCTCTCCCCTGAACGAACCACTATATCAACCCCGACATCTGCAACCAACTCAATTCCAATTCCCATCACAAATCCAATTACAATGAATTCTACCGTCCCCATCATCGCGACCTCCCGCCAAACCCGCTTCCACCCTACCTCCTCCACCTCCCTCGACCTCGACCTCCACGATGTCACCCTCACCCTTGGGAGCACCGAGCTCCTCACCTCCGCGACCCTCAAACTCTCTCCTGGGGTAAAATATGTCCTCGTTGGCCGCAATGGCACCGGGAAATCTACCATCCTCAAAGCACTCGCTGAGAAACTGATTCCGGGGATACCCGGGGGGATGCGGATCAGGTTGCTGGGACAACAGATGGAGGCTGTGGATGCGCGGGAGGGGGAAACGGTGTTTGAGTGGGTTGTACGCAGTTATAAGGAGATGGAGGAGGTAAAGAGCAGGGTGGGAGTGTTGGAGAGTGCGTTGGAAGGCGAGGCTGGGGGGGTTGTGGAGGTACTCAGGAGATTCGAGTGGGAGGAGAAAGGAAGGGAGTTGGCGGAGGCCACGAGGATTGCGAGTTTGAGGAGTGGGGTGAGGGGGATGAAAGCGAGGAAGGAGCAGAAGGCGGCCGAGAAGGCACTGGAGGAGGCAGAGAAACGGTAGGAGTGGAGAGGAGAATGGTTGAGTTGGTTCTGATATGTGGACAGGTTGAAGGAGAGGTATACAGACGATATCGCGGAGGATACGAAGAAGGCTGCAACTATGCTGGCGGAGCTCGAGGCTACACTGGAAGATGTATGTTCCCCACAATCTTCATCGAAAAATACATGGTTTATGGAGATAACCAGCTGACAACTAGCATAGATGGAGGCCTCCACCGCCTCCACCCGCGCTCGCGCCCTCCTCACCGGCCTCGGCTTCAAACCCGCCATCATCGACTCTCCCATCACCACCCTCTCCAGCGGGAACCTAACCCGCGTCTACCTCGCCTCCATCCTCTTCCAACGCAGCGATCTCCTTCTCCTCGACGAGCCCACCAACTTCCTGGACCTGACCACTCTCCTCTGGCTGCAGGACCAACTCCAACAACACGCCTCCACGCTAGTTCTCGTGACCCATGACCGTGCCTTTGCCGATGCGATTGCAGACGAGGTGTTGATCCTCCATGATAAAACGATTGAACGCTTTGCGGGGAATTTGTCGACGTTTTATAAGATGCGCGCGGAGAAAATTGCGTATTTGACGAAAATGTCGGAGGCGCAGGAAAAGCAGAAGGAACATATGAAGGCGTCGATTGCGAGTGCGCAGGCGGCTGCCAGGAAGTCGGGGGATCAGAAGAAGTTGGCGATGGTGAAGTCGCGACAGAAGAAGCTGGAGGATAGGATGGGGATGGAGGTGTCGACAAAGGGGACGAGGTTTAAACTGGTATGCATCTCTCACTCCTCATTCATCATTTTATCTATATATATCCACCACAACTCGAATGATAGATATATAGGATTTTGATGAACTGATATATACCCCAGAACCGCGACCTCCCCGGCTACCACAAGACTTCCCGCGCCACCATCGACATCCCCTCCATCCCCCCACCCCCAAAACTCCATCTCCCCACACCACCCCACCTTCCCCCCACAACCCCCCTCATCTCCACCACCTCTCTCACCTTCACCTACCCTCACTCCCCCTCCCCCACCCTCCGTGACACCACCCTCACCATCCACGCCACCAGCCGCATCGGCATCCTGGGCATCAACGGCGCCGGAAAATCAACCCTCGTAAAACTCCTGCTCGGGGAGCTCACCGCGAAGGCGAATATGGTGACACGACACCCGAGAGTAAGGTGTGGGTATTATTCCCCCGCAATGGTGGAGAGGTTGGCGGGGGAGGAGAGGACAGCATTGGAGCTCCTGGGAAGGGAGACAGAGCAGGAGGGGAGGGTGGAGTTGAGTCGGTTGGGGCTGGGGGGGAAGGCGGTGAGTGATGTGCCCGTGAGGGCGTTGTCGGGTGGGCAGAAGGTAAGAATACTGTCAATTATACCACCTGGTGCTTAGATTGGAATGGCGCATGGCTGATATAATGCGCGATATCTAGGTTCGAGTCGCACTCGCACTGCTCCTCAACCCACCTCCGCACCTCCTCATCCTCGATGAAATCACGACGCATCTGGATGCGGAGACGGTGGAAACGCTTGCCAAGGCACTAAGGAAATGGGAAGGAGCTGTGGTGATCGTGAGTCATGATCGGTGGTTTGTGAGGTATGTGGTGGAGGGGGAAACGGATAATGATGATGGGGAGGAAGAAGAGGGGGAGGATGAGGGGGTGCAGAGGGAAGGAGGGGTGTATGCAGTTGTGAAGGGACGCGTGAGGAGGTTGATGGGTGGGGTCGAGGAGTTTGAGGAGAAGGTGAGGAAGGGGAAGGTGAAGTGATGGAGGGGGGAGTCAAGGGTGGTGATGAGGATGGTGGAAGTGAAGAATGATAATGGTAATACTATGATTGAGTTTACGGGTCCTGGTGCGGAGACGTAACGTGACCTGGAGAACTGCATTTGATTGTTGGTGTCGCGGATTTCTTCAAACTGAACAAGATGGTATGGAGTCCAAACATATGCCGGTATCGGAATGTATGATTCGTAACTCACTGCGATAGAGATTTAACCCCTTGAGGTCCACATTCTCAAATTCGACGGTAATCCATTGTCAGTATTCGGGCATCTTGGAATGGTGATATCTCCGACGAGTATGTTACGACAGCAACAATAAAGCCTAGCAAATTCCGGCTGTTGCAGAGTTCTTGTTCATCTTGGGTTGTGAAACAAAACACAGTAAAGTTGTTTGATTTTGCTGCGCCAACAAAGGATTCCAATGGATTTTAACATTCCCTGCCCTCACATATAAACCTGCAACATGATTTATAGAAACTCATAAACAATGTGTCCACGTCCATCATATCCCCTCGTCGAGGTTCCCCAACGTTCTCGAATCGAATTCAAACAATTAACTACAACTCTGCAACAGCGTGAGCGAATTATCTGAACTATGGCGCTTGCGATGACCCAGTTCGTACTCTATCCCATTTCCTCCCCCTGAAGTTATTACATGAAGGTACAGCCTTCTCTAACCTGGCACTTCTCCACAGTTTCTCTCGCAACGCAACCACCGACATTCACCCCTTCCCCCTCCCCCGCCCCCAAGCCAGCACGCTCCTCCTCCACGGCCACAAATTCCGCCCTCTGACACCTCAGAACCTCTTCCCCCAACCCACTCCTATTTCTCCCTCCGACCTCCGCACCACCGACCTAACCCACTACCCCACACTCCGCGCCCACTTCTTCTATCACCACTCCCGTAACCTCACCGACCTCGGCCTCCCCCTCCGCTCCTGGCTGGCTCTCGAGAACTGGCTCTCCACGCTCACTCTCTCAACCCGCACGCGCACGCACAACTACTCCCACTACATTGAAACACTCACCGACGAAGCTGCGGTCCTCGCCAACGAACCCTGGAAATTCCAGGCCCGACAACTCATTCACCCTCCTCGCGAGATTCAAAACGCCACACTCGCCCCAGGGAGATCGGACGAGGAAGATGAGATTGTCAGGAAACACGCGTCGTATTACCGCCAGCGGTTTTATCGGCAGAGGGTGTTGGTCGCGTTTGTGGGCTGGGTGTGTAGTGAGCCGGTGGAGGTTCTGGCGGATGGCGGGGAGTGGGATGTGGTGGGGAGGAGTGGGGGGGCGTTTTGGAGGGGGTTGAATGGGAGGTTCGAGAGGACGGTAAAGAGGGAGACCCTGGGAGTGTGGAGGGAGTTGGAGGAGGAGTTGAAGAGGTTGTGTTTGAGGGCGTTGCCGAGGGAGAGTATGGAGTATTTGACGGGGGCGGTGTGGGTGGAGAGGGGGTTGGAGGTGAAGGGGAGTGGAGTGAGGTCGAGGGTGGAGGGTGTGGTGATGGCAGTTGAGTTTGGGGGTGGGGTGAGCGAGATGCTTGTTGCTGGGGGAGGGGGAGGGGTTCCGGATCCAGAGGGAGATGATGATGGTGATCCGGATGACGAGGATTACAACAACTCCGGCGATGGTGATCATGATGGATCTGGAGATTCGAACATCAACAACGACCACGACAAAAACTCTGATGAAAACCCACCCAAGCTACGACCAGCGCACCCCGCTCCCCCCAACCCCGAAACCTATGGCACCCTCCCCTGGACTCCCCCCCACCCCGCCTTCCGCCCTCCCTCCTACCTCGCCGACCCCATCCCCGTCACCCTCAACCCAGTCACCCACCATCCTCCAGCCCCCAAAGACGAAGGCGAGGGCACCAAAAAGCAGCGGGCCAAAAAAGGTGACGAAAACTCGACCTTCAGTCTCGAACTCGGGCACCTGTGGACAGAAATCACGAAAGCAAACGGCAAAACTGCCTTCATGTGTCAATGGCCGGGCTGCAAATCGACACCGCGTGGTGGCGTTAAAACCGATGTCGGAGCAGACGGTGACGCAACGGTGATGGAGGGGAAGAATAATATCAAGAGACATGTGCAGCAGCATTTGAATCTGGATGTGTATTGCCCGATTGGCCATACGAGGGAGGGGAAGAAATGTGAGCCCTCGAGGAATGAGAAGACGAGGCAGGATAAGTTTCAGGAACATCATGCGGAGAGACATCCAGAGGAGGAGAGGGCGCTGATTACGAATTGGTTGTTGGCCATGGGACGGCAGAGGACGTTTAAGCCAAATTGGATTGCGGGGGTGTATTGGAGTAGGTTGAATAGCAGGAAGTTGAGACGAGAGGAAATGATTGGGAGACCGGCTTTGGTAAGATTGTCTTTGTCTGTGAGGTTTTGGAGGGGGGCTAATGAGTATGCAGGATAATCGGAGAATGAACGAGCGGAACGACTTTTTTAAACTCGGATTGTGGATCCTGCTGAGTAGTGGTCAGCATTGTAGCCATCTCCAGAATACGATTGAGATCTTGGACGCAGACGCAGGCGTTGTTCTAGGAACCCAGCGGAAACGTGTGGAAGAGGAAATGAAGTATCTCGAGGAGCGACTTTGCCGGCGTGAGTTGCTCTAACCCCAAACCATTTGTAGATATTGGACTCACAAGTTTCTAGACACCCCACATCAGCTATGGTCAGGACGGAGATGTATCTTTGGTCAAGGTGAACACCGGAACACCCTCAACACCTCCACCCTCGGCCTAACCATCAGTCCTCTCTCCTCCCGAAACGGCGGCAGCGCCTTGAACCTCCCTAAACCTGTCGACCCCAAAGACCCAGAATACTACAAGAATAAGCGCAACGACAAGCGACGTACCGGTAAGGGCAAGATCCGCAAAGTCTATACACCCCGCGATCCCGGGCAACGTCCCGCCGACGATTTCCGCGATGGTTCGTACTCTACTTCTCTCCCTCACCGCATATCACTTCCATCTAGCTAACCAACCCCAAACACTAGAAACCTGTTCCGCGGCCATCCGCAAAACCTTCATCCGCGAATCTCGTCGTGACGACTACGCTCTTACTCAAGAAGACCCTCCGCGACCATGCGATTTCCCGTGCTCCTTCTTCTGCCAAAAATGCTACTGTGAAGAGTATCTGAAAACACTCACCAACCCACCCCAAATCGGCCACGAAATCCTGATGGAGCAATGGCCTCTCCCCCCGGGTGAACTGTTCCATGTCGACCCTGTCCATGGGCTCCACTACTGGGTCGACCATCCTACGAAAACATACTGGTGCCAATGGATGGCCGATGGCTCTATCCGGCGGTACCACCCGGAAACTTTGACTTATACGCTCCTCGATAAGCTCGAAGGCGCCGACCACCCATTCCTCCCCTACTACCTCCAGAACACCCAAGACCACCGCGAGGACTACCTCCACGCCGTCATAACAGCGCATCACATGGTCAACCAATCGCGCGCAATCTGGTACAACTACAACCGCTTCATCTCGGACACATCCCTCACCGCGCAAGATGTCAACGCGGCTAAACAAGCCGTCTCGACAATCTTCCAGGTCACGCAAATGTTCATCGCCTTCTCGCAACCACGGCTTGGGGTGTTTCATCCAGAAGCGGAGGCCGCCCTGGAGGCCGGAGATGAGATTGTACCGACGAGTAGCGGGAATCCGTTTTGGGGGAAGAATTGGGACGCCTGGGAAAAGAATTCGAGGGTGGATGCGAGGTTGAGGAATAGGCTCGTCGCGGAGTTTAAGAAGGGCATGGTGGCGCCGCAGTGTCCGATGGGTGTGGGAGGGCTGTTGGAGGTGAAGACGGTGCTGCCTTGTCCGTGGAGGCAGGGGAGGGAGCCAAAAGTCGTGGAGGGCTTGGGGGAGTTGGAGGCGGAGGCGAGGGGGGTGGAGTTGGCGGATACGTCGATGGCGGATGCTGCTGCTCCTGCTACAGTGCCCAGTGGGGGGAATAATCAGGGAGGGATGGTTCAGCAAACCATACCACCAGCACCTGGACTTTCAGGGAGCATCAACCTCGAAGACCTAGGCCTCGATGATGCGCGGAATATACTCCTCGGTGGCATGCTCGATATGGGAAATTTCAGCTTCACACAGCAGCCACAGCTACAAAAACCACCTCCGCAGCAGCAACTACAGTTCCTCCCTCAGAAACCCCAGCAGCAGCAGTTCATATCCCCAACAGAGCCCTTAGACCTCTTTGGCCAACCCTACATGAACCCCGGCCCCTCAATCCCATACCCCGGATTTCCACAATCCACTCCCCGGCAGCAGCAGCAGCAGCAACAACAACAACAACAACAATTCCCAGCTCCCACCATCGTAGAAGGCCTCCAACAACAACCTCACCAATTACCTGAACTCCCCCAGTTGACCGCCTTCTCCAGCTTCCCCAATTTCCCTAACTTTCCGCAATTCCCCACCACCACCGCCAATGACAACACCAAAATTGACCCTCAGCAGTACCAGTATGACGGCATTTTGAATATGGAGGCGTTTGAGGTCGAGGGAGTGGGGTTTGATGCAAAAGCACAGATGCAGGGACAGTTGCAGGAACAGCAAGGCGAGGCAGGGCTGGAGCAGATGTGGGAGGTCGAGAAGTGGTTGGATTTTGGGGCGGGGGAGGGGCCTGGTGGAGGGAATGCGGGGGGTGGAGAGGGGGGTGGGGAGAAGCAGTGAGGAGGAGTGGGTAGAGAGAGGGAGTGGGGGTGATACAGAGTGATGTAAAGACGTGGGGAGTCGGTTAAGTTGATTATTGGAGGTGATTGGAGGTGATGGGTATAGTATGGAAGGATAAACGAGATGGAAAGATGGAGAGATGTTGAAGATAGATTTTTTTATTGTAACGCACAAGTAGAAATACTGTATAGAGACTATAGACGGCGGATCGTGAAGATGTCAGTGTTGTCCTCCAATAAGGGGTTGTTTGGATAATATGTTGGTCGGCTATTAGGTGCGAGGCTATGGTATGAAAGAATAGACGACGCGATGGAGAGATGTAAAAGATATATTTCTTCATTGAAAGCTGCAAGTATGTTGGGAGATAGGTCTAGTATCTAGGGATATCAAAGACAAGAGCGCTGTCCATCGTAACCAACGGGTTGTGAGGTTGAGCGACAGATGGAGAGATTATGGCTATCTACTATGGGCTTATTGACCTTTACACAATATGGGGCACATTTCTCGACTCTAGAGCTTGACCTTTGGTCTGAAAAAACCAAGAGCATCTCAATCCCCATACCCTGAACCAAGGTGCCCACTGTTGAAACCTCAACACCGTGAGCGTAGCCCCATGAATCTGCATGCGACACACCCTCTCACCCGGCCTCCCCTTCCCAACCCACCACGCTCTTCGTTCCCTCCCTCCCCTTCCCCCAGTTAAATTTTTTCACCCTGCCTCCTCATTAAGCCCCCTCCTCCTGAATTGAACCATAACCTTTACACTCCGTCTGTTCCACCAACTTACTAACCAACTCTTTTACAGCAACTCTCCGTTCCAGTTCATTACTGACACAGAAGAAGGAAGAGGGAAGAAGGAAAGATGCCACCAAAGTCTAGGAAAGCAAAGCAAAGCCAACCGGCGACAACCACCAAGGAGAAGCCCCAGGAGAAACCGGAGAAAGCGTCCGATACCAACACCCGTGAAACTCGTTCGAAGGTCCTCCAACCGAGGGAGGTGAATAAGAAGGTCGAACGACCAGTTTTCAGTTCCCAGAAGAAGAATGATACTCATGCCTCTGAGGCCGCGGCGAGCAAGAGTCAGCCCGTGACTCGAAGTCGTTCTACTTCTAATACTACGACTACATCTACTTCTACGACGACCTCTACTACTACTGGGGCGCAGACTACCGCAAAGACTACTGCCGAGAAGAACAAGTCGACTACCGTGAAGGAGAACGAGAAAGAGAAAGACTCCAATGTTGCTGGTAACATCAAGAAGACCAGTGTCAACTATATCACAGCTGCGGCCTCTACTCCTACCCCTAATTCTACTTCTACATCTCCTCCAACTCCTATTTCCGCTTCTTCTTCTTCTTCTACCGCGGCTTTTACTACTCCTCCTAATTCCACCACCATCACCACCACTCCCCCAGGCTTCCGCAACCCACCAACCCCGGCTTCCAAATCCCCCATCAAAACCGTCGACCCTCGGGCTCTGGTCAACAACCCGATCAGTCCCGTTACTCCTACTCCATTCACCTTCTCCTTCCCAATACCTGGCCGCGGGAGTAGTCTTGCCCCCAGCCAGGGCGGCCACACTCGTACCGCCAGTAAAGACTCTGCCACTACCACCAAGACCCCAGGCAACACCCCCAACAATCTCTCCAACAGCCCCAAAGCCCCCGAAGGCCCCGTACCCAAGAGCGAGATTATCATCCTTGGCAAATTCGTCGCCTTGTCCAAAAGCTTCGCCGAGCTGGAGCAGCGCATTGCGGGCGAGTTTATGGGCCCCAAGATGGCCGCCATCGCAACCGATTCCACCACGAAAGATGAAAAGCAACAACAGATCGCAAACGCGGCATTCAGAGTCCACCATTCCCTTCATCGGTTGCTGAGTTTGGTTCGTTCTGGCTCGATTGAGCAGCAGGAGGCCGCGTACAAGATTTGTGTTAATCAATGGGTTTTCCTTGCGCGCGGGCCGGGATTTCCAGATGACGAGGACAAGGCATATGAGTTTATTGACCAGCACTTCGCAGTGAGTTCACCCCCCGTCACTCCCCGCTCGAAGTATCACTCTTGCTAACCGCCTCTGCTCAGATTACTGGCACCGCTCCCATTGCAGCCAAAACACGCATCAACGCGTTGATCCACTTCCTCAACGGCGCGAGGCTCGCTTTTGTTCTCGCACGATCTCACCAGCCGTTTGTTCCAGTCAACAAATCACCCGCGGGTAAATCCGGCAACTCCACTACCACGAAGAACGGAAAGTCAAAGGTGAGGCTGAGCAGCACGCGGAAAATTCCGCAGCATCCTGAGATGGCGTCAGGGAATTATACTAGGTTGGCTATGGATAAGGATGGGAAGCCACGGTTTGTGTGTATTGTGAATGGTTGCCAGAGGAGTTATGCCAGCGGGAATTGTCTCCAGAGGCATCAGGTGCAGCATTTTGAGTTGTATGCATGTCCGTGAGTACTCCCTCTCTTTCCCCTTCCTTATTCTTTTTCGTGTTCTTGTTCTTTTTGGGACTGAGCGCTGATGAAAAATATTTCGGGATGTTTAGTGCGTGTCCGCAGACTTTCTACTCACGGACCGACCATATCCAGAAACATTGGGAGAAC
The DNA here is from genome assembly GCA_004786065.1 of Ascodesmis nigricans. Taxonomy (NCBI): domain Eukaryota; kingdom Fungi; phylum Ascomycota; class Pezizomycetes; order Pezizales; family Ascodesmidaceae; genus Ascodesmis; species Ascodesmis nigricans. The sequence continues at coordinate 192,187 of ML220135.1, forward strand.
TGTAAGCATCTCCTCATCACCCCTCCCTCTCCGTCTTCTCTTATGTCTTCAACTAACGCCCCACCCCCCAGGCCACCCGAACCGCCCCCGCCGCGATCTCGAGAAGACTCTCGAGCTCATGTACCGCAACGGCGGCGCCCCTCCCGCCCTCAAGATGTGGGTCAACGGTAAATCCTCCCTTTCCATTATCTCCCCTTTGTAATCTGTGAACTAACACATCCCCAGGTGTCGTATGGTCCCGTAAACAAGACGGCAACCCTCGCCGCCGCAACATGAAGCGTAAGCATCTCGACGCCCTCCGCAGCACCGAGCGCGAGGGCTATGTCGCGCAGAAGGCTAGCTGGGAGGTTTTGAAGGGGTTGAAGAGCCCGGAGCAGGATGAGCAGGGTAAGAATGATGCGGGAGAGGCGCAGGGCAAGAGGCGTAAGGAGAATGAATACCAGGTGGAAGGGGTGGGTGAGTATCAGGGCGAAGGTGTCCAAGTTGGGGCTCAGCAGGCGGAGAATTAGTGGTGTGATGGTTGGATTACTGATTGAGGGGGCGCGATGAGATTGCTGAGAGCTGAGAGCCGAGAAGTTTGTGCGCGACGAGTATGAGTATAGAACTGTAGTGTATTTGGGGCAAGGAGGGTTCGATAAGATTGCTTCCTTTTCCTTTTTCCTTATTTCTTTTTTACCTTTTTACTTTACCTTTTTTCTTTACCTACCACTGATGATGATGGCTGATGATTGAAGACGAAGAACAAATCTGGGGAATGGTGAGGGGATTATGTGGAGGAGATTTCTACTACTACCTTTTTTTTAGGACTACTTTTTTTACACTACTACTTTTTTTTTACTACTACTTTTTTTACTACTTTTTTTACTACTTACTACTTACTACTACTTTTTTTACTACTTACTACTTACTACTACTACTCCTGCTTTTACAACTTACTTTACTACTTACTACTCGTCTACTACTTACTGATAACAGGCGGAGATAGTTAGGAGGGCCTGTATTGTTCTTATTCTTGTTTTACTTTCGTTGGTTTAATTTCTTTACTTTGTATCGTTAATCAAAATTATATACTACTACGTTCAATCCTCTATCGTCTCAAACTTGTACTGTGATAAACAAGTAAAGAACTTTTAGTATCAAAGTCACCACCGCGGGGATAATTCTGTCAATGATAAAATCAGTGAACGAGTGATTTTACAACCAAGTCTTGTGTTCAACATCATCGGAGACTTAATACCCGTGTTCCACCTCTCATAACCACATCAGAAACTTCAACTTGGGAGCCCTGTGATCCACTAACTCTAAGTACCTATTCACGCGTATAACATTGTAAACTCGCTGGCTAATATCTTCATTTCACTGTTGTGTTTTGCTGGGTATATTTCATGATTCATGAATTCCGTATTAAAATCATTGCATTACAACCCGGAAGCTCCAGGTATGGTATGTGAGTACTAGTACTATCAAATCAGACTATCAGACTATCTATCCCATGATATCCCTCAACGAAACCAACAGTAACCAGTAATCTCTCGATGCCTTCCAACACCCGAGGTGCAGAGATGTAGAATCCACTAACGCCTACGCCTAACGATAACCATCCCCGAAAATTCTATCACATCATCATCGTCATCACAACTCCCGCAACCAACAACTCTTGTAAACAGCAACTTCCTTAAGCAGTCCTCGCAGCCCTCCCCCACTCACCATCATCCGCCCACCCCTGCTCCTCCCACTCCCACCCCACCAACCCCTCACTCTCATCACTGCTATAAAGCGTCACCACATCCGCATTCGGATCGTCCTCCCAGTGTCCCTGCTCCCTCTCCCACGCCGGCTCCGTGGGGCTTTCAGGCACCACATCCGTCGACCAGAAGAGATAGGAAAGCTTGATGCCGTGTTCATCGAAGCGTGGGGTGACGAGATACGGGCGCGGGGAGTTGTTGCGGTGAGCTGCGAGTGGGTTGGGGGAGGTGAGCCATGTCGCTGTTGGTGGGAGAGAGGTGTCAGTGTCAGACGCTGAATATTTTCAAGGAGAGGAGATGGGAGCATACCTTTCGCGATGCGCTGAAAAACCCGCACATCATTGTGGCACAGCCAACGGAACTTCTGGCTGGCAAGTTCAAACAACTCCTCATACGACACGGCCACCACCCACGTAGTCGAGATCCCGGAGTACCCAGGGTACGGGTAGTCCGGGTCTTCAACATTCAGCCATGCGTCGAGAACCATCGGGTCCATGAAGTTGGAGAAGTCCGCCCGTGCGAGCTCACGGTAGAGTGTCAGCGGGGCCGGGGGGAACCGGGGGGGTTCAGTGGTGAAGCCTGATACGCGATAGTCGCAGAATTTGGATGGGAGCTCCGGGACTGTCCATTTGGGGTCTCGTGGTGGTTCGCGGGCGAGGTTGGCGCGTTTGAAAACGGCGATTTGGGTGCAACAGGCATCGGCGATTCCTTCGCGCTCGAGTTGGGAGAAGAAGGAGGCACGGTCTTCGGCGTGCTCCATCCCGGAGAGGTAGGCCGAGTAGAAGGGGTCGTCGCTGAAGCCGCCGACGCCATCGAAGAGGACGGTGTAGCCGTAGAGGGAGGCTTGGGTGGTGGCCCAGGACTGGAATTCTTTGGCAGTCCATTCGAAGCGATGGTCGTCATGGCGCATGTCATAGTTTACGCCTGGGCTGGAGTGGGAGTCAGCGGGAATCAAAGAAATGGAGATGGAGTATATATATTACCGGCGGAAACGTTCACCAGCGACAATGTCATCAGGCTGGTAGTTGGCAAGAATATCAAAGATCCGGTTAAAGCGTCGATCCGGCGTGGTGACGATGAAAACCTCCGGTTTCATCTCTCCGAGTACAAGTCGCGGAAAGTCCTCCAGCGGTTTTGGATCCAAATGCTCCACAACTGTCTAGAATCAGCATCGGTTCTCATCTCGCTACTCTAGAACCATACCTTCACACGCCAACACCAAATCCCACACTCCCTCACCACACCCCTTCAGCACCTGGAAGCTCTCCTTCATAAAATTTACCGACAATGGCAGCGGCAGATGGCTCCGTGCAATCTCCATCATCCTCTCCTGAAGTCCCGCCTCAGCCTTGAAACACGCCTCGTCGATATCGATTCCATCCGCCCGCTGAATAACACAATTCTCGGGCATTACTTCATCTGGGACAGGGAGGAAGCGTTGGAGCAGGGACCCGTCGCCGCATCCAATGTCCAGCAGTGTTTGCGTGCATTTTGTGTGTGTGTACGCAAGCGCATGGATTTTATGATGGCGCATGTTATGCACTGGTGGAAGGAGTTAGTGGGCTGGAAATGCGTGGTTGGGGACTGGGAAGAGTTACATTCTGGCTGGAAGACGATTCGAGGGTAGTCAGTGGTGACTGTGCCTGGTTTGGGCGGCTGGTTGGGGATACTGGAATCCATTGTAGGGTCTTGTTCACACAGTCCAGTAGCAGAGGTGGCAGTAACAAAGGTCAGGGAGAGGTATTGAGGAGGTTAAGAAGTCAGCGGTGGTGGAAAGGGGAAAGTTGGAAGAAGGTTCAGGTCCGGTGTTGCTCAAGACAAACACCATGCCTGGAACACCCAAACCCCCACCTCTCAACGCGCTGTCACGTGGATGTGCGGAATTCGAATTGTTGGTGTCGTTGTTTGCTGTTCGAAGAAGCACGCGTTACGAGGAATTACGGAACCGGACAATTAATGAAGGCTAGCTCCCGATTTGTGGAGTTCAATTAACGTTATAGCCAGACCCTAACGTCGACAGTTCAATCGGATTGGCCAGGCTCTACAACCCATCTGGAAAGCCACAAATCATATCTCACGACAAGTATGATTTTGCAATCCAGCCATCTCCCCTAGCACCATCCCAATCCAGCCAAGCGCGCAGTTGCTCTTCCACCTCCAGCTCCCTCAAGACCACCCACTCCCACTCACCTCCATACCCCCTCCGCACCGCACCCATGAAGCCCCTCCACCTCCTCCTTCCGCTCGCCTCCCTCGCCGTCGCCGCCGACCTCGAGGTCATCAAAACCCACGTCCCGGCCGAATGTCCCTACGGCGTGAGCCAGAACGGGGGTAAGCTCGAGTCTCCCCTCCCAGCCAACATAGGAGCTCCAGAACTGGATGATGGATCGATGGCTGACGAATTGGTTGTTCGATAGACACGCTTGCGATACATTACCGCGGTTTCTTGGAAGACGGTACGATATACCCCCAAACACCAACCTCCCTCTGACACCATCAACACCCCACCCCCCCGGGAGAGACAGCTTCTGGAGAGACGGCTCTGACACACCCCCAGGCACGGAATTCTTCAACACCTACGCCCGCCACCGGCCCTACCACTTCGAGCTCGGCATCGGCCGCGTGATCAAAGGCTGGGATCGGGGGTTGCTGGGGATGTGTGAAGGCGAGAAGCGGACGTTGGTGATTCCGCCGGAATTGGCGTATGGAGATCGGGAGGTTGGGTGAGTGTTCTGGGTGCTAGATTATACGCTATTGGGGCTAATAGTTGGATAGGGTGATACCGCCGGGGAGTACGTTGAGGTTTGAGACGGAGCTGAAGGTCATTCATCGTGCTGGTCAAGAGGGGAAGCCGAGAATGAGGCCGCAGGGGGCGAAGCTGGTGAAGGAGGAGCCCAAAGAGGAGCTGAAGGAGGAGGCGAAGGAGGAGGTTAAGGAAGAACCAAAGGACGAACCAAAGGAAGAACCCAAGGAAGAACCTAAAGAGGAGGTCCAGGAGGAGGTGAAAGTGGAAGAACAGCCTGCGCATGATGAGCTATGAAAGCTCTATTTCCAGCGATCGTACATCAAGATACCATCATATACCCCACCTTAGATATAGAATAATCATAATACACAAATTCACAACTTCACATCACTCCTCCCAACTCCTTAAATCTCTCTCCCGAATCCTCACTCACTCACGAACACAGCCATCAAACTTCACTCATCCAAAATCCCTTTTCATAGACAGCATATCTATTATATCTAATATCCAGGGTATTGTACATTTCCCCACACTCCCTCTACAACTCATCGCGTCCGCCATTAATCGCCATCAGCTCTGTCTCGAAAATCAGTGTTGCGCCGCCCGGGATCACACCGCCAGCACCAGCACTTCCGTAGCCCTGTAGTTATCATCAAATTAACCCCCTGCCTCTCCTCTCCCAGGACAACGAGGGAAAAAATAATAATGGGGGAAAAAAAGAACTAGACCACATACCAACTCAGGCGGAATAACCAACTTCCTCTTCTCGCCAATACACATGTCCAGCAACCCTTGGTCCCAGCCCTTGATAACGTGGCCCTTGCCGACGGTGAAGGAGAGCGGTGTGCCGCGGTTGTAGGAGGCGTCGAATTCTTCCTGTGCGTAGTTCAGTATTTACCTTCACTCACTGGCGGTGTTTGGCGGAGGGAGGAGTCATACGCCGTTGGATTCGAGGGAGCCGCGATAGTGGACCGAAATTGTATCGCCTTTCTATATGGGTGTTAAATTTTGATCTGAAGGGGGATTGGAGGGGAGGAGAGAGAAACGGACATTAGTTTTCGTGGTGCACTCCTCCGGCTTGTAGGTGGTGATGATTTGGTATTCGGAGGCGAGGACAGAGGTGGCGAGGAGGCCGAGGGTGGTGATGATGGCTGAGAAACGCATTGTGAGGGAATTGAGTTTGACGGAGGGGTCAATGGGGGGCTGATGAAAGTGAAGGTGAGTGGTATGTGGTGGAGCTGTTCTGCAGAGCTTCGAAGCTGGGGCTCCCATCCAAAGGACACGGAGGTCTGATGAGCCGCAGCTTGGCATTTTGTCATTGGAGTTTGAAATTCACGAGTCATGGATTATTCAGGACCAAATGTTCACCCGTATTCCGACTTCCATGATTCTACAGACTATAGATGACAGACACGTTATGCTAATTTTGCTACTTTTCGGACGATTTTACGCACCGCGCCGGGTTTAGTGACTTTGGGCGTTGCGGCGGGTGCGGGGGCTTTGATTTCAGGCTCCACAGGAACCTTTACTGCTTCTTTCGTAGTCTCCTTCAACGCGTCTCTCACGAATGAAGGTCTCGGGCCCTGGGCGGGAATATGTTCCCACCAATTCAACCTCGGGTCAATCCACCCAAGACTCTGTTTCTGCCCATGGAATTGTCGGATCTTGTCCCAGACGGCCTTCATCGCAATCTGCTCCTTGACCCGGGATTGGGATCCTCCATGATGCACCCAGAAGAGCTTTGTCTTGCCCAGGTTCTTGCCCCGCAGTGTGCCGATGAGATTAACGCAACCCATGCGCTGCTTGGTCGGAGCCAAATCGGCGACAAAGACGGGGGTGTAGTTTGGCCTGGCGGTGACTCGGACAGTGACGATGTTGAGAACTGCGTCATGCGGGAGATTGGCGAGATAGGCATAGAACGTCTCTCTGCTCTTTCGCGCGAATGGTGGGAGCTTGAGGTAGATCGAGCTGACATACGAAGCTCTATAAAGTCATCAATCTAAGTCCCTCCATCAAGAAGGAAAAACATTATACTCACGAGAAGAAAAGGAAGACCAATGGGACAGTGCTCGCAGTAAGCGCTAAAAACGACCGCAAGAATGAACCCTCCTGGAACAAGCTCGGAACCTCGTATACAGCACAGTACGCAAACTGGAGGACGGAATAGATCTTCAACGGGTTTAACAAGATGGACCGCCAGCCAATGCGATAAATCTGGACCTGCTGGCCATATTGCTCTCCCGGTAAAGGTTTCAGAAGGTTTTCTTGCGCCTTCCCGCGTGTGAGAAAGTTGCTCGGGAGTTTCTTGGGGATCACGCTGCGGAGGCTGCTGAGGAATGTGCGCGTTTGGACGGGTGCGCGGGTAAAGGCGAAGATCCGCGTAGCGCTAGGGCGCGAGGTGGGGAGTGTTCGAGCACATTGGGATAGAGGACGGGATTGAGGGAGAGGGAGGCGGGCGGGGAGGGAGGTTTGGACGGTTCGGAGAAGGGTTGCCGCGAGTCGGGGTGGAGGGAGAGGCATCGTGCGTCGTGGAGGGAAACTTTTCCGTGAGCCTCATCTCATGCCGAAGGATGACGACTCAATGTGAGGGTAAACCTCATGAATGATTGAAACAGGTTACTTTGGTTATGCATGCCGTTTCTGAGGCACAAAATGTCAAATACACAAGTAAAATGCTCAATTCATGTTCTTCAACGCCATTCTGTTGGCACAGTGTCAGAGCATGATGAAGCTGGTTTCCTTCTCCGCCCCCCTCAACATTGAAAAAGAGGCATAGGAGATTTATATCAGAATTCTTTGTATTTATCATTAATTGTTAGTGTCATAATACAAATGTGAGAGGTGGTCCTATTATACATATAATATCACTCGATATTTCACATCGTCCTGAAGGCTCGCTGATTTCAATCCACTCTCCATCACCATCGCATCCACAAACCCTTCTGCCGACATCTTTAACTGACCAACTTTCCGCTGCTCATCGCTCGGTGAACCACCTACCCCTTCATTCCCCATCCCTGAGGAACCATTTCAGCCGGCCGGTCCAACAACCGACGCATCCGGATGCGTAGACGCGGCAGCAAGAAGCCTTCTCACCCAAAGCTATCCTGTATCACTCTTTAGTCTTCGTACGTACCGATAACGCCTTAAGCGAGGGATTGCATTCGGGAATCGAATTTCCATGATCTGATCAGCACAAGGGTGATCACTGTAGGGACGCTCGGGGTTGGTTGCGGATTGAGGGTATCTCCGAGCATCACACATACTTCGCCTCCAGAACGGCTTATGGACAAATGAACACCGTGTTGACGAGATGATACACTCACCGAGAATGTTTTGTAAGCAACTGGTACACACCGAACTTCAATACCGCTGCAACAACTTTTCCAGAGGTTCACTCAACACATCCACTGATTATGATCGTCAGGTACAGGCCAAACAGGCTTCACTCGCCCCACTGTCCTACAGTTCTACATATCCATGCTTACGCCATTTGTCGGGCCGTCCGCACATTCTCGGGATCCGGGCTGATGAGAGACCTGCATCAGTCAAAACGAAAGCAAAACAAATATCCGCATGCCAGTAACCGTCGATGCAAAGTACACTCATTCTGATGAGAGCCCCTGCAAGTATCCGTTGTCAAGGGCGATTTTTTCTCATGGACACACAACGAGACACCAGCTGAGAATTGGGCTCGAGTTCGGCACCCTCCGTGCCCTATGGATGGAAGAAACCGAAGTTTGGCTCCGGTATGATGTAGTCGATGTGCCTCTACTGACAATTCTTCACTGGGGCAACATGAACCATTCTGATATTCAGAACAAGGATCTCGACCTGGGCAACTTTTAGCTGCGTGATTTTCCTTTAGCTTAACGGCTCCACATAAACTAACGGTTCATCAACGGCCCCGCTTTCATGGATGCAGTTGTAATGCTGGATGCTTATGCAACCCGCATGTCTCGACTTTGAAATTCTGCTTCTTACAAGTTACACCAACTATACCACAACCTGGTGGCGAGTGGTATCGGGTTGTACCGACACAGCGCTATACAGGGGAATAAATCCGAGTTGAATCCGACCGGCACTAAGCTAGTGAAAGCTTAGACAAGAAGCATCTTTATCCGGATCAGCATTATCTTGATCAATAGAGAGAGCTTGAGCGAGCTTCATGCACTTTATCCAGAGATGGGAAAATCATCAACCCCGCTCCCCCATGAACGGAAGAATACCAACACCTGATAAGCCGCATGGGAAGAGGGGAATTGGGTGTCACTGTATGGCGAGGTAACATGAGAAGTCCAGAATTCTTCTATCAATCGCCAGAAACAACCTGTCGTGGGAGGTAGATTCGTCAGGCGACACCCTGAGGGCAGGAGAGCAAGCGGTGCTCCAGTAAGCATCAGCAGAAGCGTGCCCAGCCAGGTCTGGACAACATGTTGGTCTTGTGGGTCTTCACCGTCCTCTGTGTCTCGTACCTGTCTGGCCTGGATTCCTCCCCCTTCATAATCAGTAACCCGATGAACTCCCGGTCTCTGATTGCAGTCAAACGTCCTGGGTCTGAGCAGTTTAATCTTAACGGCCGAAGTGGGTCTTAAACTGTACATGTCGGACGTTCCGATCTACTCGGACCGACCTGACATGGACTTATTCGAGTTCGGGGGGGATAAGTATGGATGCACAGTGTGGATGCCGGTTCGTCGGCCCGGCTTATGGTCAGACGTCACTAAAAGGTGCGATGTTGGATCCAAACAAGCTCTTGCTCGTTTGATCCCAATTGCATACCAGTACTGTATATGATAAAAAGCAATTATTCCTGCCTACATAGTGACGTTACTGACATCGGGAACAGTGAACGACGACACACAACAATCAGAATAAAAAAATTTTCTCCATCCATCAGAGTGCTCTAGACATGGAAGAAGTCGCTCTCTGGGGTCTGTCAACGTCCAAGCGAGACTCCAGATCAACAAAAACCCCAGCTCCCCACCGTCGTATCTTACATGGGATGAGCTCAAGGAGGAAGACAGAAAATTTTCTGCAAGCGCGCTCATGAGTTTCATACCTAGGATGTCTGTCAAATTGATGTCCCGCCATCCATCGATCGCAGTGCTGTGGGCCCCAAGACAAGAAGGTCGAGCTTTCAAGGTGCATGAGACATTATTGATTTCTACACCTCCTTCCCGCAACCGCGGGGCCAGAGAGAAAGGTGGAGAAACACGACCCCCAGTCACGCAAGTATGTCGGATGGCCTGAGATGTTGAAAACTTCCGCACCATGTGAAATCAGAGGAGGTCGCTGAGGTTGTCGCCCCAGACGAGATCACGTGTTTGCTGACGGATCTTTCTTGAAGTTCTGTTGTGCAACACCAACCACGCACTCTCGCCGACCGTTGAATTGCGGGATGCAGATCGTGATGAACTGTGCGGGGTATACAATTCGGACTGTGGGTCTTTACCGAGTCGTAGTGGCGCTCAAACTACACGAAAGCCCTTGATTGAGGGAAGGTAACTCGTGTCATTACGCGCGCCCTCACAAATTGAAACACCGAAGGCTTTGCTTGTACGCAGGAGACTGGCTTTTAGATACAAATCGAGTTCTAGGTTGCACATACGTCATTCCCATCGTTCAAGCTTTGGAATCATGTCATGTTATGTGCAAGGCTGCAGTGCCCGGCTGTGCTGCACTTTGACGCCGATTCGAATCCAGTGTGCAATGACTCGCCAAAGCTCGAGATTCCTCCTCAATTGAATCTGAGTAATATCGTCACGGGGTGAGTAGCATGCTTTTCCCTTGTGACCTCACACTGATCGTAGACAAAGATTCCTCAGCGACTCGTGTGTTTTCCCCAAAGTTGTCACCAATTACCCCATGGGACAGGGACAAGTGCCATCCCCAGACCCCAGCGACTGCCCACCCTGCTTCCCGCGGGCATTGTGGGTCCCATGGTCCGCGTGGCGACGTTCGGGGATCTGACCATTTCCGTTGCTGTTGCTGTCAAGTTCCTGCTCTCTGGTTCTTTAGCCAGGCCAGGGAGGACGGTCTGTACTACAGTTCACCTGATCTCTCACCGCAAACTGCCCCTTTCGGCTTTTGAACTGATGGAGTGTTGCACGCGCTCCCCGCCGGGAAATATCCAAGGAAAAGCATGCTCAGTGCTTTCAGGCTTGCCACCAACCATCACAATCCCTAGCCCGCAACGGTGGCCGTAAACCAGAGCCTGGAGAACAGAGAAGGGCGATGTAGACGATAGTCCCCCGCCATGCAGTCGAACTTGTCGTCTGTACATGCTGGTCGATCACCACTACCCTGGTGTATGGCTGCAGCATCCTCTGGACTCTCCAGTGTGCCCGTGCCCCTCTGTATACGGATGGGATGGCCTGGGCCCCATCGTGACACACATAGTCGGTACCAAAGCCAAAGCTCCCCTCTTCTTGTTTCGGACGCAGCTTTGAAAACCTTAAGTAGGTCTGCTGCCCCGCGGCTTTGTACTTTTAGGCACTGTCCCCCCCAAGTCTGTTTTTTTTCTTCGCCAACACGATAGGACTGTCCTCTTTGCGCCCCACTTTATAAATACAAGCATCCCCCGCGGATAGGAGCTTCTTCATTTATCCAACTACATTCATTGCACCACTATCCGGGTTTCAGTTGACTGTATCAACAACTACTACCACGACTACTACGATTACGACAATAACAACAACAATACAGTAACAAAGCTTGACTACACACCGCCACCATGTCAGAGAACGGCGGTCTCGAGCGAATCGAGTCCCCCGTCACCGCGCGGGGCTACTTCCTCTGCGGTTTCGCCGCCTTTGGTGGTATCCTCTTCGGATATGACTCCGGATACATCAACGGTGTCCTCGGTATGGACTACTTCAAGCGCGAATTCGGTCACCCTACCACGTTGGACAACTCGGGTTACAACATCAAGACTTGGGAGAAGAGTTTAATCACGTCAATTCTTTCGGCTGGTACCTTCTGTGGCGCATTGGCGGGCGGTTCAGTCGCAGATTGGATCGGAAGAAGGTTGTCAATTATGATTGCGTGTGCAATTTTCTCGGCTGGTGTCGTTCTTCAAGTTGCCTCGACGACTGTCGAGATGTTGGTTTGTGGACGTGTTTTGGCTGGCTTTGGTGTCGGTTTGGTTTCTGCGATTGTCATCATGTACATGTCTGAGATCGCGCCAAAGGCGATTCGTGGTGCGATCGTGTCGGGTTACCAATGGGCTATTACAATCGTAAGTGTGGCCGGGTGGTTAAGGTTTGAAGAGACTGTGTGCTGACTGTGATGACAATTAGGGTTTACTGCTTGCGTCGTGCGTAAACCAGGGTACTCACGAATACGATAACTCCGGATCATACCGTATCCCGATCGCCATCCAGTGGCTGTAAGTTTTTCCCCTCTGTACCCGTCGCGCAAAGTATCGCAGTGCTGACAAGCATGGCAGCTGGGCTATCATTCTCGGTGTCGGTCTTTTCTTCCTCCCCGAGTCGCCGCGTTGGTTCGTCAAGAAGGGTCGCCATGAGGAAGCCAGATACGCACTTTCCCGTATTCGTGGCCAGCCCAGCGATTCCGACTACATCAAGGACGAGTTGGCCGAGATCCAGGCCAACTATGAGTTTGAGGCCAATATCTCCAAGGCCACTTGGTTCGATTGCTTCAAGGGCCTTGGACGGAGTGGTAACTTCCGCCGTGTCCTCATCGGTGTTTTTTTGCAGATGTTCCAACAGTGGACTGGTATCAAGTAAGCCTCTCACCATTCATTGCCTGAGAAAAACGGTGCTAACAAAAATCCCCCTACAGCTTCATATTCTACTACGGCACAACCTTCTTCCAGACCTCCGGCATCTCCAACGCCTTCCTGATCTCCCTCATCACCAACCTCGTCAACGTCCTCACCACCCCCCTCTCCTTCTGGATGATTGAGCGCTTCGGCCGCCGCTCCATCCTCATCGGTGGCGCTGCCCTCATGTTGGTCTGCGAATTCATCATCGCCGCCGTTGGCACCGCTCTACCCGGTTCCTCGACCGCCTCCACCATCCTCATCGTCTTTGTCTGCATCTACATTTTCGGCTTCGCGACCACTTGGGGTCCCGCCGCGTGGGTCGTCATCGGTGAAATCTTCCCGCTCCCGATCCGTGCGAAGGGTGTCGCCTTGTCAACCGCGTCCAACTGGCTGTGGAACTTTGTCATCGGATACATTACCCCGTATATGGTCGATCCTGGGTAAGCACCCCCTGTCGGTGTTTGTATGTGTGTGTGCTGTTCTATCCGGATGTCGATTACTGACATGAATATGAAATAGTGAGGGGAATCTCCAAGCTAAGGTCTTCTTCGTCTGGGGGTCTACCTGCACCCTCAGCTTGCTCTTCGCCTACTTCTTCGTCCCGGAAACCAAGGGGTTGTCCTTGGAGCAGGTCGACCAGATGATGGCGGAGTCCACCGCGAGGACCTCGGCCAAGTGGAAGCCCCATGAGACGTATGGTCAGCGGATGAGAAGAGAGACCGGTGCAGCGGCTGCGCAGGTGACGGATAAACATGATGCCACGGGGGAGAAGGGGTCATTGTGATCTCTTTTCCTCTGTAGGGCTCTGTTTTTGTTTTTGTTTCTTTGCGTGAGTGATGAGGGGAGTGCAGGGGAGGGAAACGTATGATGACGATGATGAGGAGGATGAAGAATGATACCGGGGAATGAAACCACAATGACGACAACGATGACTATCATGACGAAGTTCTACGTGCGGAGGATAATGTCGATAGTGTAGCTATAGTAGCTATATACTCCCGTACCTAGTTTGATACCCCCTCGAGACAGGCTCGAGTTGGTCTTCATGATGGCGATAGTTGATGGGCATTGGAGTCGACTGGCGGATTGATGGGGTAAAGACCGTCGACCTGGTGGCTGGCTTTCGTGGGTTGTCGACTTTGCAGTCTTGAGGTCTGGAGAGGGGTCGGGAGCGGCGAACTGGGGTTATGGGTGTTTTGGGATTCGTTGTTTTCTTCTTTTATTCTTTTTTGATGGGATGTTTTTGTTTTGGCGCTTCTGGGTTGGATCAAGTTCAAGTTCACCGCGGATTTGGTTCTTTGGTACTCTACTCTTGCTTGTAGCTAGCGTTTTGCGGTTTCGCAGTTTTGTGTTTAGGAAATATGAGAAAATCTGGTTCAGCGATATGTTGGATTTTGAAAGTGCTGTGAGATTGAGGGATGTGGGCATGTTGATGACGAGTGCGATTCCATGGCCTTTCACATTTCATGTAGGATTGAAACTGCGCCCAACTTTGCCCACCATGACCATGATCGCGCTCAATGATTCAAACACATGAGCCCGTCAAGCCTGAGCCAACAAACTGGGTTTATGAAATACCAAACGGCGGCCAGGTGAGTCAGTGGTGACCGGCCGCGAAAGAGTCTGTGCGGAAATGGAAGGTTGTTGTTTGGAGAGCAGTGATAATCGATGATTTCCAATAATTATGATGTGATGATGAGATGACAAAGCATGCTCAGCAGATGCGCACGCGCAACTCCAATAACCGGAATCCATGGCCATGACGGTAACTGCGCACTGGGAGAGCAATCCCCAGGATTCCCGACATTCACCATCAATTGAACCGCACATCTCCATTGTATTACCTCTGTTCCACAGCATCATCCTCATCGTCATCCCCATCGTCATCGCATCTCCCTCGCGTCGTCGCACCCTGTATCCCACCCAAGCGATTCCCCCATCAACCGCTTGATCCGACCCCTAACTAACACTCACCCCTCGCTCGCTCCCCCACACTCCACTATGCCCCGCGCCCCCCTCCTCTACCTCCTCACCTTCAACTGCGCCCACCGCCCACACCAACCCGGTCCGCTCTCCACCGCACTGTCCCCAACCCTCCCACCAACTCCCCCAACACTCATAATCCTCGCCCTCCAAGAACTCCTTCCAATCACCTACTCCTTTCTCTCACCACCTCCGATAACGCCCTACCTTGCGCCAATTCTCGCAGCCGTCGCAACTGCCACAAAAGAGAGCTATGGGGTTGGATACATCCTGCACACGTTCCACCATGTCGGCCCGACGGGGCTGGCAGTGTTGATACAGGAGAAACGGCCAGGCAGTGAGCAAAGAGCCGTAGTAATCCAGGATGTGAAGCGCGCAGCTGTCGGTTTTGGTCCACTCAGAATTGGAAGTAAAGGCGCCGTGGCATTGAAGCTGGAGCTGCTATTTCAAGAATCGAGTCGCCCGGTGTCTTCAGGCTCGAGAATGGGGCTGGAGAGACAGGGCAGTACGAGGAGTGCGAGGGGGATTAGACCAGGCCTGGAAAGAGCAGGGAGTAGTAGTGCGTGGAGTTTGAGGAGCGCCGCGAGTGATGATGAAGACCTCGAGGAAAGACGGAGGAGTGTGAGCCCAGGATTCGGCGCTGGGAGAACCGTCAAGACGGTGAAACGAACACTCATTGTCGTGAGCGCCCATCTGGCGCCAGACGAATTCCGTGCCGAGAAACGCGACTTGCAGTGGGAGTGGATGGTACGGCAATTGATATTCTCGGACGACAATGATCTCGAAGATGGTGTTTCCTACAACCCGGAAAATCTTAATGGCGACGACGATGACCATCAACCACTTCTCTCCGCAACCAATCCCCCCTCTTCTGCCTCGGATTCAAGACCATTGTCCGATGAACAAATCTACCCCCTCACCCCCACCACCACCGCCTTTCTCCTCGGCGACCTCAACTACCGCACCTCCGCAACCCGCCCCGCATCCTCTACAACCTCCACCACCTTCAACGACATACAAGCTTTATGGACGTCTGACCAGCTCTCCACCCGCCTCTCCACGAACACCGCCTTCCAGGGCCTCGCGGAAGCGGAAATCACATTCCGCCCGTCATACAAATACGAACTCCACAACGAGCGGCTTGTCGGGAATCGCTGGCCGAGCTGGACAGATCGTATCTTGTATTTCGATAATAACGCTACAGCTGCATCGACGCCTGCGGAATCATCGGCTCCGAAGACAACGACGACACAGAGGAATGGCGGAACTAGGAAACCTGCTACTGGGGGGGTGAAGGTACGCAAATACGGGCTCGTCGAGGGCTACAACGGGAGCGATCACCGCCCGGTGTATATGTGGGCCGAGATGGCGCGCGGCGAAGAAATCCCCGCCACCGAAACCCCCTTCTCCACTCCTTCTTCTCCTGCTCCTTCAACTTCCATAATACCTCCATGGACCTCGATAAGTCGGGATACAGAAGACACCTGGACACCGCCAATCCCGCCCTTTGAGATAGACCCGAAGTGGCGCGAACGGAGGTTGAGGGCCAAGAGGTGGGAGGTGATTATTGGCGGTGTGGTGGCGGCCGCGATGAGTTGGGTTGTGTGGGGAGTGGTTGTGGTGGGAGTGTTGGCGGGGTGGTGGGTTTGGGGGAGGGGTGGGGAGGCGGGGTATGCGTGATCGTGAGGGTGGAGGGGGGGTACTCATGAATTGAGGGGAGTGGTCTGTCTGTACAGAGGAAGGGTGGGGCGGGTTTATACGTGGACGGTGTTTTGTGGGTATTACCTGGGATCAGCATGTTTTGTTTTCAACACTTTTGCGCTGCTCTGTGGTTCTCTACTCTGTTTTGTTTTGTAGTGTTGTTCGGCAGTCGGCTTAAGCGGCCGGTGGGATGTACTTTATTCCGTGGCGTGTGGGTAATGTTGTGGAGACTGGATTGAGCGATTGGTTGTAGATTGTACTAACCCAGACTAGGCGAGGTTACAGTACGGTACGTAGATACGTAGCATATGGTGTGTAATGATGCAAACTGAACAGATGCGATTGTGTTAGTAAACGTTTTCTTTGACGTCAGCTATTATGTGTAGACATCACGGCAGAGACTATGATAGTACAGTATATATGGGCTATGGGCTCATTGTTTCACGCATTCAAAAGCGCCGTTGAGGATTGAAACTTAGTTGTTTCAACAACTACTTGTTGTGGAGCTGGCCAACTTACCTTGAAGGAAGCTGAGGTGGTGGGACCATGTCGAAGTGTGGTCACGCGTCATGGACACGCACTCGGGGAAAATGATTCAGATGAGTTCATGTCGAAATATGTTTCTGCTCTTATAATGGGATAATATGTACAGCATTCAGTGGATCGGTGCTAAAGCCTATTGATAAAAGTGTCATGTAACATGAGCTTGCGGCCTCTGAATGAGGATGCGGCTATGTGGCCGCTATTGCAAATAAGCGGGTGGAGGATGGAAATAGATAGTGAAAAAGGTCGAGACAGCCAGAAGTTGAAGAAATAGAGAATATGAGTATATTGAGGGAATAGATGCAGCGAGAATATTGGCATCATGAGCACAGCGAGTTGAAACACCAGAAACACTAACTTTTATTCACCTCAATCCTCCTTTATCATCTTCACAGCCATCTTCCAAACGTACGGACCCACGTTGCCCCACATCTTCTGCGGAGATTCCTCTATGATATAAGTTGTGGACCACCCCACAACAAAGCACAGCAAACCAACCGCCGCGCCCCCATGGCGGGCCCCCGCTCCCCATCAGTGAGCCCTGAATGCGAATCGCAAAAAACAATATGTACGTACCCGGTACGCAGGGAAATTTTCCTGGCGAAGAGAAAACCCGCCCACAGACATGGCCACGCGGTAAATGATGTCCCATTTACCTAACCAAATAGGGCGAAATGTCGGAGATGGGGAGTCTTCAGAGATTGGGAGCGACCGCAGGGACATGATGGCTGGGAGGAGGGGGGGTGGGAAGTTGATAGGAGCAGGAGGGGCTTGTATAGGAAACACCAGGGCGTGCGGAGCATTGTGAATCCGGTGGTCAATCTGACAGACCGGGCCGCGGTTGGAGAGGGATCTCGGAGGGCTTCATTGCGGGAAGTATAGATAATCGATGCCGCAAGGCCAACACAGTAGGTTTTTATCGTACTTGGTTAGCCCAACAGGGCGGGGTTTGCCAATTGGTGCTGCATGTTTGACATTGAAAGACGAAGAGGAGTGGCTGATATGCTCGACATCGATTTTGCAACCCTGAATCGGATCCGCCGAGGATGTAGTCGCATGCCATGAGGAGGTCCACATCTGGTGGATTGTGGTGGTTCCCAAAACCGCCACAGAAGTGACTTATCCAGGCAGGGATGAATACTTAGGTATTATCGTCGTGGGGCGGGGAATAAAGAATTAATTTGCAAAGATTCTTTGGTGAATCTTTATAGTATTTTGATTAGGTCCGATGTATTGAAGATGCAATTGGAATGACGGTACCAGGGAAGATTCTGATGCTGAGCTGCTTGCTGAAGAACTGAACGAAAACAAGATCTTCTAATGTAAGGACCAGGGCTTTTGGGGTCGAGAGCCTGCTTGTCTTCCCACCCTTATCCCATTTGTCAACTTAAACTTTCCCATGACACTGTGGATTCTTAATAATCTCATCCCCCGGCAGCCCTGTCACCGTAAACTCATCGATTGTATCATAAACAGCTCGAATCACTTTCCCACAATAATAAAGCACCCCAAAACCGGCCGCCAGGAGAATTGCCGTTCTTCCCAGATGAAACCTCTCGTCAACTGGGGGTCATTAAATCGGGGATGATAGTTAGGTGACGTTGAACCAGAGTTTCCTATAGTGAAGCTAGCCCGATTGTGTGGTTGAGTTGGGATGCTGTTATGAGCCGTATGGTTGATTTGGGGAGTCGGTGTCATGGGTTGGGAGGGTAACCGAATGAGTTTGATGACTGGAAGAAATACGTTGATTTATTGGTTTCTGAAAATGGTGGGGCATACTAACAAGCGGCCTCGTGCGTCCACTTCGCAAAACTACGAGGATGAGTGAGGGGGGAAGGAACATGTCGGAGGTGGAAGGGCTGGGATTTTGGTTGATGTCAACCTCACATCATCGCCCCACAACATCTCAACTCCAATTGAAACTCTAACTCAGCCTGAAGGTTTACCCTCACTTGTATCGAGCTAGCTCCAAATCGCAAACCCTCTAGTAGCCACCCTACCTCCAATTCGTGCGTCTCAGCATATTCTCCCAGGATCCCTCGTTGTCATTGAAACTGTCCCTCTTTCCAAACGAAGAGTTTACATGACATTCTCAACGCCAGGAACTCGTGAACCCTCGGATCATACATTGACAACCATTTGCCCTGTAATTCTGTCTCAAAAGCTTCAGGATCGGACAGAAGGTAGAGTGGGAGAAGGGGGTCTGTAATTCGTTCAAAGATGAGGTGGGGTAGGCACTTGAGATAGGTGGTGCCTCGTGTCAAGCAGAGGTGACGGACATTGGTGGGTCGAAGCTGTGTGAATTGACGAAAGATAATGGATTATTACTTTTAATATTTTAATCTATCGACAATATGACGGATAAGGCTCCCAAAACACAGTTAATACATTTTTTGTCAATCTCGATGTGCTCATTATCTCGGAAACTTCCCCAGACGCACATCATCCCGCATCACCCACCCCGATCCATGTCCAACCACCATGACATCATGCACCAACGATCACCACTCACTACCACCACAAACTCCCTCCCTCAGCTCCCAACCCCATCACACGAGACCGCGTGGACAGCGCTAATCACTCCCTCAAAGTCGAATGTCAAACCACCATCGACGGCAGACGCCCGAAACATGCACACTACGATTGCATCAACCAGCATCTTGTCCCGGACCTCCAATCCGTACCCTGTGCACATCAAGTCTCCAAAAGCAGTTTGTCCGTCAACATGACGAAATTTGACAGCAAAACGCGAGGCAAAGGTGGTAATGGGAAGCTGTGAAGAGAAAATACAAGAACGGTAAATTGGGAACCACCCGCCAAGGTGTGTAACAAGACATTTAGCTTATCAAGGACACGATACCATTGCCCGTCCCCGTTTTCTCAGCATCGAACGTCCTATCGTAACATCGATACCGACGAGAACTCCCTCACGATATATACCCTGAGTTTTTGGAGGCCCGGAAAAGATGGCGTCCCTCACGTCAACAACGCTGCGAGCTCTCCGCACTGCAAATATCAGCAAGCCCCGCTTTCCCTTCTCCAAAATAACCACCGCATACCGCCAGTACTCTGCATCACCACCGCCCCCGCTGCGCAAAGGCCATGATCCAGAAAAACTCGATCCCTCTGCCACGACCGACGAGAAAGGGCGGCGCCATCCACCGCCCTCTCCCGCCCGAGAGTACGAGAACTTGACCGTGGGGACAGAGTCCCCAAACTTCTTGGGCACAAAGAAACGGTTGCCGGAGTTTAACCTCACTGACCGCGTGGTGTTGGTGTCTGGCGGTGCGAGAGGGCTGGGATTGACGCAGGCGGAGGCGTTGATGGAGGCGGGTGCGATTGGTTTGTTTTCCCCAACGAACTGGAGATGCAATTCCTCAATTGAATGCTAACGTTATTGAGGGAATAGTATATGTCCTGGACCGCTTAAAAGACCCCTCCAACGAATTCTACGAAGTTCGTGACCGCGGCCGCAATAATCTGGGAACCGAAATCCACTACCGGCAAATCGACGTAACGGACGACGTCAATCTTCGCGAGATCGTACATGATATCGGTGAGAGACATGGTAGGCTTGATGGACTGATTGCGGCGGCGGGTATCAATAAAGAGGGCGATTCGTTGGAATTCTCCACGGTCGGTATGTTGTGATATCAAACTCCTTCGGGGAGTGTTTTTTTGGCAGTAATTGGTGCTAATGAAAATAGATTTCAACCGCATCCTCGAAGTAAACGTAACTGGCGTCTTCGCCACTGCCCAAGCCGTCGCCAAAGAAATGGTGCACCGTGGAAATGGCGGTTCCATGGCCTTCATCGCTTCTATGTCCGGCACCATTGCAAACCGCGTTCGTGCCCTCTTCTCCATTTTCCAACCCCCATTAACGTCCTCTACCAACAGGGCCTCATATGTGCCGCCTATAACGCCTCCAAATCCGCGGTAGTCCAACTCGCGCGCAACCTCGCCATGGAATGGGGCTCGCACGGCATCCGCGTCAACACCATTTCTCCAGGCTACATCGTCACCCCGCTCACGGAACATGATTTCAAGTCTTCGCCTGAGAGAGAAAGGTTCTTGGCCGATGGGAATATGTTGCGCAGGTTGAGTGAGACGAGGGAGTATAGAGGCGCGGCGGTGTTTTTGGTTAGTGGTGCGAGTAGCTTCATGACAGGCAGTGATTTGATTATTGATGGTGGGCATCATGCATGGTAGTGGGGAGAGAGTGGGAAGGAGAACGGGGAGTGTAATGTTGTAATGTTGTAATTGGTAATGGTAGTTACTTTCTAGCATGCTGGTGGTGGCGCTATCTCGAGATGGATTCCTACGTGTGTGTTTAATTGTTTGGCATTGCATACAGCATAGTTTGTCAACAAGGGAGGCACCGCCCACTGGGAATGGTGGAGATGAGTCTACAGGTCACACAAACAAGAATAACCTGTTCTTCCACAACGCAGGAGGTGTCATGTGATCAACCCGAGTGATGGTATTCTCCACCATTACACGCATGCGCGCACGCGCAACACGCTTCGGAATCTAACGTCAACTCATACTGCAACTCTCTCGTAGGTCTCATCTTCTACATTTTCGCTCCACCGCGCTCATAATTATATACACGCTTCTAATCTACCGAGCCCATTCCGAGGTTTCACAAGAGAGAAAATTGATTGCATGAAGGGTTGGTTATCTACCAATACATACAATAGCAGAGAGAGAAACTTGACAACGTCCCGTCAAATTGAGAAATATGGTAGAAGAATTTTCACCGGCCAGGGTATTGTATCAGATGTAGGAGCTACGCGGGGGGGTGATGATCGTGATAGCAAGTGGTAGGTAAAGGCTCGAACTCGCAAAAGAAAGACTCAGAGTGGCGGAATGTCAGGTCGGCCGAGTCGGCCGAGAGCAATCCGAGTCAGATAGCGTCAAGGCTGTAGACGAGATTAAACAGCTTTCCTCAGGGAGCATCATGTGGCTCTAGAATAAAAGTTTGAGTACGTGTCATCAACGGGGATGACATGGGAGACGGCTGGCTGTGGAGGAAAGGAGGTCCTGCATCCATGATGGCATATTGAGAGATGTGGGGAAACTTCAGGGTTCACTTTCGAAGGCTACGACGAAGGGGGTAGCTGAGATAAAGGATTAGAAGGTGAAGAATTGCCTCAGACTACCATGATCGTGGGCGTTGTGAAAGCGGGGATCCGTTGCAGGGGGGTTGAGGGCGGTAGAGATGGGAAAACCATCAGGATATTTTATACTCTTCATCAAAGATAGGCAGCAATGGCAAAAGAGAATCCTTCAGAACCGAGTTCTAGGGGAGATAAAAACCACCAATCCGGTGGTAGGTGCGGTGAAGAAGGAAGATCAGAGAAAAGTAAAGTGGAAGGAAATACCGAGTGGACATACTTGCTGTGACATGTCAGGGCCTCGATGCTAACGTTTGCAGGGGTTTAAGTGGGGGAGAGTTACACATAGTTGAGAAAATCACCGGAGTAATGGCCGGCTAGCAGGTTGGGCAAGTCCCGATGCAAGAGTGTTGGCACATAACTTACCTAATGTCGGGAGGAGGTCTGCGAGTGACGTTCTATGAACCTACCTGCGAAACAGTATAAGATGCCTATGTCCCCCAGGATCCTGCACCTCCTCTCCTTCTCCTGATTCCCACACCGAGCATTATTAACTTCAACATTCAACACCACAATGGTTCAATCATCAACCACATCACTCAGCAACCTTTCAAACATCGAAGAGGGCCTGGGTAGTACTGGAATGGACTTGGATATCGACTTGCTTTGGTTTCCGGAGATTGCTGTCCCCCAAGAGGAGGTGAAGATGTTTGCAGATTGGGAGAGGTCTCTCTCGGAGTGGAATCTTCAGGATGAGTTCCTTTTGTCACCACCATCCATAAAGGATAGTCCAGGACATGATCCCGTCCTGCCGTCAGACGGCTGGGCATTATCTTTGGATACTCTCGATCTGTTGGACCTGTGAGTAATTTGATTCTTAAAAGGCAAGGCATAGGGCTTTACTGATGAGAACGAAGGTTCCCTGGACATGATTCTTCCGAAGAATCGGACTTTCTCGCACAATGCTGGGAGTATCCCGATTCTCACGTGACTTTATCACACCTCGACTGTGATACCTCACCAAAGGTTGGTGGAGACCACTCGCCAGAATGAAAACTTGGGGGATGTTAGAGTAACTTTCCGCAGAGTATCAAAGAAGAGGCGAAGTCAAACCACTTCACCCCCTCTCAATCCAACACTCGGTGTGTATCACCAAAAGTGCCTTTCAACTCCCCACGGAAATCCGAGTCACCGTCACGTGCAAGCCGCGAATGCTCGTCTGAGAGGGAATCACCAGACAGCTTCCCATGCCCACGGAACTGTGGGCAAATTTTCAGACGGAATAATGCACTCCAGCGCCACATCATATCCATCCACGAACGACCCGGTGTTCAGTGCCCCTTCTGTGTGAACAAAGGGGAGAAGAGGAGAAGATTCAACCGGAGTGATAACTTCCAGCGGTAGGTTTCTCAACCAGCGGGATAACCTGAGTGAAGTACTAAGACTGCGTAGGCATATGAAGCGGCATCAAGATGTGGGCCCGGATAATGAGATTTTACGCAAGTGCGTGCGGAAGTTGTATCATGGAGACCGGCGACGGAGTTTGAGTGGGCGGGACTGAGGTAGCGGGAGAGAAACAGATAGGGGAAGCTGCAGAGCCTGATTTCAGCAGCGAAAAGTGGGTCTGTCTCGAAGCGTGTAAGAGCACACGGCACGAAGAGGCGGGGTAAGGTCGATGGTGGACGAAATGCGGCGGAGTGGGTTTGTTGGCGGAGAACTGTTATTGGGCGCCAAGGTGATGTTTGAAATGGCGCAACGACTTCATCCGAGATCATGTTGTTGTGTAACATGGTCCCCTTGTAGTTTGCGTTGTCGCGGTTGCCTAATCGTTGAACCGTGAGCTCTTGCCACTGATACCAGCGAAAAGAGCCATCTTCTCCGGAGCGATTGCTTATCCAGCTCTGGAGGAGCACTTGGATGGCGGTTGATGGTATACCCAAGTCATCGTGGGTTGTGTTCCTGCTGTCTTGATTGGCCGAGCTTCGAGAAGGGGAGATGGTTGACTCGGCCACGTTTTGAGGATCGCGAGGCGGAGTTGGCTGCGCCACTCTGCGTGTCGGGAATCATCACTGGAGCCGCAGCACTCCATTACGCCTTTGGTTACCTTGAGTGAAGATTTTAAAATGAATAGAAGTTCTCTATTGTAATTCTACTGGTGCTTTGGTTGTATATTTTATCTGTTCTATACTGCCCGGGAGGAACAATGTGACTTGCGTTCCGTCCCTGCAACACCCAGCCAATGAGACATCGTGAAACGTTAAATCATTGAGACTCTATCTGTGATGATGATGATGATGATTCTCGTTTATTATCCTTCGTCCTGAATCGAATGATACACGCCTCCAACCACCTCATGACGCATTTAGTATCCGAGCGATTCCGCACGGACATCATGAGTGCTCTTCACTCCCGGGGAAACCAGTACCAGTCTAAGGATGGAATAATAGTAGGCAAACTAGCATGTTGTAACCTCCGCAGAAATAATATTTTAATAACCTTAAGTTTCGACTACAATATTCCCATACAACTGGAAACTAACTCGAGTACTAGTAAATGCCGTTAGCGTCACTAGGTGCTCTTGTGTGGTTCTCCGACCGTAGCCTATTCGTTCTGAAAGTTTCCCCACTCAATGTGCTGAAATCATGACTTTCGGACGATATCTCGGTTCACCCAGAGCCAAGCGCTACAGATATATTAATCGGGCCGAGTGACGAGCGAAGAACGATGGTACAGATGCCGACAATCAATAGGCCGATCAACATTTTCCACCAATTGCAGCTGGGCTTTGCTCCCGACTGTATGGGGCCATTCGGTAATGGTTGGTTTCTGACGCCTACGACCGATAAAAGTGTGGATATGGTCTGGTTGTTTAAAGAAGCCCAGAAAGACATGGCGAGAAACCTCGGTCACCGCAGAGTGGAATCGTTCGTTTTCTCTAAGCGACACTCTGAGATGTCCAATTTCACCGGGCTTGACGTGCATAATCCGGAGTATTTTGATGCTTGTTGAGCGGAATGAGGCCGTCACGTCACAGAGCACCGGATATTGGATAGGGCTGGACAAGTACGTATTGAGGATACTGGATCAATATAAAAGGGGGGCTTTGAGGCCGTGGATGAAGTTCTACCTCACCGCATCGTCGACATTGACTTCAGTTACCTATCGTCAAGACTTTGATCATGAAGTTCTTCGCCGCAGTCGCTGCCGCCGTCTCCCTGGTGGAGGCCGCCATCGCCGCTGTCTGCCTCCCTCTTTTCCACCTCACCATCTCACCTCCACATCTTCAACCGACTATACCAATCCAACTGAATTCATCATGGCTAACACTTGCCACAGACAACCGGCCCCTACGAAGCCTACTACACCACCTCCCTCACCCTCCGCGACCACACAATCTACCGCCCACGCACCCTCCCCAACCAAGCCCTCCCCATCCTCGTCTGGGGAAACGGCGGCTGCCTCAAGCGAGGCACCATGTTCGAAAAAGCGCTCACCGAGATCGCCTCCCACGGGTACATCGTGATCGCCAACGGAGGCACCGGCTTCAGCCTTGGCCAGACCGACTCTGACATGTTGATTGAGTCGTTCAACTGGATTGAGAGGAATGCTCAAACCGGGACTTATGCGGGGAAGATTGATCCATCGAAGATTGTGGTAGCTGGGCAGAGCTGTGGTGGGTTGGAGGCCGTCGAGGTTTCGAATGATCCCAGAATTATTGCGACCGGTGTGTTTAATTCGGGATTGTTGAATCCGACGAGGGATGGCGCGTGGCTGCAGAGATTGACGAAGCCCATCTTTTATTTCCTTGGTGGGCCCGATGATATTGGTATGTCAAGTCGTGCCTCTAGCAGCAGCGAGGATACATGAACTAATCGGAGTGAAATGTCACAGCTTACCCCAACGGTGAACGGGATTATACCAATCTCCCCAGCGGGCTCCCGGCATGGAAAGGAAACCTGAATGTTGGCCACGAGGCAACATGGAGCGAAGTCAACGGCGGTGAATTTGGTAACATTGCGGTGAAATGGCTGGTACGTGACGACGACACACTATTCTTGGGTTCACAACTGACGACGAGATAGAATTGGATCACCAAGGGTGATACCGCAGGCCGGGATTATCTTATGGGTGGTGGTGCCGCGGCGAAGGGTTGGAGTATCGTTCATAAGAACTTGCAGTGATAGGGCTGCATGGTCGCCACGGCCATGTCGTGGGACGATCAATGGCTGATTGAGGTCCCTATTGAGCGAGAAACATGTTGGCGGGAGCAAATCAAAGGAAGCATGAGATACCGGACGGAGAAACGGGCATTGGCGTGAAGTGAGAAACACAATACAAGCCATGTCGACTATGCAAGCACCCAAGACAATCTGCTGTACATTATGTTGCGACTTATCCATCGAGTCGTTCGACAGCGCGTAATGACCAGTTGCGCAATGCTAACCGCCATCTCTACGGGATCTAGTTTGCTTCACTGCTCAGAAGTCCCAACAAAAGCTGTAATATGGCCAAACATGAGCTTACACACACCCTCCACCTACAAGCTTGAAATTTGAATAGTCTTATTCCTTTTACCCTAATCCACTCAGTTACTTTTTAACTCCTTGCGCAGATTCAATGCTTGATACCCCACAGCAAAGCCACAATAGTAGCAGGGGGTGAGAGTGCAGAGTAGGGCAAAATACAAAACAGAGGTGATGCAACAGTAAATGAAGATTTTCACAGAGTTTTTCAGTTGTATCATAAGTGAATCTTCAAATCTATACACAAGTTATTTGTAAAACAGATTACAAAATAGCAGCAGTGAGGCCACAGGTACTGGAACACTGACAGTGCACTCATTCTAGGTAGTTCTATTATTGTCGGAATTCTCAGTTTATCAGTCTCCTGTACATGTATTTTCATGAACAGTTTTTCTCTACATTCATATGACTTATTTGTACAATATATAATTTGATTGCCTTCAAATACTTTCCTTGTTACATTATAGCTTAATAGGCTGTGAGGAACGGAACCAGGGGCTGAATGGAGTACCTTCCATGAGTGAGAAGTCCAACGGTGTCGTGGGCTAATGCCTCAACATCATATGGCGATGCTGGAATGGAGAGGCGGATGTTGGATGAGTCAGGAAGGTGGTCTTATAGGGCTTAGGGTTTAGGTCTGAGGGCTGTAAGGTTAGAAAGGCGCGCACTATGGTTAGCTTGACGTGCAAGAACGGCAGTAATGGAACATATCAAAAAAAAAGCACATAGTTTTTATATGGAACGAATATATGGTCGGTTTATACGTATATAGTGTGACGGCGTGGATATTCTTGTTCCCTTTGTCTTCCCTTAGTTGTTGTGGTGGGGTCATCTCATTGTCCTTCTGTCGTCTTACATTGTGTTGTGGCTATGTTGTGGCTATGTTGCGGCTGAGTTGAGTACGTGTGTTGTATGAGGGCTGTGCGGAGGCTGTGCTTGACCATGTGGTTGTGGGGCTACGCAGGAGTGGAGTCAGATGGACTGAGTAACGGCGGCTGTGTTAGATGAGTCATGTACTGCGGAGGATG
>ML220135.1:225966-304024 GCA_004786065.1 Ascodesmis nigricans
ACACAATGTAAGACGACAGAAAGGCAATGAGATGACCCCACCACACCAACTAAGGGAAGACAAAGGGAACAAGAATATCCACGCCGTCACAGGCTTGAAGGATCTGAAGGAAGATGGGTATGGTGATGTTCTGTCGAACATCATGAGGCCCGATGAGGGGCCTGGCCATAAGTCCATGATTTTCAGGAATTCGGTGGTCAAGGTCTATGCAGAGTTGATCCCAGTTATCAAGTGTGTAACTAGGTCTTACGACAGGATCTGGTGCAGGAGTTGTAGATTCCATGGCGAAGAATTGGTGAGAGACTGAAGATAGCGGCGATCAGTTGTTGGGGGACGCAACAAAGTGTGAGGAACGGAACCACGGGATGCGCAGAACCTTCCACGAGCCGGAAGTCTAAGCTGGGGATGCCGGCTATAGATGCTGAAGGATTGGGGCTATCATGGAGAACAAGGGCAAGGAGGACTAGAAGACCAAAGACGAAACTTGGTCAAGGCAGGTTATAGAAGACAAGAGTCAAAAGGCGAAAAATAAAAGAATGAATTATAGCATGAAGAAAAGAAGACTAGATATAGGAGGGAGAACAAGTCCCTTATATTAATAAAGAGCAGTGAGAGATGGAAACTAGAAGAAACAGATAGAAATCTCATGAAGTGTCTCAGACATTATCATCATGGAAGCACATAGAACAGTATAGAATATAACATGACAAATCAATGGAACATAGGAGAAGGCTATAGAACCATAAGGAAACTAATGGAACCTTCAAGGCAGACAAGAACAAAGAATATAACAGAACATGATAGAAACAGATACAAGACTATAGAGGTCAATAGAAGAACACATGTGATATGCTAGCTTCAGACAAGACAGGAACAGGATCAAGGTTCAGGAATACAAGTATCGTAACTATACTTGTACATCTGGTGTCCGAACTCAATAAAGATGATAACCCTTCCCCAGATGATGTTGTAGAGGGTGGCCTGTTGGTAGAGTACTGAAACGGAAGGCTCTTGAGTAAGCGCAAGGTTAAGATTCATGACATGAAGTCCAGCCAATTACACTTAGGGTTTAGGGCTGAGGGCTGTAAGGTTAGAAAAGTACGTACCATTATTATCATGACACGCAACAATGGCAATAACGGAACAATATTATATATATGCAAGTTAGTTACAAAACAAATATACAATCTATTTATATAGTTACAAGAGGTTACTGAATATTCTTGCGAGCTTCCCATTCTACGGCGGAAGCTAGCTGCTAACTTCTAATTATGAGAGCATGTATAGACCTTGCTACCGTAGAACTGTACCACGACAGCACTGCTCTATCTACTGAGACCCAGACTATACAGAAGGTGATGTCGGTTTTACCCTTATTAATATAACACTTAAGTATCTTCCAAATCTACTCAATGACACTTCCACTTGATTTCTAATTTTTACTTCCAATCTCCTTTTGCAAACTCTCTATTCCTCCTTTCCTGAAGGAAGAATACCAACGTCACTATAAATAATTAAGGAATTTGTATAACCTTAATCAATGACCGCCGAGTGATAGGAGGTGACGAACCTCCAACGTACTTCCAACTCGTCTGTATTCGTTTCTCCATAGATTCCATCAATACGCCGGTGAGTTTTGTTTATCACAACCGGTATTCCGAAACTGCATCGTGAGAGTACCTCACAATTGTTTCGTTACGGTATCACATCACGAATCATCAGCAATCATTTCGTCCCCTCAACCACTGTCCCTGCCTTCCCCAACGCTCTTCTTAACCCTTCCTCCCTGTTCCTCCGCCATTCCATCTATCTTGCTCCCTTTTCTCCTCTTCCAGTCCCATAGCCCAAACCCTCCATTTCTCACTCCAGCTTCCTGAAAAAACTCGTAATCTTCTTATCCCCCTTCCCATCCAGCATCTTCCTCTTCGTCGGCGTTGTCCTTGGCGACTTCGTATTCCTCCTCTTCTTTGGAGTCACCGGCGCCGCTCGTATGGCAGCTCTAGTTTTATTCATTTCCCCCTGTGGCGGCGGTGGTGCTTCTGCCTTTTGCTGTATCTCTTCTCCCTCGTCCAGTTCCACCTTCTCCGCTTCCTCCTCCATCTTCACTCCTGTCGTCTCTGCATTCTTAAATCCACACTCCTCGTCTTCCTCCTGCTTCACTCCCCTCTCCACTTTCTCCCCCTTCTCGCCGTCCCTCCTCCTCCTCCCCTTCCCAACCCCCCTAACCCACCCCTCCACTGCCCCCTCAACCCTCCTCACTAGATGCTCCCCCTCCACCCCCACCTTCCCTACTTCCCTCCCAACCCTATACACCATCACCTCATCCTCGTAAGGCCTCAACAGCGCCTGCAACCCAGTCCCCCACGTCGTGTTCGTCGGGTCCAGCCATTGCTTCACTTCCTCAGGGCTCCGGAGTACAGCGGGCATACGAGTGTGCAAGAAGCGGAGTTGTGAGGACGAGGGAGTTGTAATGATCGTGAACGTATTGATCGTATACTTGTTAATATTGATGGTGTTGTAGAGGCCGGCAAAGTTGAATAAGCCATCGTCATTGATGGGACGTACGAAATATGGCGTCTGGAGTTCAAATATATCGTTAGCTTGTCCACTCACTCCCTCCCCTACATGCTCCGAAACGGGCATGGGGAGTCAACACCGCTCCGATGTTAGGGAAACACCCCAGCCCCCATCCCATGGTAGTGCACATAATACCTACCTTAACACCCCCCCTCGCCTTCCACTCAAACCACCCCATCGCCGGCACTACACACCTCCCCTTTCCTCTTAACCCAGCCCACAGCCCCCGATCCTCACCCAACTTCTCCGCACGGCAGTTGATCGTTTTCAATGCGATTGCCATACTCCCTTCGCCATGCCCCTCACCAGATGTTGTTGTCCAGCTTGGTATAACACCCCATTTCGCGGGTACGAGTTCGTAGGTTATATCATCTGGGGGTGACAAGGAGGTGGGAGAAGTGGCAGAAGGCTGGGAAGACGGGGAACAGGAGGAAAAGAGTCGAGCGCGGTAGATGGGTTCGATATAGGTTGGTGCGACGTTGTAGCTTGGACGGACTGGTGGTGTTGCTGTATCTTTGTTTGTTATGTCTTTCTCCACTGCTTCCACAGTTGTATTCGTATCCGCCATTGTACTCATCATTGGATCACCCAATATATCCACCGCCACATCCTTCTCTACTGCATCCATCATTGCATCTGCCATGGCATTGGTATCCGTATTCATCGTTGAATCTGCGTTTGCATCTGTATTCCTCGTCGTACTCGTATTATTCGAGGACGCATCATTTGCTGATCCCTCAGAATTGTTGATACGCTCCGGAGGATCCTGTATCCACCGATCAACGCGAAGCCCATTTTGTTCGAGACGTTCACGGAGCTGTGAAGGGCAGAGGGCGAGGGCCCAGCTGTCATCAAGGTGGATGATGAGTTTCGAGTAGTAGTGATGTGGGGTAATGGTGTAGTTCAGCGATGGAGACGTACCGTCCACACATTGCGGGGCGAGTCGGATGTTGAAGGTGTTGGCGATATAGGTTGTCAACAGTGAAGGAGGGGGTGGAACGCGTTCTGTATATGACGACAATGACACATGCAATGGCATGGAACACAGTCGACCTCGCATCAATCACATCACATAATGACACAGCACAACCAAGAACAAGAAGATTTGGTAGAAAAACTGAACCCTTGAGTAAAGGAAACAAAGCCGAACGATAAACTCCCAAATGACACTGTGATTTAGGCTACAATCCCCGCTTTCCCCAATGTGTGGACCGAGAACCTGAAACTGAGAAAGACGCCCCGCTGCTCCCCAAACCCAACCAACATGTGAAAAAAAAATCACACATCACACACAAACCAACTTTTGGAAAAACTGAAATTTATTGCTTTCCGTTATTCCTTGCCGCCCCACATCTATGCCCGCGAAACAACACCCCACGCCCGGATCTTGTTGTCGGTGTAACCAGCAAACAAGGTCTGGCCGTCCGCGCTCCATGCGAGCGACACGCACTCCGGAGCCCGGCTGTTCTGGCCCTCGTTGAACAACTCGGGCTTGAGCTCGTCGACCTTGCTCTTCTTCTCGAGATCAAAGATGATGATGCTGGAGGAAGTGGCAGCGCAGAGCCAGTATCTGTTGGGGGAGAAGACAAGAGCGTGGATCTCATCACCGGCGTTGAGGGAGTAGAGGTGCTTGGACTCGTTAAGGTCCCAGAGCATGGTGGTGCCGTCCTTGCCGCCGGAAGCGCAGAGGGATCCGTCAGGGGAGATGGTGACGGTGTTGATGTAGCCAGTGTGACCGGAGTGGTCAGTCTGGATACGACAGGAGGCGAGCTCCCAAACCTGGCGACAGTTAGCGTTTATTCTAACACTCAATCGCACATAAAGAAAAAAATATCCGAATAATCAGGGCATTGGTGAAAAATTGTCTCATGGGCGTAGATGGCGCCTCTGAAGTAGCAAATACATTTGATGCAAACATCATTTTGACTCGGGAAACAGCAAAACAAGCAGGAATGGTTCTTACCTTGACGAGCTTGTCCCAACCAGCAGAGACAATCACGGGGTTCTGCGGGTTCGGGCTGAAGCGAACGCAGGAAACCCACTCAGTGTGGCCCTTGTCGGTGATAGTGTACTTGCAGTCACCGAGGGTGTTCCAGAGCTTGATGGTCTTGTCGCGGGAGCCGGAGACGATCTGGCGGTTGTCGGCGGAGAAAGAGACGGAGAGGACGTCCTTGGAGTGTCCGACGAACCGGCGGGTGGTCTGGCCGCTGGAGAGCTCCCAGAGGCGAAGGGTCTTGTCCCAAGAGGAAGAGAGGGCATAGGCACCATCGGAGGAGATCACACAGTCGGAGACGATGTGAGAGTGGCCAGTGAGTCTCCTCTTAGGGACACCATAGCTAGCATCGTCACGGGTACTGCAACACATAATCAGATCTTCCACATCCACTAAATCCAGCGGTAATTGTTGTGCTCACAGGTTCCAGATGATCAAGGTCTTGTCGCGGGAACCAGACAAAAGCATGTTCGGGTTCTCGAGGGAAGTGGCCAAGCACTGTTGCACTCGTCAGCGTCGGGGGATTCGATGAGTTCGTTCGGATTCGGTTCGACGTACGGTAACCCAGCCATTGTGCCCTGTTGGAGTCCATCTCAGTTTTCGGGTCCTTAATTTTCCCGCAAAAATTCACCATGGACCACATACCTTCAAGGGTCCCGCGAAGTGCCATTTGCTCAGCTGTTTCACCCAATTCTCATCAGCCGTAGTTCTCCCCCAACAGGTCGGAAAGGTCGCGCGAACCCATTTTCGATGATTATCCGGAGGACTTAGTGACGACGGTCGGCTCGGTGTCTGGCGTTTAGGCGTTCGTGGGGCTGGGTCAACAAAGGTTTGCTACGAGAAGCTGGACTGTGGGGTGCGCTGCAGCTGCGGAGCGTTACACAAGCTTTGAGGGCGGGTTGTACCCTAGTGTGCGCGCACTGGCAATCACTCGCCAGTGATGTCGTGAGTGTTGTCGGTTCAACACCAAAATTGGTCGACGGCGACCTTAATTCCACGGGGCTGGATCGGAGGCAAATTGTACGGCGAGAGTGTTCGCTTTATATAGCAGTGATTTGCCTCAGTGCATTCCCAGAAACTTATTAATGAAAACAGCGATAAGCACACTTGCTTACGACTATGCTTAAACATCAAGGCACCAGATTACGACAGGGTCGGGTCGAATAAGCTGGAATAGGCACTGCAATTGAACGTATCTTTACTCACTTTCACCGATACTCTCACCAACAACCAGCAGGCTCTACCATTACCATCTATTCCGCGACTAT
This sequence comes from Ascodesmis nigricans, assembly GCA_004786065.1. Classification (NCBI taxonomy): domain Eukaryota; kingdom Fungi; phylum Ascomycota; class Pezizomycetes; order Pezizales; family Ascodesmidaceae; genus Ascodesmis; species Ascodesmis nigricans. The sequence continues at coordinate 231,805 of ML220135.1, forward strand.
GTGAATTATCCCGACTTAAAGCGTCCCGCCAATCATCGTCCTACTTTACAATTCCAATTACATTCGTATCATACACGCCCATATCGTACACTGCCCATCCCACTACTTCTCCACCACCACCGGCCCAGTCACAACCACTGTCTTAACCTCCTCCAACCTCCTCAACCCCTCCTCGGCCCTCTTGACCCCCTCTTCCATGCCCAATGCCTTCGCCAAACTCAACGCCTCCTGAAACCTTCCCCTCGCCTTCCCAACCTCTCCCAACATCTCCGCCATCTCCCCCAAATTCATCGTCGCGGCAACGCAAGCCTCATCACACTCTGGGGACCTCTGTGGCGGCTTAATCGTCGCATCGATTTCCAAAGCTTTGAGTGCCCATTTCTGTCCATCCTCGATGAGGTGCTTGCGGGTTATTTTAGAGTCGGAGGGAGGGGATTGTTGAGAGAGGCAGGCGGCGAGGTTGGACATGAGCGTGACGGTGTGGCAGTTGTCTTGCGGGGAGAGTGTGGCGGCACGGAGGTAGAGGGGAGTGGCGAGGGTGTGTTGGTTTGTTGCTTCGTAGTGTGTCGCGAGTTCTACATTTCCTCATTAGCAATCATACTCCAATATAACAATCAAGCGGGGAACTTACTTTCTAAACACCCAGCCACAGCCATCCTATCAAACCACTCCCCCTGCTCCTCCTCCTTCACCTTATCCCTCTCCCTCCTATGTATCTCCCTCAGCAACGTTTCTGTACTCCACACCATCGCCTCCTCCGCCTGCCTCATCTTATCCATCTCCGTATACATTTCCCCAACTTTATACCCCAGTAGTACCGCCCTCTGCAGCACCACACTCCTATCCTTCCACCTCTCCCTCTCCGTAAAATACTCCGCTCCAGCGACAGCCTCATCCAGCACCTTCTCGAGAATCTCGACCGCCTTTCCCTTATACTCGCCGTCATTAATCTTGGTCAACAACGCAGCACACTCGATCTTCAATCCCGCAATTTCATTCGACAAGGGATGCAGCCCGGCTTCCTCGGCGAGCTGGATGGCCTTTTTAAACGAGTTGGCCATGGATTGTGCGTCGTTGCGGGAGGCGTAATAGAGGGCTTGTTTGACGCGTTTGGCGACGTTGGGGGGGTAGTGTTGGGCGAGGGGTTTTTCGACGAGTTCGTTGAAGAGGTACATGTAGTAGCCCATGCCGCCGATGAAGGCGATTGCGCTGGATGGCAGTCAGTATCGTCATCCAACCTCAATGGAAACATGAGAAATAAAGAGGGAGGGTGAGTATCAAGTTGATACTCGGGGATCGTACATCGCCGAAATCGTAACATAGATCCACTTGTTCTTCTCAAATACGGTCGGCCGATTCACCGGTTCCGGCTCGAAATCATAATTCTGGTCCTTATAGCTCGCAAAGCCTCTTTTCATCGTCTTTTCCCCCCATTGAACTCCCTGAACCTTCACCAGCGGTGTCACCAATCCCGCAGGCCGTTGCCGGTTGAGGAATCGTATATTCCACTGCTGCACACTCACCGCCCGGCGAGCAGCGGTGGTGCTTCGACGTGCTGCAAACGAAAACATTAAGGAGATTGTCGTCGTCGATCAGGTCTGCGGGTTCATAAGAGCGGGCGGACGGACGGGCGTGGTGGAGGTGGTGTTGATACGCTATGGTGATGCTGCATAGCTCCAAAAAGTTTCATGACGTTGCGGGGGGTCGTCATCACCTGCAATCCCAAGCGAGCGAAGGTGCGTGTTGCATCACTCGTGGTGAAGTTTAGATGATGAGGATGATGATACTTACGGGCTCTGGAGTAGTTGGGATGCTGAAGGTGAAACACTGAGATTTTCATCCTACGCGGTACTCTACAATCGACACCACCCAGTTCCAAGTGCTCAAGGCAAGTCCACGTCGTGACAGTCGTGGTTGAAGTTAACATTACCTTCCCCATCTATCAACATTGCCGTTAACCTTAAGCTTAACCGTCACCCATCTCACTCATGTCAACGTCAACTTTAACTTCAACTATATGCCGCAACACCCAGGCGGGTAGGGTAGCATACTGATAACCGTGTTAGACTGTCAGTAGTGATCAATATCTATGTATCTAATCATCAACGATCATGAGTTTCCTCGGAGCTAAAAATCTATTTGGATGATCGACTACAAAGAGACGTTCATGGTTAGAGCACCGATAGTAAGCAACGTGAACGCTGAACTTCCCCATCCCCAATGGATTACAATACAATACTGTCACCAAGATATCCCTGAAAAGACATGACTCGATGCCTGGCAACTCAGAGTCAAACTCGGACTTGCGGGATCCAGTTCCGATGATTGTGCAGGCTGACAGTGGCGTCGATGGCGTTGATAGTGTGTTCGTTCTGCCTGTAGTTGTGGCTCGGGGCTCAGATACGTAGTGGGACGGGTACTGGTATTGGGAGTGGATATTACCTATGCCGTGATGTGGTGAGGTGGGAAGTGAGTGTTCCAGCAGACTTCCCAACATGATGTATCAACAACACATCTGAGTGAGAAGAAGAAGAAACTGGAGCTGTCGACTCCACCATTGAACCCCTCTCCTCAGTCCATTCAGATTACTGTACCTATATTTCTATAGATTGTAACTCTCGAACGCTATTCTTTGTAAGACGCACTGACACCACACCACATCTGCAACATGATCCTCCTCCATCAGATCCCATCGCCACATTCGGTCAACAACCGCCTTTTTAGGCACCTCCGGTCAACATTCCACCAGGTCCACGGCAGTGCGAAACCCAGATCGACATGAGTACCGGTACGGTAACTTATGACGGCCGACGGTGTTTCAAGCGCATCAACCTTTTGTTACGGCACAGTGGGATCAGAGGGATGGATACAGAGATAAGTATGGCCTGGTAAAGGTACGATACGGCGACTCGACAGGAAGTGAAAAAGTGAAAAACATCGTTATTCTCCGCGCCGCTACGGCCAGCAAAGTTTACAGAGTGTCGTGTTGTTCGCTGGCCGCGGGGAAACTGGGATACAGTGGTTACGTAGAGGATGATGAGGAATCAGTGGATTCTGGAGGAGCCAGATGGGCATCACGATAATGGACCGGAGATGTTATATATAGTCTACGTGATGAATTCGATGGGTGTTTGTCGACCGGAGCTGACAGATGGGTAAGACGCTGGGGGCTGTGTCATGCGTGCTGGATGTCGACGAGCGGCGAGGAGAGGATGTGAGACTGAGCGTTGTGTGACATGACAAAGCAGCGAATCAGTGTAGCCGCTGGGCCAAGCGCGCTTGTTCAGCCCTTTCAAGCCTCATGGAGGATTGGACGATACGGTATTATCAGACGGGAGGCTGGCGGGCTGTTGATGATGGTGATGATGGTGATGATGATGATGGTGATCGTCTGTCTCCCTTCCTCTCCCCTCCACTCCAACCCCTCATCGCATCCTCCTCCCCTCCTCCAACACAACTCTCCTGCGATGCTGCAGCGTGTATGCGGGCGCTGACGGGCATCAGGGCCTTTCCCCCATTCCCGGCCGTTTCGAGCAGCGGCATTCCGGTGAGGCGCGATGGGTTGTATAGCAGCATAGTGTTAGTTAGAGAGTACGAGAGCCACAAGCACACCCACCACCACCAGCACCAACAACCAAAGAAAGAAAGCGCCAGGCAGCAAGCATCCCTCCATCCCTTCCATCTTTCGCTTTCTCTCTTTCTCTCGCAACCCATCCCTCCCGTCTGCCCCTCGCCTCGCGCGCTGGTAATCTTGCCTGTGGCACTCAACACACCCACACGACGAACATTGACTCTGCTACCATACTGCTGCTGGGCCACACTCCTACACACACCGAGAACTGCCACCCTTTCCCTTTCCTGACGCTTTCTTCCCATCCATCCATCCATCCATCCCTCGCTCCCTCGCTCCCTCGCTCCCTTTCCTCCTCCACCTCTTCCCGCTGTTTGCTGGGATACGCGATTCAACCACCAACACCAGCACAGCACCGACAGCACCAACATCAACTCCGACGCGAGCGCAAAAACGCTCCGATTGATGGCGCTGTAGACGCTGGACATCCACTTGAGAATATCGCCCAGGAAAATCGGCTTCGTTTATACATACGCCCTCCATCACTCGCGACAAAGAGTTCGACAAACCAGATCAGATCGTGGATAAGGAATTACACCTGCCACCTACCCACATCGGCTCGGACTTAGGACTACGGGGTTCGATAGCGGAATCGAAGGAAGAGGAAATCGTCGAGGAAGATTCTCTGTGTGTGGTGTGTGTTTTGCCTGGTGAGGCTGAAGATACCCAGCGACGCCTTGCATAAACACGCCGACAGCTTCGTGGACGGACACCGTATCGGGATTTGGATCGATCTGGCAATGAGGCCCTGGAGTTTGGTACCCGTCGTCAGCGTGTGGTGGGCGGCTGAAGTCAGCGCGACTAGGCGTAGACAACGTCGTCAGGCAGAGATCGAGGGATCATGTTTCTGGAGAGTCTCACGTCAAGTTGTTGATTGTAACGACTGCGAAGTGGGGAAAAATTGCGATTTTGGTATCCCAAGCGCTGGGGACGTGGCTGGCGATACTAATGGTGCGATTGTTTTGGATCCACTGGCTTCTCTGCCTTCTCGACAGGAAGATGTGAGTACTGCTACTAGTAGTGCTGCAGCTTCAAAGGAAACTCCGACCGGCCGTGTGAGCAATGGAAGTCCCATTGGCGGTGGGGCGCCAGAGAACGGTAACGGTGGAGGGAGTTCTAACACAGGCGCCATTGTTGGTGGTGTTATTGGTGGAGTTGTAGTTCTGGCCATCATGACCTATGCCATTTTCTGGTTTGTCCTGCGCCAGAGACCGAAAGATAAGAATGATGACGACCGCACGGAATCCGCTCTCGCTCTCGAAAAACTCGGAACCAATTCCCCGGAATCTCCAAGCGATTCGGGCCCATCGGCGTATCCGGCCGCCATTGATACCTCTGGTCCTCTCCCGCCTCCGCCCCCCCCCGCTTCCGAAAAGAAACCTCTCCCGCCGGTGCAAGAAACGGAACTCACACCTTCACACGAACGAGAGCAACTGCTTCCTCCCCCGCCCCCTGCTCCTCAGCGACAGCTCTCCCAGCGAAATGCACCAGCGCCGCCACCACCCCCTCCGCCTCCGGTTGAACCGGCAGAACTCCTCAGTCGCGAAGTCGACAGCGATGGTGTATCGGTGCGGAGTTTCGACTTGGAGCAGGAAACACAGGAACCGATCCCCCGGCTACCAATTTATACGAAACCGGCGTCGAGCCGTGAGAACTTAGGGATTCCGGGACAGGCGCTGTGAGCTTTGTTATTGATTCTTTTTCTTTTTTTCTTCTTCTGATTCTTCATTTGTGCTGGGGTTTTGGAGGGATATGCGGTATTCGGTAGAGAAACGTTCTTTTCGGTTGTACATGCTTGACGAGCTCGCGGATTTCTGATATCTCCTTTTTTTTATTGTTTTTTTTTCCTCAACGAGGGTTTATTTTATTCCAAATTTCGTATTTTTTTTTCTTTAGTGAAAGAGGGGGATACCGTTTGAATGGTTGTTTCTTGGATTTGCGGCGGCGGGGGTTGGGCAACGGAGGGAGTTGGGGGAGACAGGAGAGGGTTGGAGGTTGGAGGTCGTGGAAAAATAAGTTTTTGAGCTCAGTGCGCACAGAGCAGTTTGCGGTAGATGCGGATTCTAGCAAAAGTAATGTGCGCTAAGTAGTGTCGGTGTAGCAACAAGGCGTTTTTCTTCTCCACTGATCGGGGGGCATGGTGATATTGGATTGTGAAATTATTGTGGGGCTTTGTTGGATTCATTTCATGGATGCGCAATGAACACGACAGTGCGGACAAGATGAGGGGAGCACTGGCGCGGGGAGATGCTGAGGCTGACCATTCGACATGGTCTGGCATGACACACAGCTCCAGAAACGAAACAACACGCACATCAAAAAGCTCCGGTTGTGTGCTCGTGAGACCAACTCTGAGGAAGTTTATGATTGTTTTAAGTTCCAACCGAAACTCCAACCAACGCCTGGGCCGGCGCTTAAATTGCAACACAACTCCAACCAACCCCTCTCGCTCGTGGATGGACGATGATGGATGAGGAATGGGGCGGGGGAAAGTCTTCCTTTTGCTGATGTGATTGATGTTCAGCATGCAGCCAGCATAGGGCAGAGTGCTCTACGCAACCCCTCGTTGACTCCCCTTGACCCCTCACTCACCCTCCTCACCCGGCCTGCAGACTGGAGCTCCCTCTCAGCTCTCCCGACGCCCGTCCTGTCCAAGCTCCTCCCCACCCCCCGACGCCATCTCCCTAACTCCCTCCTCCACCATCTCCATCTCCTCTCTCATCTACCATCCCGGCTTTCTGAATCATCGTGCTTTTGCTGTGCTACCGCCTGCTGTTGATTCCACTGCTGCTATTGCTGCTGCTTCCTGTTTCTACGACCACGGACTGGCTGGTACCTGGGACACCCGCGCTCGTTTCACATCGACCAGACGACGAACGACAACTACTCTCCTGGGTCTACTCCCGTCCTCGCAACTGCTTGTATCGCATATACCCCCGCCCGCCCGCAAGTCTGCAAAGAATAATCGATACTGCATCGCATCTCCCCCTCGCCCCGTAACGACCGAATCGATACCCCAACCACAACCACTCGGATACAATGTCTGCAGGTCTTGACGGTCTCTCCAATCGAAAGACCTTCAAGGTCTTCAACCAGGACTTTGTCGTCGATGAGCGCTACACGGTGACAAAGGAGCTTGGACAAGGAGCTTACGGTATTGTCTGGTAAGAGCTGCGTTTTTTTGCAAACAATAAAAAGGAGTTTTGGTGTGTTGACGGGTGGGATACAGTGCCGCTACCAATGGGTCGACTGGTGAAGGCGTTGCCATCAAAAAGGTCACCAATGTGTTCTCCAAGAAGATTTTGGCGAAACGTGCGCTGCGTGAGATTAAGCTGTTGCAGCATTTTAGAGGTGCGGGAAATCTACTGATGATGTGATATTTTATGTGTGTGATTGTTGACGGGTTGATTAGGGCATCGGAATGTATGTTGGGATGATGATTGATGGGTGAACCCGGTTACTGATGGTGCTAGATTACCTGCCTCTATGATATGGATATCCCCAGACCGGAAAACTTCAATGAGGTATACCTGTATGAAGGTCAGTTACCTAGTTGTGGAAGTGCGGACGTGTGCTAAACGAGATTAGAGCTCATGGAGTGTGATCTGGCTGCGATTATCCGGAGGTTCGTATCGGGGTATCTGCAGCGAAATGGGGACTTCTAACGCATTACAGTGGTCAGCCTCTCACGGATGCGCATTTCCAGTCGTTCATCTACCAGATTCTGTGCGGCCTAAAGTACATTCATTCGGCAAACGTGTTGCATCGAGACTTGAAGCCAGGTAATTTGCTGGTCAATGCCGACTGCGAGCTCAAGATCTGTGATTTTGGTCTTGCCCGAGGCTTTTCCGTGGATCCGGAGGAGAACGCGGGTTATATGACAGAGTATGTGGCGACGAGATGGTACCGTGCGCCGGAAATCATGTTGAGCTTCCAAAGCTACACCAAAGCCAGTAAGTTTAGTCTTCGAATGACTATGATAGGATGCTGACAGTCGCAGTCGATGTGTGGTCAGTAGGGTGCATTCTCGCGGAACTGCTCGGAGGGCGTCCATTCTTCAAGGGCCGTGATTATGTCGATCAGCTGAACCAAATTCTTCACTTCCTCGGGACCCCGAACGAGGAAACATTGTGTCGGATCGGGTCCCCGCGTGCCCAGGATTACGTCCGCCAGCTCCCCTTCATGCCGAAAATCCCGTTTCAAAAGTTGTTCCCGAATGCTAACCCGGATGCTTTGGATCTGCTGGACCGGATGCTTGCGTTTGACCCGTCATCGCGTATTTCGGTGGAGGATGCGCTGGAACACCCTTACCTCGCCATCTGGCACGATGCAACTGACGAGCCGAGTTGCCCTACCACCTTTGATTTCGGATTCGAGGTTGTCGATGATATCCCTAGGATGAAGCAGATGATTCTGGATGAGGTTATTCGGTTCCGCCACATTGTGCGTCGCCAGCCATTACCGCAGCATTTGGGAGGTTTGGAAAACTTCCGGAAGGATAGCATTGGGATCCCGGAGCATCAGTGGGCGCAGCAACAGCGTAATGAGGCTCCACGGCCTCACGAGGCGAACACCGAGGCTTCTGGGCTGGAGCAGGAGTTGGCTGGAGGTTTGGATGCCATGCATTAGTAGAAGAGGGGGAGTTTTGGGATAGTGGATAGTTCGAAGAGTTTTTTTGAGGGGTGTCAGGTTTTTGCATTTCTCCGACTACCATATCACGTAAGTGTGTAGAGTTATGGCTTTTTTATTGGGTGTGAGTTGTTAGGAATTATATATATCATGGAGATTGTTTTGAGTTTAGGATTGAGAGAACGGGCTGCACCATTCAGGATATGAAAGTCTTTGATTGCTCAACGACAGCAAGACCTCACAATCAGGTTCGCTGTGCACCTCGTAGGTACGCTGGAGTACCGCGATGGGTATCACAACATGGATCCAAGAAAGACCACACAGTTCAGTCGATGCCGACTCCGGCGTAGCATAGTTACAGCGATATCTACTACAATACTAGCCCGAGATCATCCTTCCGAAGCATCTCCGTCCCGTCCATCTGCATGTTGAACAGAGGGAAAAATAATCCTTTGGCTTCTGTCAGTGTCCGGTTGCGTATTGACGACCACCAAGAAGTTTTGCGGGTTGGGATGGATACACAGATGTATATATTATCACTCGCAGCAGAGTCGAGTCAAACAAGCCCACAAGATGGCGGGATAGCCTGGACTGGTTGAGTCTGTTGCATGTGAGCAATGGATTACCGGTGAATACAAGGTGAGATGAGGTAATGGGACTAGAAAGGAGTTTAGGGTTGATATCGCCATTGAGCCTTCACTCTGAACCACCGCGGCGGCGGAACAGTATGAATCCGTATGACGCCAAAGTAGTTTGTTGGAGTGATACACTCAGTACAATATGCACGATGCTGTTGAGGTTGGGTCTCTGCCCTTCAGCATGGTTAACCATAGTATAATGGGGATTACCGTACCATACTATGCTGTGAGGAAATGAGGAGAAGCAACGCGGGTTGCATGGCAGATGTAGGTAAATAGGGCTGGGGTTGGTGTCAAAAGTATGCTCTTTGGGTTTCGGGTTTTGGGTTTGTTGGTAGGTGGAGCTGGGGCTGGGGTTCGTGGGCGACTGGGAGAGGATTTGACATTTCTGTTTCTAGATCTAAATGCCACTTGTGTGTTCCGGGAAGTTGGATAGGTAGCGGGACGATCGACACGATTGGACAGTAATGCGTGACAATACTGGATGAGATATACAATCAAGTTAACTACACATAACACCATCGACGAGCAGAATGTGAATCTTATCAGGCTAGGATACAGCAACAAGCTTTAAACATGATCTTCCGCTCCCTCGTTTTCCAAAGCAAAATACATACAACAACCTCTTCGCTGTCTATTAGTACCGATAATGGTGTAACTCTATGATTCATAAACCGTAAACTCTGCTAAAAGTTCCATATCTCCTGCTACTACTTCTACCACCTCGGCCTCCCTCCCCCCTTCCGACTCGTCCTTCTGGCCCGCCTCCCTTCATCTCCCCTTCCACGGCGCCTCCCCTACGACCCCCGGCCACCCCCCCTCACACCTCCTCAACCACCCGGCATACTCCGGACAACTCTCAGTATACCCATCTCTCCTCCTCCCCCACCTCCTGCTCATCCTCTTCTCCCTCAACTCCTCCGCCCTACAATCACTCTCAAACAAAGCCCTCGCCCTCTCCTCCCCCCTCAACACCCCCGCCATCTCCCCCTCCCCCCACTCCGGATCCACACCCACATACCTCCACCTCCCCTCATCCCCTTCCCACCCGGCCATAACCCTATGCACGTCCGCAAACCTCCTCTCTTTAAACCCGAAACCCACGACCACAATCCTCCCCGGCCAGTGTCCCGTCACCTCGCGGAATCTACAAATCGAAAACACGAGATTCTCCCAGCTATCGGCTGCGTGATCCTCTGTTATGACACGCTCCTCGACATCCGCAAACCCTTCAACATATCGTTCCGCCAACTCCCGGTATCCAGCGGCCTCGGAATGTGTTCCCGCAGCGATGCGTGTTTCCCCGCCGGAGAAGACGAGGAGCGAGTTTGGTTCCGAGCCGTTGAGCGCGAGTTGGACGGCGGTCGAGATGTGCGTGGTGAAGATTTCACCGCGGCGGTGGGAGAGGGAGAAGGAGTCGAGGGACCAGGAGGAGTCGGAGGAGGGGGGGCCGGAGAGGTAGGTGCCGTGGCAGGGGATGAGGAGGAGGGTTGTGAGGGAGGGGAAGGGGGGTGGGGGGAGGTCGAGGGTGTGGGAGTGTGGTGGGGGAGGGGGGGCGGGGTGGAGGCGATAGAGTTCGAGGAGGGTGAGGGTGAGGAGCAGGAGGAGGATTGGGAGGAGGGCGCGGCGGGAGATGATGATGCGCCGGCGGGAGCGGGAGTAGGGGGTGGGGTCGCGGGGGAGTCGGATTGTGGGCGCCATTGCCGGGCGCGGTGGTGGTGATTTTGTTGTGACGATGGTGGTGAGCTTGGAGGGAGCTTGAGGGTGGTCAGGGGAATTGAAGAAGTCACAGCTATCACTCGGTTGTATAAACTTCACCTGTGGTCATCTTCTGCCGCCAACATCCAGGATAACGAGATCAAAAATTCAGTGGAATGCAATTAACCTAAAGACCCTCGAACAACACCCATAACAAAAAGAAAACCAATAATTAACAAAAAAAAAGAACGCCTATGCTCCGGCCAGATGCATTGCAAAACCAATTTCACTTGTCACTCCTCCTCCAATCAGTTCCATTACAACGGGTATGTTTCTTTCCAATTACCAAGAAATTGGTAGCCTCCTCTTTCTACACAAAGAAAACTGCGGCAATGAGCACACTATGAAAACATCAGAACAACCAACGAAAGTTTCCTCCTCTTATGTCTCTTCCTCTCGGGAGGTTCTTCTATACCTACAAACAAACAAAAGCACACAAAAGCACACAAAAAAACACCTACCCAACCGTCTAACAGGGAAGGACAAAGGAAAGAAAATAGCGAGCGGTGTAGAAATGAAATTCGAAATTGAGACAAAGAAACATGCAAGCCTGTACACTCCGATGCGACCGTCGTAGCATTCGTTAAAGATGTGTATCAAAAGTAGTGATGGAATCAATAATATGCACCTCGTTCATTGGTAACGACTCTTTTTGGCGACACCCATGCTTTGGAGCTTCTCGAGAGGAATACCAGTCGCGTCCAAAAATTCCGTCATGGTGCTGTAGCGACGTTTGTTCCCCGTCCTCGGCTGTTGGTGATTCCAGTGGTGGCGCCCCCGACCTGAATTTGAGTGGCCATGCGTCCCGCGAAATATTGCCGTTGGCTGAAACGAATGTTGTGGTCCACGCGCTGGAGAGCCAGGGGGGGAAACGTCGGCGTCCATGAGGTCGAGACTAACGGTTTCTGGGGCTGCTGAAGGCATCGAGATATTGTGTTCGGGGCGAAAATTGAAAAACTGTGATTGCGGCGGTAGAAGAGGCGGGGTTGGTGGAAGTCTGGTGCGTTCAGCGACTGGAGGTGAGGGCTCCCGTGGGTGTTCCTGCGGCGGAGGCGATGACCCTTGGGGGGCGTCGGTCATGATATCGCTGTCCATGCTATCTTCGCGGCGTTCTCGGGCCTCCCGATTGTGTGACTGGGAGATACCGGCCTTTCGTTTTCTCGACAGCGCCCATTGTCGAACAGTCTCTGTCGTCTTGGGTTCGGATCGGTGTTCTATCCTCGACAGGAGAGCAAGCAAGTCTTCAAGACACTCGGAGTAGCCCTCGGCCCGACCAATCTTGCGAGAGCGTTCAGTCTGTTCCGAGGCTGTTCGGAGGAGGTTCGTTACAGAGCAGGCAGCGTGGGTAAAGGCGCTCCGAATGGCAGCCACTGGTTCTTGGTTGTCGAGGTCTTCTTTACCAACTGATGCATTGCGGGGAAGCGTGGACGAAAGCGAGGTCAGATCCATGTGTTCAAGCACGGAAAATCCCCGGAGACGGTGAAGATGAGCTCAGGGAGGAGCGGCGAGCTCGTAGCTTGTGCGACGGCGAGGAGCAGGACGAGACGGAGGAGAGATAACACAGAGTACACACAGTCAGAGGGTCGAGGAGGTGCTGTGCAGTCAGGGCGAGAGGCCCAAGAGATGCAGGTGGTGGTGTTTGGGACTTGTGACGCTTGATGGAACCGACGCTAAGCAGCCTTGTTGGCCTTAGTCATGCACTCGGGGGTGGAGACGGTCGAGAGGGTTCTGGGAGAGCAAAGAGGATAGAATTAATATGGCGGGACTCGCGATGGGAGTAACAGATGGTGGGGCGGAGAGAATGAAACAAGGGAGAGGGGAGGAGAGGAGGAGGGAGGAGTCGTCGTGACGGAGGAGGCAGTGGCGGAGGGTTCGTGGCGTGCTCGCGGTGGATGTTCGTTGATGAGATGCACGTCACGTGGGTTAACGTGCACCGCCTTGGCTGAGCCACACACGTGAACGAGCCATCGCTGCTGAGGGAACCGTGAATAGCATCATCCAAAGAATAAAAGCTCCATTGATAAATGGAAACAAATTTATATAAAGTATTGTAATGCTCAATCTCTGACAAAATTTTGCACGACGCACTTTGTGTCCACCAGCCAACCCTGTCCAAGTTGCCACGTGCCTGCTGACTCAGCCAGTTGTGGCTCATGCCTGCACATCGAGCTCTTGGGAGCCGCGCCGCTCAAACATCGCGTTCTTCGTCCTCCTCTTCCCTCCCTGAAGTCTTCCTGCATACCAACACTTGCACAACTCATCAGACCCGTCCGCCGCCCCCTTCACCCCACCCTCGCTGAGCACAACTCCAATTACCTCCATCACACGCCCATTTCTGCAGCTGTTTTCCCTTCGACATGGCCAAAATCCGGGCCTCCGACTCCGAGATGGCAGACGAGAGCGCCCCTCCCACCTCCGCTGAGCATTCCCCGGAGCCTGCAAACGACGGCGACATTGTTATGGAAGTTCGTGAACTGTTGTTTTGCCACTCCGGCGAAACACACACTCCCGGAAGTGTTATTGGAACTTTGCTGACTGGTGCATTCCACAGGATGCTGATAATGTAAGTTCGACTGACGAGACACGCGTCAACCTGAGCGCCATGAAAGTTACAGATCCTGATTCGGTGCAGGGTGAAGAGGAAAATGCGGAGCCACAATCCGGGCGACGACGCCGTTCAATAGCTACCGACGAGCGCAAACAAGCCTTCGGACGGAAGAACGAGTCGCTCAAGGAGCGCCAGGTTGGAATTCCCAATGTTTCTGATCGCTTGCTCTAACTCGTTGAGCAGGATACAGATTCAGGAAAGCGAATCCGGTACCTGCTGGGATTGACAGGTCAGCACAATTTACATCCACTACCGTCCGCGCCACAAAGCTGACTCCCGCCAGATCTTTTCCGACACTTTATGGGCAACAACCCCACATATCAGCGCATTATTGCAGAAGAAGAGGAGAAAATGAAGAAGCAAAAGTCCAAGAAAGGAGCAGGCGCAAGCAGTAACCGACGCAAGGCACGTACGGAGAAGGAAGAAGACGCCGAACTCCTGCAGGATGAAGAATCGGGCTCACAGACGACCATATTCACGGAGTCACCGGCATACATTACTGGAGGAACAATGAGAGATTACCAGATTGCCGGCCTGAACTGGCTCATTTCGCTCCATGAGAATGGAATTTCGGGAATCTTGGCCGACGAGATGGGTCTTGGAAAGACATTGCAGACTATTTCGGTACGCATTTATACCAAATTCCACCGAGTTTTAAAGCTGAATATACCACAGTTTCTTGGATATCTCCGCTACGTTGCTGAAATTCCAGGTCCTCACTTGGTCATGGTTCCGAAATCAACTCTGGACAACTGGTACCGAGAATTCCAGAAATGGACACCGGAGGTCAACGTGCTCGTTTTACAAGGAGACAAGGAATCGCGGAAAGATCTCATCAACGACCGCGTCCTTAACCAGGATTTCGACGTTCTGATCACCAGTTATGAGATGGTCATGCGGGAAAAGACGCACTTGAAGAAGTTTGCGTGGGAATATCTTATCGTCGACGAGGCCCACCGTATCAAGAACGAGCAATCGACGTTGGCTCAAGTCATCCGGATCTTCAACTCCCGCAACCGGCTCTTGATTACCGGTACGCCGTTGCAGAACAATCTTCACGAGCTTTGGGCGCTTCTCAACTTCTTACTGCCTGATGTGTTTGGCGATTCGGCGGCTTTCGATGAGTGGTTTGAGAGTCAGGATCAGGATCAGGACGTTGTCGTTCAGCAACTACACAAAGTTTTGCGGCCATTTTTGCTCCGCCGCGTGAAGAGCGATGTGGAGAAGAGTTTGCTTCCGAAGAAGGGTAAGATTCTCTTGTTACCTTGGCCCACTCGGTACTAACGTTTTACAGAATTGAATCTTTACATTGGTATGTCAGATATGCAGGTCAAATGGTACCAAAAGATCCTGGAGAAGGATATTGATGCTGTCAACGGCGCCGGTGGTAAGCGCGAGTCAAAGACCCGTCTTTTGAACATCGTCATGCAGCTCCGGAAGTGCTGCAATCACCCCTATCTGTTCGACGGCGCCGAACCCGGACCTCCATACACGACTGGAGAACATTTGATTGACAACGCCGGGAAGATGGTCATGCTTGACAAGCTGTTGAAGCGGTTCAAGGCGCAGGGGTCACGTGTCCTCATTTTCTCTCAAATGTCTCGTCAACTTGACATTCTCGAAGATTATTGCTTGTATCGCGAATACCAGTACTGCCGTATTGATGGGACCACCGCGCACGAAGACCGTATCTCAGCCATCGACGAATACAATAAGGAGGGAAGCGAAAAGTTCATTTTCCTGTTGACAACCAGGGCAGGAGGTTTGGGTATCAATCTGACGACGGCCGACATCGTCATCATCTACGACTCCGACTGGAATCCCCAAGCCGATCTTCAGGCCATGGATCGGGCGCATCGTATCGGTCAGACCAAGCAGGTCTACGTTTTCCGCTTCATCACGGAGAATGCTGTCGAAGAAAAGGTTTTGGAGCGTGCTGCACAAAAGTTGCGATTGGATCAGTTGGTCATTCAACAAGGCCGAGCACAAGAATCAGCAAAAGCAAAGGCCTCTGCTAACAAGGACGAACTGTTGAGCATGATCCAGCATGGTGCTAGCAACATCTTCAACGGAACCGCAACAGGGAATCAGATGAAGTCCGAGATGACAGATTCCGACATCGATGAGATTCTCAAGCGTGGTGAGGAGAGAACGGCCGAGTTGAACGCCAAGTATGCCAAGCTTGGCCTTGACGACTTGCAAAAGTTTAGCTCTGACTCTGCCTACGAATGGAATGGCGAAAACTTTGCCCTGATCAAGAAGAACATTGGCGAGGCCTGGATCAACCCGGCCAAGCGTGAACGCAAAGAGATCCAAAGCTATGGTGTGGATAAGTACTACCGAGATGTTCTTGCCGCTGGCAAATCCAAGGACGAGAATAAACCCAAGGTTCCTCGTGCTCCCAGGCAGGTAAACGTGTCGGATCATCAGTTTTATCCCCCGCGGTTAGTGGAGCTTCAGAAACGCGAAACGGCTTACTACCAAAAGACCGTCGGATACGAGGTTCCGCTTGAGGAGGGTGATGACGAAACTTTGGCCGAACGCGAGGCCGCTCGCGATGCAGCTCAGAAGGTCATTAACGAAGCAGAGCCTCTCACTGAAGCTGAGGTTAAGGAAAAGAATCAGCTCGCTGAAGAAGGTTTCTCGGATTGGGCTCGGAAGGACTTCTTGAGCTTCATCAACGCCTCTGCCAAGCATGGCCGCAAGAACATCCCCGCCATTACTGTTGACATTGGCACAAAGAGCGAGAAGGAGGTCCGCGAGTACTCCAAGGTCTTTTGGAACCGACACAAGGAATTGAACAACTGGGGCAAGTATCTCGACATCATCGAGGAGGGCGAGTACCGATCCCAAAAGATGAATTACGAAAAGAAAATGATCCGCAAAAAGATCGAAATGTACCGCGTCCCGATGCAACAGCTGAAACTCAACTACTCTGTCTCCACCACCAACAAGAAAATCTACACCGACGAGGAAGACCGTTTCCTCATTGTCATGCTCGATAAGTTCGGGCTTGACTCAGAAGACCTGTACGACAACATCCGCGACGAGATCCGCGAAAGCCCCATGTTCCGTTTCGACTGGTTCTTCCTGTCCCGCACCGCCACGGAAATCTCCCGTCGCTGCACAACCCTCATCTCCACCATCCGCAAAGAATTCGAAGACAACGGCATCATCATCCCCGGCGCCCCCGTCGAAAGAAAAACCTACAAAAAATCCGGCGTGCACGCCCGCGATGAAGAAGACGAGGAGGAAGCACCCCCGAGTAAGAAGGGGAAGGCAAATGGTACAATGACAAATGGAGCTACCGCTAAGGGCCCGAAAGTAGGTTTTCCGCTTGACCCCGGAAGTGAGTACGTCGTGTCTTAAAACTGACGAGTAGATAGAATCGCGCCGTTGAGCAGACGAAGAAGGGAGCCGTGGCGACGGAATCATCCCGTGGAACGAGTGTGGCTACGAGCAGGGCTAGTAGCGTTGAGACTAAGGGAAGCAGCGCGGCAGCCACGGCGGCGGCGGGGAAGGCGAAGGGGAAGGGGAAGAAGAAGTAAATCTCTTCTTCGTCGTCCATCCATCCATCCATCTTTTCCCTGCTCTCTCCGGTTCTTGTTGCTGATATTGTTTGTTTTGGTTTTACCCATCATCCTCCTCATTATTGTCATGTGTTCTTCGTAGATTTCGGAGTGTTATGGGGGGTTTGAGGTTCAAATTTTTTTGTCATCCCTTGTTTGCTTGTACGGCTCATTTTTTTTTTTTTTTTTGTTACAGGCGTTATTATTTTGTTTGTCGATCTTTGCGTTTTGGAAATACATGAGCGGGGTCGGTTGGGTTGGAGGACAAAGACAAGATCTGGATGTATGGCGTGTTATGGTGTGTGTGGGGGGAGTTGAGTGAGACATGGATAGATGGACCGGCGTGAAAGACTCAGAAGAAGGAGAGGCACGGTAGAGGATACTACTGGTAGTGTAATGCGAATACATAAAAGTCTGGATATCATTACTGTATCATGTCATTGCTGTGTTTTTATCGTGGATTACTTCAGAAAACATCAAAGATGAGAACGAGAAGGCGATTTGTCCCCCTGCTCCATTAATATTGACAACTGTCACCCACATCCTGTTCATCTGGCCAGAAAAAAAACCGCAAACTCAGCGACTTTTCTATTGATGCGATACAATGTGACCATATAGAGCGACATCGCCATCATTCCCCATGTACGCACCTACCATCAAACCTATCCCTACCATACTAGTCATCTTTCCCATCACTGAGTATGTACCTTTCGACATCTTCCTCTGCCGTGGTATGGTCCTTCGATACCTAAATTCTACTCCCCGGGCTCTCAAATCATCAGTGTGTGAAAAAAGCTATCTACTTGTCCACTAGTGGGCTCGGAATGATGGAATGAATGGTGCGTGGGATATCGTTTTGAAAAACATGCATCATCACTCGTGATGGTTGAATCGTGGATGGTGGAGGAAAGGAGGTGTTGGAGAGGTTGGGGAGGAATGTGGGTTTACAAGGGGAGTATGGATAGCGATGGATTGGGGGGGTGGGGGGACTGGGAGCGATGTGATGTTGAAATGGTATGCACGACTCGATATGGGTTTAAATGTATTGGAAAAAGGCGGGTGGCGGTGATGGGGCCACCGTTAGAAGTGTAGAAGTGGGGTTCTGGAGTTCGAGATATGAAGGATTATGATGATTGGTGGGATGAGGATGGGGGTGCCGTATTGGTCCGGATTACAGGTGGCAGAAGTATATCTACCAGTAGATAATAATCAATACCAATGCACCCCCCTAGCAAGTATTACCGATCACTGGAACTTCCACAATGTTTAGTCTAGTGTCATATCCCATCTCGACAGAGTTCGACTCCCCTTCACGTTACGCTTCGGTGTCCTCGGGCCTCTTTGCAGATGGCATCGAAACTTACAACTTCCTCATCTCTATCCTCTTCGATCCACAGCAACAAGGAATGCTCCTTCCCGGGCTTCCTTGCAGAATCAATGATCACACAATGATTCTGTAATACAGCGTTGATGTGGGCGATACCGAGACGGGGAGAAGATGTTCATCCATCAGCGGGTGGGTGTGAATCAACGAGGAAGGGTGTGGGTTAAGTGCAATAGTCAGTGGTCACCCGTTTCATGGATAAGGGGATATGGAGGGGTTCTGGACTGTGGGGACGAGAATTGGGATGTTGGGTTGGAAAATGGTGGGGCGGAAGGGGAGATGGCGAGGATGTTGTAGGGAGTCCTCTGGGATTGGTCGAGGCGTGATGACAGAGCAGAAGACCGCGAGAACTAAGGCCAGATCGTGCCTAAGAGGTGTTCAAAAACTGTGATTCATTAGTATGAGTACATATGTACTTTCAACAAAGCCATCCAAATTCCCGTGGACAGTTTGTTGCGGAATGAACATCATGGCTGCATCAATAATCACTCACCCTCGCCATCCCAACCTAGAGGTCGTGCTCAGTTTTCACAACCTTACATGATCGTTTCCACCTCTACTCAAATACTCACAGTCGTTACTCGATCCTGTAGTGTCACATTTCCCATCCCAACCTGCTATCAACCTCTTCTCCCGTTATCGCCAGGAACCATAGCCTTATTCACACCACCCTCCTTACCGTTGGTCCCACTCCATCGCCCGATGTCTCTATACGTGGGTCACGATTTTCACGCGGTATGGTTGGTACCAAGAGCTGGCTGTTCATTACTCGTGGTCCACGTTTTCTGTGTGATTGTGATACGGTTGGAACTTGGAATGCGTCGTCCCTACCAGGGTATAGTACTTGACTCTACTATTTAGCACATTACACAACAGCTACGCTAACTGCGCCTACGCGTCCGGTCTTAACATTTTCTCCGCCATGATTGATGCATCTGCAGGAATATTGCTCAAACAGGCTGTTTCAGGAGGACTCGACGGATGAAACGGTTTGTGGCAAATAGTTTCTCGTAGTACAGTTTTTGGGTTACCATAATTTTTGGGCCATTGCACTGCAGTGGTGGTGACAGGCAATCACGCATGGGAGCAGATCGTCGTCCCGTTATGGAAATGGAAAGGGAGAGGGTATTTGTCATGGCTTTAATGGCGTGTGGAACCCTTCCAGATGGGCGGATGTAACGGTAACAGTAATGTACCTCACAGATAGGTGGTGGAAATTGGGAAAAAAGTTGGATGGTGATGGTGGCAATCAATGTGGTTTGTTGGTTATCAGTATCGCATTACCGTCAGTCAGGGTTGTTCGATTCGATCATTTTGGGACCACAACA
The DNA here is from genome assembly GCA_004786065.1 of Ascodesmis nigricans. Taxonomy (NCBI): domain Eukaryota; kingdom Fungi; phylum Ascomycota; class Pezizomycetes; order Pezizales; family Ascodesmidaceae; genus Ascodesmis; species Ascodesmis nigricans. Next base: position 251,350 of record ML220135.1, read on the forward strand.
ACGACGACGACGACGACGATGGCGTGTGGCTTGCTTGCTTGCTGAGAATTAACCCCGAGAGCTCGGATCCACAGGAGACAACACTGTGCAGTGTCCAGTGCACCTCTCACCGCCCACATCACTGTGCATTCAATATGAGCAATCCCACCATCTTACGGCGATGTGTTTCCTCCTCCCCACAACATCGGCTTGAGTACCATGTGGAAATTCTCCTCGCAACATCTCACTTTCATAGTCGTTTGTTCACTCCGTCACCACGCTGTGTGGTAAGGGGATTCGATAGCCACGTTGCGTGCCTACAGACCGCGTACGTAAAGTACGATAGTGTTCCATTTATAACGTAAAAAAGCACGGATTTATATACAGTTGTGAGGGGCGTTTCGAGAGTTTCTCGTTAACGACTCGGAGTATATTCACCGCCATTAAACGCCCGAGTGAATACGGCCCTCGGATGAATCTCGGGAATATACCCAACACGCAATATGCAATATGAAATGATGTGTACTGGTACCTGAGTCTGATGGTGTAGATGTGGTTATAGACCATCTTGATCTCAACTGCAGATTTGGTGTCAGAAATAAAACGGTACGAGGGAAAAGGCATGATACAAAAACGCTTGGACGGGTTATGCGAGATTTAGGTGGTATCCGTGCGCTGCATTTACAGTTTCCCGCAGGATCGTCATGCAGATTCTCGTGATTTATATGTCAGTGAGTTCGAGGACGTAGTACTCATACTTGTAGGGCGGCTGCGTGTGAATCGGGATCCTCACTCCCGATATCGCTACCAGAAGACCGTGATGGCATGATGGGTAGAGCGGGATATCAGGACGGGTACCGAAGAGTGCGTTCCTATCCCGGAGATCACACAATGATGCAAACAATCAATCATGCAATCATAGTCAATCACACCACGATGGAAAGACCTCCGAATCTTCACGCCATCTCTGTGGACGGTAGCATCATGTACAATGCAACATACAAGAATAGCATCACATTCCATTGACTTCCCCACACTGCAAAACCCCTTGCGCGCCTCTGTTTCACCACACATCCATCAATCATCACTCACATCACGGCGTGCAAGTACTGTACTGGTACCTCACCTCCGTGCATCCCGCGGTGCACAATTCACCAGCGTGCGTAAACATGGCATCAATTGTTTAGTTTGCTCACGTCGATACGAATATCCAGCCTGAAACGCTTGGGAGTGAGGTGCAACTTCTTCACTGCGCGCTACGTGTTTCTCACAATCAAGGGGCTTTTTGGTGGTGACAGAGAGACGGGCGGGTAGAAGGGGAAATGCAGGGCGAAGATGGGCTAGCGGGGCCGTACGGGTTGATGGCAAGGCTCGAGGGGCTTACATGATTGTGCTGGATGTCAGAGAACAGGGCGGTTATGTGCGTTGAGGGAAAGAAACGTCACGAATTAAGAGGAGATGAGCAACTTGATGGGGAATTGGGGAGAGTGAAGTTGGTTACCTGAGGCTGTGCAGTGCGGATGTCGTTTCCAGTACATGAACATTAAACTCATGTCGATTATGCCGATAGGTTCCAAGCATTGAAGGGACTCATCACGACACCCATGAGCGAGTGCTACCCCATGTATTGGTGACTGCGAATGACTCAAGTTCTTCATCAACAATGATGCAGGTGTATTCGCAATGGAAGCAGAGTTGATATATTCCGTGAGTACCATCTCGCCTTGCACGCTATAACCTGGCCTACTGTAAGTCGTATTCTTACGCCTTATAGTCTTTGAATACTATGAAATAGGCGCCTTCCCGGACACCTTGGCGCTTCATCTGACAATTAGGCATTCTCAGATACAGCTCCGAGAGATAAATAAGGAGACATGTATGTATGTTACGGCGCCACACGCGCACTCGTTGATTATGGGCTGCAATGTCGGCGGCAGGATGCCCCTTACTGATGTCAATAGTCATGAATTATCAATCTGGGCCAGGGCGTCAAGCTTTCAATCTCCAGCGAACATGCGGAGCATGGCCGTTAGCTGTACTTCTATCATGAGAGCGAACTTGCGTGTGTTTGAAGATAGGCATACCGGGACCTAGACTCAGGGATAGTAGCTGGATCTGAGATTGATGTTGAGTTTCATTGAGCATCCTTCAATGTTTTCCATGGCTCACAGAGATGGAAACCGTTTACAACTCTGTTGTTCAAAATTTCGTGGGATCAACGTCTCTCAACTCGCTCCACAAATCCAGAGCCAAAACAAACACTGATCACCATTGCACAACCCGCCACAGACATTATTATCGATAGCCCTCTACAACCTAACTCTCACACTTCTCCCCAGTCCTACCCCCACATCCCCGATTCTTTACCAGAACCCACATACGCATCCAACGTAAAACTCCACCCACCTCACCATTTCCCATCTGCACATCTCCATCAATCAATCCCCCGCCATCCTCGCCTCGCCCCCCAAAGCCCTCCCCCGACCCCCAAGTCTCACCGACCCAAATCAGGAATCCTCTATAACACGCACGCATATAGTTCGTGTTGTGTGCGGCATCATGCATCCCCCGTCGCACAATGGGCTCAAATTGTGCTTTTGCTGTGTGTGCTGTGGTAGGTGGTGTGATGTACCTATCTCTGTCATGGAGGTATGATACAACGCAATGGTAGTCAACATTAACGATGACATTGACATGCTCAGTCGGCATCATCGACGCACTGCGATAACCCGGACGCCACATAGCATTCGCGGGGAGCCCAAGCTCCCCCTAATGATGACCTTAGATACAGGAAGTTCGCAGTGCGCAATCATATCACGGGCCCGTGGTTTGTGTACACCCGCGTTGTGATTGCATACCGACATTTAGTAATGTTCTGTGGGAAGCCGGGTCGGAAGAGCTACGCTTCCCCTCCCTCGAGCTCAAGAGAGAAAAAAGGGAAGTACGTACCCTCCGAGGCTGAAGCTCAAGTCGACTCGGGCTGGCGGGTGTAACGGCGATCGAAAACTGTGGTTGTGGGTGGGGGGAGATTTGTGGATGAGGGTACAGGTGATGAGGTGTAAGTGCGACTTGAGTCTGGGTACGTACTCTACTCGATGTATCAAATACTTGGAGCTGGAGGAGTGGAGTGACGAAAGGCTGAAATAGATTGGCTTCACGGTGTGACTGAGTGATCAGAGGTTGGAGGGAGTTGGGTTAGCGGATGAGAGAGAAAGTGAGACGAGACAATATGGAACTATGGGATTGTGACATCCGTCATGAGCTGGTAGATCATGAGGATGTTGAGGGGATATGGGGTTCGAGAGTTTGAGTCGACTCGGGGAGGGTGATGGTGGCAAGTATAGTACGAGTACCTGTACTCCAGTGCGCGTATCCACATGAAGAGCATCGCACTGCGTCGTGGGGGATGACGGGTGCTGTGCTACAGTGATTTCCACTTCGAGTCTACCATATTCCCTGAATCCAACACCTTTGTGGACTATGCAGAAGGCTTAACATCTTCAGCTGAGTTCTAGAGAAATAAAAGGCGGATTTCCTGAAAGGATTTGTATTCAACTACAAAGTCGCTAATTTTCCAGTCCATACTATACAGTCATCGCTTCCCAGCTCTGCAACTTGCGTCTTCCAATCAAAAGAAAAGGAGTGTAAATGGAAGAAAGGAAAAGAAATACAGCAACCAAGCTGCACCGATTAAACACCTAAGAATAGTAAAGCGACCAAGAGAAACTCTTCAACAAGCAGTAGAATTAGCGATGGAATGAACAGCAACAGCGACACAAGCGGGAATACGTATACCGAACACCTTCAACGACGAATACAAAATCAAGAAGCAGCAAAACAATCAAACGACAAATAGAAAACCAAAAACAACAATTGTGGGTATGAAAAACAACACGCTCCGAAAAACACCCAACATATGAACAAGTTAGGCATAACTCACAATGAAGCAATACTTTTTGTTATACAACGGGATTGAAGGTCAAAAACAAAAAAGAAAACATAACAAAAAATAGTCAAGACAAAAACCCAGAGATGACAAGAAAGAGAGAGAATAAGACTACAATACCTCAGTCAAATCCTTCAAATCACAACCCGCACGGGAAATAGCTTCAGTAAGCTTCCTCCGCTTCTCTTGCGCCTCTCTCTCTCTCCGCGCCTTCGTCTTAGAACTCCCACTCGGAGCCACGCCACTAAGGATCTTCTGCGCATCGCTCGGGGTGAAGTTGACAAATTTGAGAGATTCCTCTCCACCCGCGATACACAGCCGTACCGAGTTCCGCAGCCCATTATGGCTTGACTTTCTCCGCCCCACGCCCATCCGTGTGTGTTTCGGTTGTCGGATACGAGGGGTCGAGGCGAGAGAGGGAAGTGAAGCGCTCATCATTGACGTGTCATTACTAACGGAGGCTGGCCGCGATGGCGGAGTTATTGGCATGTTTTTGCGGGGATAGGGATCCGCGAGATCGTGGTAGAATCCGTAGGGATGTGTCGGTGTTGGCGGGAAGGCGACATCGGATGGTGAGAGTTGGGGATGCGGGTGGCCAGTTACCATGTACCCAGGAGATGCTGGAGGGGAGGGGACAGCTGGTGATCCTGGCACTTTCCGAGGATAAGGAACAGATAGGTGACTGTGCGTATCCGGCGACGGAGAATGGTGAGTGAAGATGATGTCGGGGTATGATTCAACGGAGGTTGCTCGGGTGCTGTGTTGGTCGTCGAATGATACTGGGCTCGGGAGCATTGGTGAATGATGGTGTTGGTAGTCTTGTGGGATCTGGAGGGTTGTTGGGCCTTCGTTGGTAGCCCAATTGACTTCATTGGTGTTTGGCTTGGATCTCTCATCCCAGAAAATTGGGTTTGAGATAAGTGTTGCAGGGGAGTTGTGTGTTGTTTCGACAGGGCTGTAGCTGGGTGTATGAGCTTCCCACCCGCAACCCTGGCTCTGGTCACCGCTCAAGTGTGGGGAAGCGGAACCGATAGAAGAAACATCAGTCTGATGGCTAGCGCGTCGATAGAGGTAGTGTTTTGTTGAATTTTCGTGGACCGAATAATCTGAAATTGCGGAAATACTACCAGAACGCTGCATCGCATGGTTGAAGCTGTAGTCGGAATGCATTTCTTCAGTTGCTAAGCTTGAGTGATCGGTGGATGGGAGGTAAGGCGATCGAGGCTCTGATGCTCTACCGGAAAAGTGAGAAATGTCGGTTTCGCAGTGCCTTGGAGAGTGAGCCGGATCTTGGGGGAGTCTGATGAGCGGCAGAGACGTCTGTGATGACATGGACGCACACGACGCCATGTCCTCCAGAGTTTGTTCTGCCCCGCTCAGATGAAGATAATGATGCGTTCTGTCCATTATCTCCGTCGCAAAAGTGCCGTCAACAGGGATATGTGTGGCTTTCTGCGATAGTTTCTCGCCAATAACGGATGCAGATATCTGCTGAAGCGAAGGAGGTGTGTGCCTGAGAGCTTTGTGGCGTTGATGTGCACAGTCGTCGGTGGCTTATCGACAGGGGAGATGGCGATAGAGAGGTGGGTCGGTGGAAGTATATACTGGTGATTGAATGATCAAAAAGGAAGAGGCGGATGGGACAGTATTTGAGACGTTGATGTGTGCCTGTGCTCTCATCGACAGTGACCAATGTAAGGACTCACAGCAACTTGAACATGCTTATAACGATCTCATAGTAGTCGCACAGTGCGCAGGTGACGGGATCATAGTCGTGTAATAGTAGGCCAGGTCCAGGATTGGCGCCCAGTTCCTTGCATGGTGATCACCCGTAAAGTTAAATCCGGCTCTATGGATCGAACTCACAGTGATCCAGAAGTGTCAATCAATCCGGACCTTTATCCAGTGTAGTAACAGTGTAAAACCTTATATTCCTCGCTTCCTACTCAAACTCACCTTCAGGTTGACTTAGTTGTATCCATCATATCAGATTAAGCCATGTTGTGTATGCGAGTCCCGGTGGTACACGTACTATCACTGACCATCTGATCGAGCTACTCAAGACCTGGGGGTCAAAAGCATGTACCCGATACCTCAAACGCTATAGGGCCGCTTTCAGAGAGGTGCATAGCGTTTGCCATCATCATTCAGATAATATCACAACTTCGACCGAGGCTCTACTCTTTTGGCCGCCTTCCTCCATCGTCTCGCACGTGTTGCAACCCGTTTGAGCGATCGAGTTTGTAGAAATTGGAACGATACGATTCCATGCAACTAACCCGACAAATCAGTATGATGCTGACAAAGTTGACGGATACTATGAGGTATACTTTGACGCGACCCTCGGTACGGTGGCATACCCGCTGCGGTGTTGATCAAATGATAGCTGACATCGCCGTAAAGGTTCTCGCCGTCGTCTTGAACGACTTTGGAACAACACGAAGAGACCGTTTTTCACTTGTATTTGGAAGGATCAACGCTGATTGAGCACATGATCTGTAGTCCATCAGTGTCTCTGGCATAAACGTCTTTTGGGTAACTTGGGATATGTGATAACTGGTTCACAACAAATGAATAATCCTCTTCAGTTCTGTCACAATCTTATAAGTAATCAAGTGTGTCACGTCGAGAAGCCTTAATCGATAATCCAGCCTCAATCATGGGGTTTCCAACCGCCCCGGATCGCCACTCCCGAGCTCAAACGGTCGTCAGCGTCCAAGTTTTTCAAAACTGTGATTGATAGCCCTCACCGTTGATCACGGACGGGAGCATAACTTTCATCACCGCTCCGCTTCACTACATTTCGGGAAGCCAGAAACCACGCGAAGATCAAGCAAGACAGTGTTATCGTCTATAATCCGGGGCTGCCGCTATACGGGAAGATATGCAGGCACCATCCATCACGATCTTCACCATCGCGCCGTCCTTGGGTTGGTGAGCAAAAATTAATTGGAATTGAGTGCTGCTGCAATCCATATAGTGCATTGTGGTGGTGGGTTGAGATCGATAACCAACCAAGACAGACCCATTGGTATCACCAAAGTCCGGAGTTGGGTTCCACGTATGGATATAAGCTCTTGGTGACTGGGAATAGCGATCTCTTTCCTAATGTATAGCTTTTTCTAGTCGCTTCTGGTTCGTCGGGAAGTCGTGGAGGGGGATAGTGGGTGTTGTGTTAAGACCTGAATCGTAGTCGAGAGTAAACGGTTATCTAGATCTAGGACGTAAGGGCGTAATTTCACGCTCGCGTATCTGGAGACTGCAAACCATAATACTGAGTACGTGATTTTGACAGCGGTGACTCGGGCTATACGAGCTTTCTTCATCACGAGAGCGATGTTTGCGGGTATTGAAATTTGGTCGCTATTAGGATCCACAACTGAGTCTTTCGCTTGTATCGTGAAACTTTGTGGTAATCGACATCACCAGAAACTGTTTCTCCCCAACTTGAGGATCAGGACATCGTCAGGTGAAGATCGACCGGGGTTTTCTTGTACGCACCCTCCATGATAGAAAACCTGAGTGTGGTACCATGATTCAAAGGAGTCTTCACATCGGTTGGGAGGATGCTGTGAAAGGTACCGCAAAGTCCCACTTCCACCTCTTGATACCATTTTCTGTTGTCTCAATCCCCGGATGATTGAGTTTCCTGTGTCATCTTGGCGGCTCTCATGGACACAAAAGAGGTCAGGGTTCAATCATGAGAGCAGATCGTCAAGATATTTGGCGGCGTGGTCTAATCGCGTGGCAACCAAAAAATTCCGTACCTTGATCGAGGAGTCTGTATGTCCGGATTGTGATGGGTGCCTTACATGTGCTGCGTATCACTGATACCAATATGGCATAAATAAACGGGAGGATTCAGATCAAGGTAATTGATCAAGGTTAACTGACGGATACTCCCGCGGTGAAGATCAATGTCACGGGATTGTGCGTGGCCATCCGAATCCTGAAAACCTTCGACTCGTGGCTCGGAGTCTCCGTCGTCAGGTCAAGGATGAAGAATCGCATCTCGCAGGTGTGCTGGTTCGATCTCAGCATGATAACAACTTCAAGAGGATATTGGAATAACCAGGCTATCCAACAATTCCCATACCAGCGCGAAGAACCCGCCAATCTCGACTCCATCCATAAAGAGACCTTTCACTCTCCCCAAGGCACATCCTCAACGTGCAGAAAATCAACGGCCGGGTGGTCATTCCGGGTCTCTGCATATCGCTGGACAACAAGTGCACTTATCCGCCCATCATCCGTATCAACAGTGGTCGAAAGTAGCAGTAGTCGTAGGTATCGCAGCCAACTTCCGTCACCCGCATAAGTATCGCGCTTAGATATTTCGGTGGGGTTTCCCTTCCCTTCCGTCCACCCCCACGTTAATGCCACGAATCATTCCCAATTGACCTATAGTGTAGCAAATACTGGTCAAGAAGGGAATGTTGTGGACGGTTGAGAGACTGAAAAGGAAGTGGACGTGAAGATTAATGTGGATTTGAGGGTATAGACTCTCACCCACATGCTATGTGACCTGGGAAAGGAGACTCGGGTCAAGAACCCGACGCCCGTAACTGTAAATCTGTCCCCAGTGGTACTGCTACTAGTCTTCATCTATGGTAGGCTCAAAATTGACGCTCGCCAAACAATGTGATTAATGCCTGACCGAGCTACACCCGAGTCGTACTGATCAACCCAGAAGATTTAGTTAGCAACACAATGCTGATGTCGAACAATGTTAGGAACCAGTTGTAGCAGATCCCTCCAGGTCACGGTGATCACTCGCCGATGATTACTTCTCACCATTGACTTTCCTCGCCGTCCATTATCCGTAATAGCGTGTCCATGTATAGATGACCTCCCATCTTGGAAAACAGGTGATTAAACTGTCCATAGGTCGTCATTACGGATGCTGTTCCGGTACCCACTCATGTCGTGACGTTTTCGAGCTGAATTTAATTTCGCCGCTAGCAAGATTCAGCACGTCTCAAATCCCCGCAGTGGAGAGAAAAGTATGAGCTGCAGATTCTTTAGCCTCTTAGACAAACGTTCGTCGATTGTGATCGGATGATGAACCCCCAAGTAACATACTTCGCGTAACCCTCCGACTCCCACCCTATTTCCCGCACAACATCAACCTCATCTTAGACTGTGGTTCCCGCAATGAGGACACAAGACATTTCGGTGGCATATAGCTTAGGAGATACGAGCACCGTTGTTGTAAATCACCTCCCCCAATCTCCATCTCCCTCTCTCTGGTGTCTTCCGAAGCTTCAATTTCTTGGCCCACACAGCTGGGGCACAGCGGGCTCGAATCGGAGGCGGGGGAGCGTCAACTGTCCTTTCCTTCCTTGCTTAAGTTGTCGGTGGGGAAATGATTGTATCGCCGTTGTTGAAGTCCCCAGGTCCGCATTTTCGGTCTAATGTACACAGGTAAACACACGAGCACAGCAGAACGCACAGGAACGCCGGGAATGGAAAGAGTGGGTGGGACAAGAAATGTCGCGCCACGAAGTGATGCCAAATTGTCGCAGTGATGACAATTCTGGATGGTGAGTGCCGGGGTGCCGGGTGGCTGTGCTGTGTGGAGGGAGAGAGATAGAGAAGGGGTTGTGGAGGGAGATTTGTGCTGATGCTGATGAACATGTGGTTAGATGCTGGGGTTGGATAGACCCCACGAGAGGTGACAACACGGACTCACCGCATTCTGTGAATACTCACATTAAAGTTCTTGAAAACACTCCCTTTGCCGCTATCTTTGCGCCACTGGATTGGGGATTGAGCTGGAGAGGGCGATGGCTGGCGAGCCAGGCCCAATCTAATGACCGTCCCTTACCACCGATCAATGAACTTATAGCTCCGAATTGGCTGAACGTCGTGTCTATAATCATCCTTTTCTCCTTATGCACCCGAAACCCGCATCAACCCCAGGTCTCCAAGGTATATGACTTCTTTCGCGGTCAATGGCGACGGTCCCAACCCACAATCCGCATTGTCTTCATTCTCGGGGACATGCCCCATTTTCCACTATATCAAGTCCGCAAAACTTGCTGTGGACTATCCGCCTAGATCAAGGGTACCCGCAATTACCAATTCCAAAATGAGGGATAAGCAATAATATAAATGTCGTCAAATTGCATCCAGGTCGTCGATGTGTTTTTTTCGAATCTGATTCCTGAGTCATGGTTTGTCCGACTCTGAGATGAATCGTGTTCGCTAAATCTTGGTTTTGGAGTTCTATGTTGCGGCTTTCAGTGGGGAGGGGGTGTAGAGTGCTGATAATATAGATCGCTGCCTGACAGAATTTAACATTAATTCCCTCCATTTGAGCACGCGAAATCGCAAGCAACAACTCCTCCGATGAATAATTGCATTCATCGACAGTGCAATTCCACTATTCCAATCTCTCGTCTTAGTACTCTCAGAGAAACGGGCTCAGGCTAATCTTGCAGCGGCCTCTTTAGACTTCATCCATGAGCGAAGCTGGTGGAGGTGTACTCATATCTCCTAAACGCCATCAAGCCTCGGTGAATAGCTTTGATGTCCGCATCTGTAGGCATCGCTGGCCTCTAAACAATGTAGCAGAACTTTGCTCTTTGGTTTCCAGTTTTCCCATTTTCTCTATTCTTACGCCGTAATCGATCAGCGGCCGCCAGGCCCTCAGGAAGCCACTGAAGAACCGTCTTTTAGAACGTAGACGCTGGAGTGGTCTGAGTAGTGAAAAGCATGATTATACTAAGGATTGCGGGCGGCATCAAGCCACAGAGAGAATCCTGGGCAGTGGAAGCAAGTGAGGAGGAATCGCATGCCCCCAGGGCGGATCTGGTATAATGTCATCATCGTCTCACTCACGGCCAGAGGATTTTGAACTCACACCATAATAGAAGTTTGTAGGGCGCACTTATGAATACGAGTGGTGCTATTGGTGCACCTGAGGGTGAAAACGGCGGAAGACGAGCTGGTTGGCCTTGATAAGAGAGGGAAGAGGATGAGGAAGGACGTACGCAACCCGCTGCCTCCATCTCATCAGCCTCCTTGAAGCCAACTCTTTATCACGGCATCAGCAAGCAAGATGCCAATCTGAACCCACTGCAGCAACATATCCCGGGCCGAAGATGCTCCCGACATTCATCTCGGTTTGTTCAGACGTCATTTCATGATTGATCACTCGATAGTTGAATCAGAATGGCTGGAAACTTGAATCATCATGGAGAAATTGATACCCGTCATACTATGTGGAGCATTTAGGGTAATTCTAACGTACAAAATGAACAACAAATACATTAGCGATCTCTGCTCGGTTGTGGCCGACACCAGGGCCGACTCGCTGACCAGGCCTCGCCTTGGTGACGCCTCGCCAACCAAACGCGTTTAACCCCGTCCACGGTCCCCCCAAACTCACCATGCTCCTCCCACCCGGTGTCTCTCGCCTCCCCCTTCTCCTCCCCTCATGGCCACGGTCCCCACCTCCCACAGCTACAGTTCCTTGACGGACACGCTGCTCACCAACTTTTCCTCCTCGCTCCCACACCCACTCACGCCATCACAACACCAACTGCTAACAAACTACCTCAGCAACCTTGACCACAGCACCACCGTCGTTCCTCTCCCATCGCTCCTCACCACCTCCCACCCGCAATCTTTCGAAATCTCCAACGGCCTCTGCGTAACCAAATCGATAACCTCCGCCTTCGATTCCGCCGAGCACGAAATCCTCTTCGTCACCTGTTTCTGGGCGAAATCACGCAGCCTCAACCTCCTCTCCTCTGCTCTCCGGCAACTCTCGCAAAAGCGTCTCGCCGAAAACAAGAAGCCTATCCGCGTGCGAATCTGCTTCTCCTCTCGCTCACTAACCCAAAAACTCTTCCACACGGCCTCACCGCGCGGCCATGTCTGCCCTCCCTCAACCTGGGCCTCGCAACTCGGGCTCCCACCCCCGGAGGACCTCATTGGCCTTGACTTGACAGTCAAATCCCTCTTCTTCCTCCCCTTCTCTATCCTGCACAGCAAATTCACCATCATCGACCGCACGACCCTCTTCCTCCCCTCCGCCAACATATCGCACGAAATCTGGCTCGAGCAACTCAGCGTCTTCACCGGCGCTCTCGTCTCCTCCTTCGTCACCTTCTGGGCCCGTATCTGGGCATCCTCACCAACCGACCTCCCCCCGCTCCCACCCCCCTCTCAACCCGCTACCCCGCGCACACAACGCCTCCTGCTCCCCACCCTCCTCCTCCCGCAGCCGCATCACCGCAACCCGAGATTCTGGTTTTCCGCACCACGGAAAACACCGCAGAATATGTTCTTGCTCTCGCTGCTCGATAATGCCGCGGAATCGGCGTTTATCTTGTCCCCGAACTTTACGTGCAAGCCGGTGATGAGGGCGATTGTGCGCGCGCTAGAGAGGGGTGTAAATGTCGATATTGTTACTGCGAGAAGGATGATGCTGGTGGAACAGATCGTGACGACGGGGGGGACGGATTGGACCGAGTTTATGCTGTGGCGGTTGAGGCGGAAGGTGCGCGCGCTGAGGATCCCGGGGAGGTTGAGGGTCTGGTATTATACTGGCGCGGAGGAGGGGTGGGGAGTTTCCGGAGATGGTGACGAAAACACTGAGGGAGATAACGAGGCTGCTGATAATGGGCATGTCGATACTGCAACTATCGAGAACACCCCTGAGTACCAGTGGGAACTCATCGGCACGCATCGAATCGCGGTGTTGACTCACGTAAAAGCGGTCGTTGTTGATCGCGAGTGGACGGTGCTGGGAAGCGCGAATGTGGATCGTGCGAGCTGGTGGACAAGTCAAGAGTGTTCGGTCGCGGTGCTGGGAAGGGAGTGGGCGGAGAGGGTGGAGTATGGGTTGAGGGGCGTGTTGAAGGGGAGAGTCGAGTATGTGCCCGTTGGGGCAGAGGGGGCGGAGGAAGTGGATGTAGTTGGGAGGAGGGAGGAGGTCTAGAAGGAGGGAGGAAGGGGGCCGCGGAGGTAATGCGGGAAGGGGAAGAGGGAGGCTTGTTATCGTTTTGATACCATTTGATTTTTGATACCATTACCTTGTATTTCGTTGTAGATGTTATTATTCTTGTTACTGTATTTTCACCGTTCAACGTTTTGCCATGGTTTCGATATTTCAGAGAGCTGTTTGCCTGTTGATAGTCCGCTTCGTCGTACTCTATATCACTGTTTAGTTTTAGATTTAGATAACATTCTTCTTTCCTTTCTGTTCCTTGAGTTCCTGTAATATATCGGCTTATCTTAGAATTGTATCTGGACTGTCGAGTTCCATTCGTGGTGTCTGGAGAGTGCGCCTCGTTGGTTGTTTGGTGTGCGCTGGTGAGGTCATACCAAAACGGATATCACGTGCGTCCACCACACCAACAGCAACAAGGCTGCGTCAGGCTGCATTGAGTGCTGAACGCATCGTTTACGCGCTGTGTCACAGTTCCTCTCAACGGTAGTCCTCTGCGCCTGAAGATGAAGACTTGAGACTGGGGACTGAAGAGGCATCGCGACTACCTAGATATTGGTATTCAACTAGGTACAAGTACTCTACAAACGCTCCTCATTGCCCGAACCCGCAGGTTCGCTGAATTCAGTTCCAGCGAGAAGCCTCAAAGCTCATCCGTACCACCATGCCATGACGCTCCTTGCATAGTGATGAGGAGTCGTGTCGTTGCCTCAGCTTCCTGTCATGGTTGGCGGGCTGTGTGTGCGCGCGAAAGATACATCAAACTGCATCATAGGGCGGTGACGGAGAGCTCTCACCTCTCCCGCGGGCAAGCATGTTGTTGATTCGATGGGACGCAGCACAGAGGCCAGCTGATCCATGGTAAGACGGTAGTGCCCCGCTTTGGAGTGATTGACGGTGACGGGAGTGGGTGCTGTTCCACGACGGTTGGTGGGAGGGAGGCAGGAGAGGAGCTGTTGGAGCTGCTGGAGCTATCGACGTCAATTGAATCTCTCACGTGATCTTCACCACTTGACTGCATCCTCTCGCGCGGAGGCCTTCCCTCTCGCGCCGCATTGCAATGACCCGTAATTATCCCTTTTGGGGTCTTAGCGTTACTGAACCTTATCTCCATTTAGGCGGTTACATGTCAGGCCTACTGTACCACGAGCTGCCCGCGCAGTCGCCCAGAGCGCCCCGCGAGCCCAGTTGAGCTCCTCTCCTCTCCTCTATCGCCTCGAGACTCTGCTCCCTCGAGAGAATCTCTCTCCTCTCTCTTCTTGTCGTGTTTCTTCCCCTCTCAACTGTTCCATCCGACTCGCTGCTCCCTCGGCCTCCCTCTGCTTTCCACGGCACTCACCTGGACCAGCTCGCTGCTTCTAAGCTCCAGGAGCTGGTAGTTACTACTCAGCACAGGCCCCCCCACCCACTCCTGCTGGAGCTCCCGCAGTGAAACATCGTCACCCCCGCCGAACGCTCACGGAAACGGTTCTTCACCACCACCACCATCAGCAATGAGGTCTCCGAGGTCTAGGACCAGGTATCGAGGTGAGCTTCCGCCTCCTGTGTTCTTTCGGCTCGATGGCAAGTTCATGCCCATGGGGGAGCTCGCAACGCTTTCCTCATGGAACAGCCATGGTCGGCTCGACCGTCTGACCCCGCTGCCAGCACGGATGTGTGATTTCTGAGCCGCTACAGATGGGTCTTTGGAAGACCTGTAGTGGCGATGAAGAGCCTCTCTCGTCGCTGCGGGTTGCTGATACTTTTTACTTTTTCTTTCGAATCGTTTTCTGAGGCCATTCTGGCGAGCTGGCTGTCGTTGTATTCTCATACTGAGGAGGAGAAGATAAACTAACTAACTCTGGGGCAACTATAGCACGAGTTCATCTTTACCCCCGTTCTCCCTCGCCTCGGAAAGACACCACCGTTCCTGGCGAGTTTCCTGTCACACGACCGCCCACCCGGCAGCCCCCGAAAGAGTTTTCCCGCGAGCTGGTGCTCACTCCTGAAAAACCCAGTGTTCCGATCGGTCGTTCGAGTGCGAATAAGAACAAGAATATTGTGGCGGCGAAGAATAACGCCTTCTTCGACAGTCCTGTGATGAGTAGGGCTCATGCTATGATGACCCTGGTTACAGAACCTGAGAACAAGGTTAGTGGTGTATTTTGACTGCTTTTTTGCTCTCCTCCAGCGGGCTGTACGCTCCCTACAGCTACCTGGACAGTCACTGACTTGCGCTGGATAGGTTGTCATCGTAGACTCAAAGTCGATGCATGGGACTTTCGTCGACGGCCGTCAGTTGGGTGTCCAAGAGGAGGCAGAGATACTGAGTGGGACCGAGGTCACCTTTGGTGCTAATATTGTACGGTCAGACGGGGTCCATCCTGCTCGTACGTTCCGTTGTGACATTTCGTGGGAAGAAAAGATGTTTGTTCACCCCGTCTCATGATTGGAACGTGGTTTAACAATAAATAGGACTCCGAGGGTTTCGCCAACACGAAGACTGTCCGGATATGGAGTCTCAGAAAACGAACTCATGCTCTCAGAGAGTTCTGGTGATGACCAAGATGACTACGAGTTTGACGACGAAGAACCCGACTTGGATGAAGATGAAGATTCTTGCTATAGCTCTGGCGCTTCTTCATCTCCTCCAGACTCACCTGCGTCTTCCTCACGTTCTCTGGACTCTACAACTAAAGAAGGGGCCACAAGCACAAAATCTTCCGTTCCAGCAAATGCAGACATTGTTTGCATCGATGATGATGAACCCAGGCGAGAGACTTCTCGGGCTAAGATGCCGTCGATTCCAAGCCTTGTGAATCTTGAAAATCAACCTGTTTCCACACCTTGGCGCAAGCGCTCGTCTCATGATCCTGAAGTAATTATTGTTGAGCAATATCGGATGGTCAGAGATTCGGATGCCAAACGTCATTTGGAAGTCGAAAAGAGTGATCCTAGGAAGCCCATCTGCATTGACGACGACGACGAGGAGGAAAATGAGAATAAGGAGACTGACAGCGAAAATGATGAGCATGAGTCGGAGGATGCCCTGAGTGATGCTGAAAATTCCGATCCCGAAGAAGATCAAAAGGTTGAAGATAGCGGTAAATGCCGTGTTGCTAATGAGGGCGGTGCAGCGGAAGATATACGTGGGGAAGGTCAGGAGAAAATCCCGTCGACGTCTGATTCCCCGACGAATACCAAGGAGTCAGAACCCAAACGGCCGATCTTGTGGTCTCAATATGGACGAAGCAAGGGCGCAAATCCGGCTTGGACAGAGAACCCGAGGCCAGCGGTTGAGCCCCTCCCGAGTCCATATCTGTCCAGGCCCACACTCGAAGGTCTGTGCTTCCCTTGATAAAGTTTGAGACGTACCATGCTAAAAAGTACTATTCAGCACACCAATCGCTCCCTCCTCTTGAACAATATAAGCACATTGGGGGCATACCCTATTCTTCCAACCCTTATCAGTGGTGTTCGACTCGCACGCCTCTTGTTGCAAACCCTGAATCTCCACGCCCAACCAATCAGTCTCCACGCCAAATAACACAGCCTATTCCTCCTTTAATGATGACCAAGCCGGAATTCTTTGAAGCGCGTTCGCATAACCGGGCCGAAGCTGAGCGGATGTCTGTTCGTGCGATGACATTGGACATGGACCCGGTACGATCCAGATTTGTCGCCTACAAGGAGTGGCCCTATGATCTTCCACTCGCCAAGAATGTGGACGACTTTACCGAGCGATACGAGAACCACCCCATGATTTCGAACACTTCGAAGGAACACATGGCGGATACACGGGCTTCAAATCTCGCCATATTGAGATCCAGACTTCAGAAGATGAAGGAACTTCACGACTCGCGGGATTATACCGACGGCGATTACACGGTTGAGGATTCGGGTTCTGAAGAAGAGCTCGCTCAGGACGAGGATCAACATGAACCAAAGGAGTCAAACATCTACGAGGAAATGGCTGGCTTCTGTGCAATTGAGATGGGGGACCCAGAGAAGCTGTCTTCCGACAATGAGACAAAAGAGCCTGCCCCCGAGGTGGCCGATCTATCTTCCTCAGATGACAGTTGTGGTGCTCCCGAGACTGCCAGTGGGTTGGCCAGCCCGCCGCCCAGTGAGAAGGAAGTTGTTCCTGAGGAGGCTGTTTCAGTGGCGCCGGAACCTGAAACCTCAAGCCGCAAGAGGAAGTACGAGCGTATGGTCCATGTTGAGGTTCCGGCGAGCGGAGAGGAGTTTCATCGTGAGGAGTATGAAAATGGTGAGTCTAGCAGAAACACTACACTAGTGGTATCCATACTGACCTGGGAACTGTAGTTGCCGCTGTTGTTGATCTCCCTACTCGCCCCACCAAACGTGTCCGGACAACACCTCCTGCTACTGGTGGCCGCGTTGCCGGGTATGCGGCTTCATTCCTCGGAGGACTTCTCGTTGGCGGTGCTGG
The DNA here is from genome assembly GCA_004786065.1 of Ascodesmis nigricans. Lineage (NCBI taxonomy): Eukaryota > Fungi > Ascomycota > Pezizomycetes > Pezizales > Ascodesmidaceae > Ascodesmis > Ascodesmis nigricans. Next base: position 268,666 of record ML220135.1, read on the forward strand.
TTTGTTTGCGGCCCTGGTGGCCTCTGCCGCGGAGTAGGATGGTGTCTTGGAACATGGGAATAGGGGGCTGTTGGGATTAGGATTGGGATAGTCTCTCTGGGTTTCAAATTGGCGTACATTGGGTTTTTTGCTTCTCTCTCTCTTTCTCTCTCTGAGTTTTCTCTGCTACGTGTTTTTTTTAACGGTGTATTGCGAATTTGCTGCGTTTCGGCTGATGGACATGAATCAGGTGGAGGTTGTTGGGCTTGCTTTTGCCGCTGATACTGCTGATGATACTGTTGTTTCTGTTGTCGTTATAATTGGTAGCCATGGGATGCAGCGGGCATGGGTAATAAATCGGGTGTCTTGTGGAGATGTTGAGATGGAGCGTACGAGTACTTCATGATGATGAAACGGCTTCCGAGTCTGAGGCCATATTATAAATTAGTTGTAACTCATCGCATCATCATCCTCATCCTCATCCTCATCCCCATCATCGCCTGCCCCCGCCGCCCCGCACCCCCACAAGCGGGACCCGACCCTGTGGAGCTGAAAATTACCACATTTATCCTAGCGCTGCTCGTCATCGACCACCTGCGAGCACGCAATCCCGCGAAACCATTCATTTCATTCATCATTGTTCAACCACATCGCGTCGTTTCGAGGGTGTGGGTGGGTGCCGGAGGCGGAATGGCGGGGTAGCGGAATTATTGGGGGGTAGGGTCCTCTTGGGGGAGGTATAAGAAGGCGGGGCGGGGTCACGGACCAGGTTGGGGCTTTTTACGAGAAGGACGACGCTACACGAACGAACGAAGAAGGACTTGAGCTACTACCACGACAACGAGGAAAACCGAAGACACGGAGACACGAGGGACCACTACTACACGCGCGACGAGGAATTGAAGGATTGAGGATACAGAAAGATACCCACCGACGAACCACCACCACCACCACCGACAGATCCAGCTTCCAGCTCCGGAAGAACCAGCGCCAGACTCAATACACGGAAAGAGGTACGGGGAATAGAGAGTATACAAGAGAGAAGAATTGGGAAGACATTGAATTGAATTGAAAGTACAGAAAGAAAGAATGGCAACGTGAGTTCTTCACCCCCCGTTCTCCCTCCTCAGTTCTCTCCTTGGTTCTCCCATCATCCTGCCGCCCTCACCCCGAGGGCTAGTTAATGAGCCGGACTGACACTCTTCCCCTGCCCACAGCAACATTACCTGGCACGCCGGCCTCACCCGGGAAGAGCGTGCGTCGTATACTGGGCAGAAGGGAGCGACCATCTGGTTTACGGGCCTTTCGGCGTCGGGGAAGTCGACGATTGCGACAGCGCTCGAACAGCATTTGTTGCATAATGGAGTGACGGCTTATAGGCTGGATGGTGTGTTCTCCCCCAATATAATCATCCCTCTCCCCATCCCCAGATTCACCGTCCCCGCGCCCCCGCTCTTACAATGATGGAAAACTAACTCCCTCCCCCAGGCGACAACATCCGCTTCGGCCTCAACCGCGACCTCGGCTTCTCCCCCTCCGACCGCACCGAAAACATCCGCCGCATCTCCGAAGTCTCTCTCCTCTTCGCCGACTCGACGGCGATCTCCATCACCTCCTTCATCTCGCCATACCTCTCCGACCGCGCCACCGCCCGCTCGCTGCACGACGCCGCCGGAATCCCGTTTATCGAGGTGTTTGTTGACGTGCCGGTGGAGGTTGCCGAGGAGCGCGATCCAAAGGGACTGTATAAGAAGGCCAGGGAGGGGGTTATTAAGGAGTTTACCGGGATTAGTGCGCCGTATGAGAGGCCTGAGAATCCGGAGGTCGAGATTTGGAATGTGGGTGTGAGCGTGGAGGAGGCCGTGCAGAGGGTCGTCGAGGAGTTGGAGAAGAGGGGGATTGTGGTGTTGAAGGGGAGGCCCGCGGCGAAGGTGGATGGGCAGGCGTGAGCGTGAGGGGATGGTGTTGGTGTTGGTGTTGGTGTGAATGGGGGGTTGATTGGGGAAACCGGAGTTTCTGGGGGCTTTCTTGCTTTCTGTTCTGTATTTTGTACTCATGGTCTTGCGGGTTTGGGGGGGATAAACGAGGAATAAAAATGATACTCCATACACGTAAAAATATCATTTCTATCGAGTGATCAACTATGAACATCATTACCACCACTTTGATCAACGATTATGCATCACGAAGTTCAAAGGGCCGCATTGATACGTTCATAGCCTATAGAATGAAGTATAATCTACTTGCGTATACTGTACTATTGAAGAATGTGAGAGTATCGATATGTCACGTGCCCCGGGCACTTGCCAGAGCTCCGCACCATGTTCTCCTCCTCTCTACACCATCATCACTACCGCTTGCCAATCACCAGTATCGGCTGCTCTTTGTTTCCTCTCACGCTACTGTGCTTGTATTTATAAGCCGCTTTTAGCTCAGCACTTCCGCTTGTTCGATGGAGGAGAATTGCAGTCCCAGGAACCAGCCAGAAATCAGTGAGTTTGCTCCTATAGTTCTCAACAATCTGTCCATTTTAGGCAGCTCTACAATTTTCAGCTCAAACGATACCAATATTCATCCTTTTCCACCATCCTCCCTACTCAAGATGGAAACAGAGCAAGAGGATGTTGGAGAGAACTCCGCGGACAGTGCGCTTAACACCACTTGAGCGCAGAAGCGACTTCCTGTTAGGACCATACAGCCGCCTTTCTGCACAAAAGTGTGCGCTAAAGTGTGAATGGTCGAGTTGGATTGGGATCACAACTTTCATCTCCTGCCTCCGGAACTCCGGTACCCCGCTTCTTCGAGTTGGTTATGGGAATACCAGATGCATCCTCATCTTGTGCCCTGAATGGGGGTAGTCCTGCGTCCGCAACGGTGACCAGTCTGTATTTATACTATGTTCCAAACCGTGGAGGTACCGGTTGTTCTTTTCCAACGTCCGCCCGTATACCGTACTCTTTAATACTTTACCGAACACAAATCACCTCATGATGGTGTCCAACACCCAACCTGCCCTCGCCAACTACATTGCCCCGATTGAAGTGGACGACCACAATTCTGGTACTGAAGACGTGGGAAGCATCACGTCAAGCACGCAAAGCTTGACAGACAGTATCCGAGAGCACGTCTATGAAAACGGACGTCGCTACCATCTGAAATCCAAGAGGAAGTACGCGCTTCCCAGCGATGAGGTACTTCGAGAACCGAACTACGCAGTAGCAGCTATGGTGCTGACTTGTAAGATTGAACAAGATCGCCTAGATCTGTTCCACGCGTATTACTTGGAACTGCTTGATGGAAAAATTTGCTTTGCACCCTTGAAAGAGGACCCGCCGAATGTTTTGGACTGTGGGACCGATAAGAACCATTGGCGGTTGATGGATAAGGACGCTTATAAATATCTAGGAACGGGTATATGGGCTTTGGTTACATACAAGTATTTTGAAGGGGTTGAAGACGCAATTGGTACTAGTGATAGCAGAAACTGAAGGGCAACTCGTTCTCCGATTCCGAAGTTTGGAGACCCGGATGCTTTTAGTTTTCCGAGCTGTCTACGGATCTCTATTTCCCCGGCAAGCCTAACGGAGCTCACCAAAGACTATAAAAATGTGTTTGTGGTGAGCCGGAAGAGGTAAAAAACTTGGAAGAATATGGAGAAACGTCAAAAATCTACAGTACCTGGGATTCCCGCATGGTCACCCACTGCAGTACTAACCAGGCGATACGATGCTTAGATATGGCTGAGCGGACGGGAAGCCTCGTTTTCATCGTTCTATGACCGTAGATGCCGATGATATTTAAGGTAATATATAAACGCCACATGCTGAGCTAATACTTGGACAGGTGGTCAGACAGCGGTCTACCTAAAATCGTTAGGAAAAAGAGACAGCGACGAATGCTGGTGGTGCGACGGACCCCGTCAGACCCGCGACCACCTGTTCAAGGAGTGTAGAGCATGGAAAAGGGAGCAAGAGGGGCTCTGGAACACGCTGAGGAAAGAAGGGTTTATGAAGACGCACGCGTTGTCGACAATCTTCGCGGAACCCAGGGCCACCTCAGCGATCCTTACATTCATCGAAGAAACGCTTGTGGGTAGACCAAAAACAGAAGAAGAGGACCGAGCCAGAGACGAGCGGGAGCACGAGGAATGGGGATGGGAAGAAGAGGAGGCAGAGAGTGGGTAACGGGGGAGGAGGATACATATGCATAACGCTGAAGAAGAGATAATTGGAGGATATAGGAGAGTCTAAATACGCAGCAAGCGTACAGCTCAAAAGGCGGCCACTGTAGAGGCAGCAAGGCTGGCGAGAAAATGGTTGAAAACGGATGAAACAGAGCTTGGATAGATGCAGTATGATGCTGCGGAAAGGGGACGTTTGTATGTTAGTTCTCGCGCCATATCCCAAAGGGACACATGCGCTTAAATGATTACAATAAATCAATCAATCAGACAGGTGGTCAGAGAACCGGATCAAGCTGCAATGAGGTCCTGCAAAAGCCTCGCGAGCATCTCTTGCCCGGGCCCTGGATCCGTCGACTTGATCTTCTCCAATTCAAATTTTGAGTCTGAGAAGATCCGTATTTCGTTGGGGTCCTTACGCTTGCTGCGATGGTTTACAAAGTCTTCGCGATCGCAAATATTTCAGCATCGATAGCCTCTTGATTCCTTCCCAAGGCCCAACTCTGGGATCTCCAGGCCCCCTACACTTTGCTCTATGCTGCCGCTGCTCCTGTATTTCCATCGCGGTTCTTTGATCCGTCCGTCCAGAAAACCTCGACCCGCCTCTGATCGGGGAACAGGAGCCTATAGTATCCCCGTAATTGATTGATTGATTGAATTAATTTTAGCGCATGCATCCCGTAGGGATATGGCGCGACAACTACATACACTCATCCTCCCCTCCCCCTCCCCGTTGGTTCGTTTTCTTCCCTTATTCTATAATCATTGATTCGCCCACTTTCAACTCTTGTTCTCGCCACCCCTTCGCCCTGACAAGGGGTGCCATTTGAGTTGAGCTCCAGTATCCATCGCTCGAGCTCATTCTCTCCTCTTCCCGAATAGTTGTAATAAAAACCACCCCTCACCCTCTGTCTGCTGCTTCTGTTTCCGCATCCTCGCTCTCCTGCTCTACAGCTTCCACCCACCCCCAGCGTTCCAAACTTTCCTCCTCCTGCCGATTCTGCTCTTCTTCGTTGAATACTTTCCCCACATCTGTGGCTTCCAGAAACTCGAGGATGGCTGCCGTGGCCTTTGGCTCTGCGAATACGGACGAGAGTGCGTGAGTTCTTGTAAGACCTGCTTGTCTGAGGTCTTTCCACAGCTTCTCTTGTTGCCTCGTCCAGTGTCTGCATTCCTTAAACAGGTGATCGCGGTTCTGTCGAGGGGCTCTGCACCAACAGTACTTTTTGTTCTCCGCCCTCTTGATTCTTTCGAGGTATTCCGCGGTTATGCCCGTATCGGTGGCAAACCTGAAGTAACGGTATGCGAGACTTTTACGGGCTTTCATGGCCGCTTGGTCAGGTTTGCCACTGCATGCTGCTACAGTTAATAGCGGATATGTCCATATGATATTATATAATCATGGATGAATTGTAATCATCACCAACAGGTATTGCTTATCCATGCGCGCAGCTGCAAGCACTATGAAGATGGCAGCCTCCATAAACTTCTCCGCAGCGCGCTCTGACCGCTCTACTGCTGAGAAAACAAAGGACAAATTTTCACAAACCGCACTTTATCCCTTCCAGCGCCAGTAAACCACGCAACTTGACTCGACCACTTCATGTAAACGAATAAGAGGGACTGCGCTTGTGCCACTACTTGGAGCTTGGTGAGAGGGCTTGCGATAGGTCTTCGAGCTTGAAGGCTGCCGCTTTGCACTTGAGCCACTCCTTTGGAGCTTGGTTACAGGGCTTGCGATAGCCTTTTAGCCTGGTAGATACAGTAGGCAGTAAGGGAAATTCGTTTTTCAGCTCCTTCAAATACAATGGAGGGAATAGAGTGTCTGTGGTTATATCGAGAATGAATTGTCCAAGTAAGCTTCCATAGAAGTCGGACGAGCCCATTTCGTTACAAAGTGAATAGATAATGTCCTCAACGAAGCGACCATCCGATAGCATCAATTTACAGTCTCCAATCGCCCGGTACAAATTATCAAACGCCGCACGTTCGTTCAAGTAAGCCATGGAAGTAATCGATTCTGTGCAAGTTGAAGATCCGATGATGGACGATGAATAAACATATTCGTGGCGCTCTTCTACCAGGTTGAAACTCCCTGAAGAAGTGTTAATACATCAACATATAACGAAACGGGAATTGATACCTACTGGAAAAATCGTCTTCCGATATGAGGTCAGCAAGGTCAAATAGGACGCATAGAAGATACGACACTTACACGTCCCAACATAACATCAATCCGTCTACTTTTCTCTCTTGCATCTTCAGCAACTTCATTGTCTCGACGCCGTTTTTGTCCACTGGTCTGTAAAGGTTCAGCCGAGCGAAACCAATCGAGGAGGCGTTTTTTCTCCTATATCATAAATTAGTATGGAGTCTAGAGCGGTCTTCAAGCGCAAAGCGGCAGCCTCCAAGCTTGAAGACCTGCTGAGACGTCATGATGTATGATACTTTACTAACCATTCACGCCAGGTACAAACGATAATTGGTCTTGACCAGTGTTTATCTGCACCACCTCCGAAGGTTACCCAAACTTTATTCCGCTGGGTCCGGTCTGCGCACGAAAAATCCTGCAACGACTCAAAACGAAAATTGGTACAACGTGTGTCTGGGCTGCTATAATCGATGAGGCTTTTACTTTATCGCCTTCGATTGAAATAATTTGGTCGGAACTTTGCTTTTATGCTTCATATACTCTCTACCTCCGCTCCAACTTCCTCCGCCTCATCTCTCCAACCCCACTCGTCGCTCCTCCGTTCCTCTGCGGCTACGTCTTCAATCACTGTATTTGGGCTCCCTACGTGCGTTTCATTGATGAAATTCAAGATGGCTGGTGCTGCCCTGGGTTCTGCAAGGATTGTCGACAGCGCGTGTGACTTTGTAAACCCCTCTTTCCTCAGTGCAGTCCATAGTCCGTCATGTTGTCTTTTCTATGTTCTGTACTCTTTGAAAAGGTGGTCGTGGGTCCGTCGCACCACCAGCACTTGTCACAATCGCGATGTTGTCCCTGTACTAGATGCCCAACTGATCAATCCGATGTCAATTCCTTTCTTCTCCATGCTGGATAGTAGACAGACTCGAGAGACGTGGTTGAAGGCGCCTTTTGCATCCATAAGTAGCATCGCTGCTGACTCCTTATCTGCCCAAGCCTGTTGGATCCTGTTCATGGCTATGGCTACCGCGTCGATTGCCGATCTACATGAGTAGCTACCCATATGTCTTCTGTGTAGGCCATTTGGACCCAGGGCTTTGCAGTGTGCGGAGATGAGTTAGGCTGCGATCTTTTCCACTACCTTACCAAGGCAATTAAGGAGTGAAATCACTCTGTATGATTTAACCACCGTGTAGTCCGCTTTGTCAGGCTTGCGTAGGACGATATCTCGAGCCTTCTTCCAAGCAGCTGGGCGGTGGCCTACTTCGAGGCATGCTTGGATGAGTAGGGTGATCCTTTTGGGATCACATTCCCAGATTAGCCTGAGCATAGCGAAGTTGATGTGGTCAGGTCCGGGTGCTTTTCCGGTGCTCTGGGCAAATAAGGCTTTCCGTACCATGACTTCATTGATGGATAGATGGGCTGAACTGCCGCTTTTCAGTCTGTGGGACGGTGGGGGATCGGACGAGTTATCAGCCGGCGGGGGAGGAAAAGCTGATTTGCGTAGCATCATCTCCTTTTCCTCCAACGTCACTGCCTTGTTGCCTTCCGGATCACGGAGTGTCGACATGGTAGGTGAGATTGTGGGTTTAGTGTACCTCATTGCCGTCCATATTTACTTGTCAGTGGCTTCTTGAAGGAACTTCTGCCAGGTGCTTCTTTTGGCCATTCTGATCTGCTTGTGTAAATGACTTTGGGCTTACTTAGCTACATCGACCGCCACGTCTACTTCATGGCCAAGCGGGTCGTCCCTTCGAAGGCGTCGGAGGTGTCGTTTGGCGTGGGCGAGGACTTTTCTGGCCTCAGCGATGTCCTGATTCCACCAACGTTTGGAGCGGGCTGTGATGCGGAGTTTCTGCGCATGCTCATTCAGGACTGCCGTTATGGTTCTTTCAATCCACACGGCTTCGCCGTCTATTTCGCCCCGGCCCGGTGTGCGGTTCGACCACTCATAAACTTCCTTTCTCCCCCCTGCGTGCCCTGACCACATTGCTACGGCCCTGGACTTCTGCTTTGGGTCTTCCAGGAGATCTGTTATTGCCCAGCCCGTCTGTCCTGCTACCTTGGGAGGGTAGTGCTCTCCAGCTGTTTCCCAAACGATGAGCTCGTGATCAGAGCAGATGGTGCGTTTGTGATCCACGGTCCAGGTGACGACTCAGACTTCGCGGTATGTTTCCCTCTGCAGTTTCAACATTTCCTTCTCAGGTGTTTGCAGATTTTGCCGGCGCTCGCTCCGCACCCTTTTATCAGACATCGGTGTTCTTTGGACAGGTGCTCTTCTCCACATAACATGCAGGCAGGTCTTTTCGCTCTCTCATATCTATGGGCAGCATGGTCCCAGTCGGAGCATATTTCGCAGAAGACGTCTGGCCCGGCCGGTAGAAATTTGTCAGCTGAGTGGTGTTTGCCATAGATCCATAATCTCTTGCCACAGATCGATTCGGCATCCTTTCTTTGGCAAAGCGTGATCACGACGGAGGAGTGGGCTGCTGTCTGGGACGTAAAAGCCACTTGGGGCTTGTCGGCATGTCAATTGCAGGGTATGCGTTCTTGATATCCTCCGTCAGCTTCTGGAGGCCTTCCTTATTCTCGGTGGGTTGATAGTATCGTGTGAGGCTCACACCGTGGAGCTTTATTCTGATCCAGGCCTCATTAGCTTGAATACCTACAATAGATTCATCTACTCTGCAGGCCACTTGGAGAAGTTCCTCCTTGTATTTCAGGGCCATGGTTCCTGTTGCATGTGGCCCAAGGCGTACTGTGGCCGTGTCTTTTGCGTTTATGTCCACTCTCTGGACTCTGATGTGAGCGGCAGCTCCGGATTTCTGAAGTGTAGCATTGAAAGCAACCAGCAAATCAGGCCCATGCCAAGCTTCCATACCATTGGGCTTCTGAAGGATTAGACGCCTGTCTCCGTCTGACACTCCTTTTTAGAGGCTTCGGGTTTTTTGCTTTGTTGGACACTGCCTGGGTATTCTTGCCCATTCGGCCATTCTTCCTGTTGACTACCTGCCATTGTCCGGAGCTCGGTACCGCAGCTCCTGCTTGGCCTGGGGATGCGGCCGTCTGGGCCCAAGAGAGGTGGTTTACGACCTCCTCCCATGTGGGCTCTCCAGTAATGTTGCTGGGCTGGCCCTGACCTGGGGTATTGAAGATCGTCGCTTGGGGACTACCGGGGTTAACTGTGGTGCGGGGTTGTGCGCAGGCCTTGCGGTTCAGCTCTTGTATGTATCCTGAAAGTCTTTCGATTGTCGCTTTTAGAGCTTCGATTTCCGTTTTCAGGGGGTCATGGCCTTTTGGATGGCTTTCACCACGAGTTTCTGAAGTTCTGCGATAGAGCAGTCCTCCACCAGGTCTCCTGCAGAGTGTGGTCTCTTGCGAGCCCTTTCGTTCTTCCTCTCATCCTGATGGTTCTGCTCTACTGGCAATGCATTGTTGATCGGAGATTGAGCAGTGTCGGTGGTGATGGTTGACGCGGTCTGGTGAGTGGGGGTCGCGATGCTCACAGCGCGTAGGCTGGACCGGAGTCTCGTTCCTCCAGCGGCCTTCTTCTGGGCGAGGGCGATGGAGGGTACGCCAGAGGAGCCGAAGGTGTGGTCAAACAGGCTCGTAAGTCGCTCGGGCGGGCGTTTTTCTGGTCGGTGTCACTGGTTTTGATTGATTGATTATATTCATTTTAGCGCATGCGTCCTGTTGGGATATGGCACGACCACCTACATACACTCTTCTTCCTCACCCCCTCCCCGTTGATTCATTTCCTTCTCTTTTCTAGATGCATTGATTCATCCACTTTCAACCCTTGTTCTCACCACCCCTTCGCGTTGGCTAGGAATGCCATTTGAGTTGAGCTCCAGTTCATACAACTGGGCTCTTTTCTCTCCTATATCTGTTCTTTATGATGAACGCCTCTCACTCTCCATCTTTTTTTCTCCGCCCCTAATTCTCCGTCTCCCTCTCTCTGCCCCTCATTCTCCATCTCCTTCTTACCCGTCCCTTGCCGCACCGGCCTCCTGCTCATCCGTCTCTCCCCACCCCCATTGTTCAAATCTCTCTTCCTCCTGTCGTTTCCTTTCTTCTTCGTTATATAATTTCACGACGTCTGTGGATTCCAGAAACTCGAGGATAGCTGCGGTGGCCCTCAGCTCCGCAAATATCGAAGAGAGTGCATGTGTCTTTGTGAGGCCTTCTTCTCCAAGGTTTTTCCATAGCTTTTCTTGTTGCCTTCTCCTGTTACTGCATTCCTTAAACAGGTGGCCTCGGTTCTGCCGAGGGGCTCCGCACCACCAGCACTTCTCGTTCTCCGCTCTCTTGATTTTCTTCATACGGTGCCATTGGTCCCAAAGAATATAGTAGCATTATAATATCATGTATATAAGGATGAGTATCAAACAACCGCTCGCATGGCCAAGGGGTAAGGCGTCGCACTTGTAATGCGAAGATCGGTGGTTCAAATCCGCCTGTGAGCTTTGGTTTGCTTTTTATTTTTATTTTATTTTTATTTTTATCATCAAGTCCGCATACCGTGTGCTGCGATTGCGCGTTTTGGCACTCACCAACATGAAACATCTTGTAATGAGTATTATCACATTTCCCTGTGTTCCAACCGTGCTCTCTGTCTTTATTCTACCGTAACACTGTCAGGTTCCCTTGACCATTGTCGTTCTTTTCCTACATCCCGTTGTTTCGATTTGCTCTACGCCAAACTCAATGAGGCTCAAACCCCTCCACTCACTCACGTGCACCTCTATAAGACGCAAATCTTTTTCCTTCTCCAAACCACCACTCCCCGCCTCTTCACCTCTCTCTTCTCCTGTCCCTCCACCACCATCTCTTCAACCGCAACAATGCCCCATCACCACCCACCGCCCCCATGAGCGCGCATCCTTGATCCCCCCACCTCTCCGCCTCTCCGCCTCTCCACCGCATTCGCCGCATTCCATTCTCCCCCAACCACTTTGCCCATCATCGGCAGCACCACGCGACCCTATGCTAACGGTACGTTCCCTCGTCTACAAGCTCCCGTGGAATACCCCCGCCCACAGCACCAACATGATGAGAAAACTTTGATTACAATTGATCATCCATGATGCCATTGTTATAAAAACGTTTTAATTAGACCCTGAATGGTGCTGTCGGTGGATGAAGGGGCGAGAGATGAGGTGGATTGAGATGAGGCTGACGTTGAGAAAGATATAGGATTTTATTCAGGGAAATGGAGTGAGAGGGAGGGCGAGTCTATAAGACCTAGATGGGTGGTTGGAGACCGGCTCTGACATGGCGCCAGCGCCATGCTGTGAGCGGGAGAATGCCTGATTCATGTGTGGTGGTGGTGATACAGTGTTTGGTAGAGTAGGTAGATGAATAAAGTCTCGATTGATGATATGCTTGTTGCGATGTATCTTCGGTAATGGGTGTTGCTCCTGTGTCTCAATGTGATTCTCCCATGTTCCCCATTTTCCTGCTTGAATGTAGCCATCAAGTCTGCTACGGGAGACGGCGGTACTCTACGGGCATAAAACAGGCCACGGTACTCAAATGTCCCAGCTCACTTCGAGAATACATCGCCAGAGCCCTCAGGAGTAAGCACCTTATCTCAACGTGGAGAGGCTAGAGAAATAAAATTGGTGAGCGGGGAATAGGGGAGCCTGGGACTGGGAGGGTCAATGCGGGCAGCGACAACGGACTTACGATTCCATGATCCCATAACAATAAATGACTGATGAAATGCACAGGTGTATAGCTCCATAGTTAACGTCCCAGTGCCTTGTCCTCGATAGCTGTTTTATCCGACCAACATTCATTTTCATCGTCTCATCTCAGCGAGTGCTTGGTCGTGGCGTAACGTCATTTCCCGGCCGAGACATTTTCTGTCGGGGCCTGAGCTCAAGCTCCTCGACCACCAGAGCTCTCAACACCACGACACCACACTCCTGACACCCCTTTCACCTCTTATCTTCACCTCCTCACCCTCCGCCGTCCTCATCCGCCACCCCTCAACCCCCAACCGTCACCATGGCGTCCGTCTCCTCCCTCGACCAAGACCTCAAGAACCTGCGCCTCAAGAAATATACCCCGCAGGCGTCAGAAATGGTTCGCAGCTGGATCATCAGCACACTTGGAGAATCACTGCCCGACAAAGATCTCATGGACCTCTTGAAAGACGGCACTCTCCTCTGTCGGTGCGCCCCCCCAACTCTCCTCAGAGCGCCCCCCAACTCTCCTTAGAGCGCCCCCAAACTCTCCTCAGAGCGCCCCCAAACTCTCCCCAGAGCGCCAGCTACTCACACCCCCTACAGCCTCGCAAACCTCCTCTCCGACCGCCAACTCAAATTCAAAGCCTCCGCAATGCCCTTCGTCCAAATGGAAAACATCTCCCACTTCCTCTCCTTCATCTCCTCGCCGCCAGTCTCCCTCCCCCCTCACGACCGCTTCCTCACCGTCGACCTCTTCGACCGCAAAGACCCCGCGCAGGTCGTGCAATGTCTCTCCGCCTTTTCCCGGGCTGCGCATGCTCTCAACCCCCAAAAATTCCCCGAGACGATTGGCGGGCTGAAAGGTGGTGTCCTCTCCCCGGCAGCCCTCTCCCCACAGCCATCCGGCGCAAAATCGCCCGTTTCACCAGGAAGAGGCGAACCAAAGAAAAAAGAAGTCGTCACGGCATGGACCAAAAAAGACCAAGAGTTCACAACGACTCCCGCGTGGAACATCATGCAATACGGGTACATGGGCGGTGCCTCGCAAAACCAAGGCATCTCCTTTGGCGCACGGCGACAAATCACCCAAACGCCCGTCATCAGCGATTTCGACAAGCGGCGAGCAACAGAACGCGAGGAGCGTGAAAAGCTGCGGAAACAACAAGAAGCCGAAGCCGCCGAGCTACGCAAAAAACAAGACTCCTTGAAAACCCGGGAAGAGGAACTCCGTCGCATCAGAGAAGAAGATCGAAAACGCGAGCAACTGGAACGAGAAGAAAAGCTGCGTGAGGAAGAAGCAGAACGGCTCCGCCGCCTCCACCATGCCGAGGTCGCCGCAAAGGCCCGCGAAGAACGCGAGAGAGAACTGCAGGCCCATCGAAGGGAAAAAGAGCTCCGCGACGCCCGCGAGGAACAGGAACGCCGCGAGAAAAGAGCTCGCGAAGTTCAGGCTCACCGTCAACGCCAGCGCGAGGAATCACTCCGCGAATCCGAGCTCCGTGAAGCCCATGAAGAAGCCGACCGCCGAAAACTCTACTCTGAGCAAATCGCGGCGCAGCGAGAAGCTGACCGCCGCGCGTTGGAGGATCTGGAGGCTAGTGAAGCAAGAGACTCGGATCTCGACGACTCGATTCGGATCGCAGTCCACAGACAACAAAAGGAACAACAACTTGACCCGCTTACCCGTGAACGCGAGCGTGTGAAACAACTCGAGCGCGAACTCGCGGAGGCGAAACGGAGAGAACAAATGTATCTCGCGGCCCGCGCGGAACTCGTATGGGACCCTACCGGCCGCGTCACGCTCCAGCAAATCGGCGTCAAGGATTCCCCGGAAGAGGAGAAGGAGCGGTTTAACTTTCTGGACATCCCGAATCGGAAATTGCCCTCTCCGCCGCTGAAGAAGTCCCCGATTCCCGCGCTCTCGCCCTCGGGAACGACGAGAGGGTTTTTGGGGGTGAGGGAGGAGGTGGAGGTCGTCGAGAGGAAGAAGAGTTGGGAGGAGGGAGACGATAGGAAGCCGCTCGATAGCCCGACAAAGTTGGATAGACCGCAGATGAAGTGGCAGAGACCTGCGTCGAGGGGGACGGTGGAGGAGGGGAGGAGGGAAATGGGCATGGAGTATGGGAGGTCGTCGGCGCCCCCGATTGGGACAACGATGGCGCAGAGACCCGTGATGGCGAATCCGTAAGAAAGCCCTTCGAGTTGCTGCTGTTCTGTTTGTGTATAGCCCGTTCGTTTGCTTGGTTTGTGCGTTTTATTGTTTGTGTATACCTTTGCTCGCTCCTGTATAGTGTTTATTCTCGGTCTCGTTTGTTTGTTCAAGTTCCCGCATAACGTTGCTGTTCTGTTTATTCTCCATTCTCTGTTTCTTCTTACCTGCGTTTTTATAGACTGTACTGCTTAATTTCCTTTTTGTTTATCTCGTTTTTCCATTGCGTTGCGTTGCGTTGTATTATACTTTTTTGCATCCCCGATCGAAGCACAAACTGATTCATTCCCAACAGAATGACGTTTCTGGAGCGTGAACGAGAGAAGGAACGACTAAGGCAGAAGGAGTGGGAGAGTGAACATATGGGCGGGCTGTAATGGGGCTTTGAGGCGGGAGAGGGGGGTGGGGAGGAGGATGGATCGGTTATCAGCGTGCGTGGGATGATGTTGCGGACTTGGGGGAAGGGGGAGGGGGGAGGGGGACGGGGGAAATGGGCTTGAATTGCAGTCCCGTATAAAGGGTCGAGACCACTGAAGAGGTCGGAGCAATGACAAGAGCCCAGAATTGCTGGGTCTCTAGGTGGGGATATCCATATCCGTAGCCTTCCCTATGAATTATTATAGCACCAAATATGCAGTGTGTTTGAGTACAGGTTGTAGCGTAGTGTGAGCTGGAGCGTACGTACAATAGTACGTGTTGTGTAGTAGATACAGTAGACAGCCCAAGTGTGATCAAGTATGTAGTTCAAGAGCTCATAAATCATGTCATTACTCCGAGATGCAATTCGGCGAGTTAAGCGGCCAGTTCAGTTAGCGGAAGAGAAGATGTTTAGAAGGAGTGTCGGAAAATAAACACAGCAGCGCCAAAACGAATGGTTCGGAAGCTTGGATAAGGTTCAATTGATAAGATAGAAATTCTGACTTTGCAGCCGAAATTTCGAATGATCATACCATATCATCATTAGTTTCATTTCAACATCCGAACTGTCAAACACACCTCCGCATCCATACGTTCTCCACTTCAACGCCTTCCCGTTATTAGTTACTACCCTTTTCGACCTACTTCGTTTCCTTCCCCCCAGCCTTCACATCCTCCTCCAAACTCTCCTCACTCCCACTCTTCCCCTCCTCCACCTCGCCCGCCTTCCCCTCCTCCACCATCCCCTCCGCATCCCCAGCCGCCCTCGCCAATTCAAACCTACTCCCCAACTGCTCCCTCCCACTGGCGACCCAAATAGCGAGCAGTATAAAAATAACACTCATCATTCCCGCTTGAGTCTTCCCGTAATTCGGCCTCTCCTCGCCATCAATCCACACCGTATCTTTCTCGCTCACGGTACTCGTTATCTGTGCCGCCGGCGCGGAAATCATATTCCCGAGCTGATAACAAATCCCGGGGAAGGCGGAGCGGAACTGCGGTGGGGAGAGTTCTTGTAGGTGAACGGGGACGACGCCCCACGCACCTTGCACCATGAATTGGAGGAGGAAGGCCCCCGCTGTGAGGGTGCCCCAGGAGGTGGGAAGCACCCAGAGGGGGATAAGGCAGGCTCCGACGATGCAGGCGAGGACGATGGTGAAGCGGCGCCCGAGGGTTTGGGAGTAGTAGCCGCAGATGGTGCCGCCGATTACGGCGCCGGATTTGGCGATCTGATGGGGAGGGGTTAGTTGTGGGGAAGAAGGGAAGTGGGAAGGGGGAGGGAGGGAGTACCATGGTGGCTTTGGAGGCGTCTTTCTGCGAGAAGCCTTTCATCTCTTGCATATACGTCGGATACCTATTCCTTTCCCATTAGCACCCCCAGTTTCTCTTCCTATTCTCCTCTCCCGTTCTCTGTTCTGGAAACTCACATATCCTGACTCCCATGACTACAATAATTAAACAGCGCCATCATAATCACGGCATAAATACACCGCTTCCAGTACTTCTTCAACACGCCCTTCGCATCCTTTGTAAACGCCTTGACCTTCACCTTGCCAGTCATCTTGGTCCCGGCTGCTTTCTCGTGCGCTTTGCGTTCGACGAATTGGCGGGATTCGCCGAAGAAGAGGCGCGCGAGTGCGACCGCTATCGTGATCCCCGCGCCAATGTAGAAGAGGAGCTTGAAAGAGTGGGGGGAGCGAGGGACCGCGCCCATGTTGATGCCTATAACGGAGGGTTAGAGGAGGTCATGGATGTGGGTGACAATAAGAGAGAGAGAGAGGGAGAGAGGGAGAGAGGGAGGGCGGATAAGTACCAGCGGCAATTAGGTATCCGAGAGCGTAGCCCTGTTGGAGGACGCCTGAGAAAAGGCCCCGTGCTTCCATTGGCATGTCTAATTGTTGCCACCATGATTAGCTCTCGTCTGCGTTATGGAAAAACAACAAGAAAAAAACTCACTCTCCAAGCCCATGGAACTCGCCAACCCCCAAATCCCACCCATCCCTATCCCGAAGAGCGCCCGCACAGCAAGAAACTGTGCAAACGTAGAACACCACGCGGTTGCGAGCTGGAGCGCCGCGATGATGACCAGGTTGGTGATCATGGGCCATTTGCGTCCGTAGAGATCGCCTGCGAGGCCAAAGATCACGGCTCCGAGGGAACTATCGATATGTTGTGGTTAGAACTGGTGGAAGAGGTAGAGAAGTGGAGAGAAGGCATACCGGAAGAGAAGCGTTAACGTGATGGAGGTACTGATTTCCTCGCGGCCGCGGTCGTAGTATTTCGCCAGGTTACTGACGGAGAGTGAGATGGTGTGGAAATCATAGCCGTCGACGGTCCAGGCCATCCAACCGACGAAGAAGTAGAGGTAGTCTGTGAAAATCGATTATTCGTCAGTACCCGTTAAGAAGAAGAAGATTCATAGAGGGGATACAGACTCATGGCACTCGGCCGCATCAACGTCTTGATCGGATTCTCAACCTTCACCCGTGGGAGCTTGCCGTACACCTCTTCGCCGTGCTCATTCAGGTAGTAGCCTTCCGGCGCTACTATCCCCTTGAGGTGCTTCCGCACGCGCTCGAAAACACCGGGCATCATTCAAACTCCGAGTTGGGATAGGGATTCGTCCTCTCCAAGTATAGTAACTCTTCAGTCGTTCAATACGTTTTAATCCGTTTCAATTCGTTTCTTCCACCGCCGAAGCCGTTCCTGCTGCTGATATCTTCTGTCTGCCATGAGATAAAGCAGTTTATAACCTCGCCCGCCATCCAGCACAGTTCACCCCACCACCACCACCACCACCACCTTCTAAACCTATCCGCCACCAGCTGATCTCCCCAACCCCGGATTTCCCCCGTAGTGAGCTACTTCCCCACACACATGGCGGTGGGGAGAAAAGACTGCTGATCATCACGTTGCGCCCTGCACAGAGCGCACATCGACCTCGAGGCCCGAAATACTGCCTTCCCGACCGAGCGTAAACGCAGGGTGGGATCCCACTCGTCCGGGACGGGCAAGCAGGGTGGTTGTGGTTGTGGTTGTGGTGATGATGTGGACGATGATGATGTAGGTTGTGGTTGCTTGCTTTTGCTGCAAGGAGAGATGACATGCTGCACTACTCTACTCTACATCGCTTGTTTGTGGTCATTTTCCAACGGTCGTGCTGCGTGGGCGAGTTACACGGCAGATGGAAAAAGCTTGTTGCGGTCTCATAAGGTATTGATACGGAGGTGTGACTATGGTTAGAAACGGCATTGATGAAGGTTGGGGATAGAAGGAGATCTGTGAGGAATCATGTTTGAGGTCCCGGTGATGAGTGCACGGTTATCGGGACCCCATATTGGTTCACGCCTGTTTCCCCGCATTATTGTGGAGGTGGAAGCTTCGACAGACGGAGTTAGACAGCGATAAGCAGAATGCTGATGGATCTGCTCTCGCGTGCTTTCTCAGCATCCGGTGAGATACAGTTTGCTGTAGCGGCAACTCACACTCATACTTACGGGGTAATGATTTTCACGGTGGACCCATCGTCGCTCCACTATCAATGGGATGCTTTTGGACATGAAAAAGGTTATCGTGGGGATGCTGATGATGCCCCACTACCACAATCTGGAACCCCAGCTGCCGAATGTACCGTTTTCCCGTCAATTAGTTGAAACACAACCTGCAGTGCCGATAGTCACTCAGTCGACGGATGAATGGCCACAGTTGTTGTAATTGGTGGGATAACAGCTACCGTGTAGAGCAAAGTACTAGGACACATTTGGGATGTCTAACACAGCGTTTCCCAAAGATCGAGGTCTTCGAGGCCCATGTTTGGGCTCTGGATGCTAGACGTTGGCCCGGATCTGATGTACAGTGGATACTCGAATCCAGAATGGATTCCACGTATCATACAAATTCATACCCCGATCAGAGTCCTCACCATCACCATCGGATGCTCAATTTGTCTCACGCAACTTGAACGTTAACAGTTCCGCGTGCATATTGCCCGGATACTCATGCTTGACATGCCGCCCATCGGCTGGTACATCTCAACGGCTGTCATTCCTGCACTCATCGCTCGACAACTCTATTTCGGCACCGGCTTCCCTCACCCACTCTCAGTTCAACGCCCCAATCCATCCCAGGACTCGCCCTTCAACGATGAAAAAGCATGCGATTCAACACGACAACATCGCCTGAGCCTGCGTAATGCCAGTGTACTGCATACTATACCCTGGCATTAAATTCCATGCGTTGCTTTTCTCACGATCGACTTTGTGCGTGTGGTGAGTCCATGTTGATGCTGGTGGTCGAAACAAGCTCCAGCCAAGGAGGAAGCCCACGTTATGGCGTGCTTGGTTGCCGCACGTTGTCGGATGCTGCCGATGCGGGTATGACGTATCATGAATGCTGCATGCGTTGGGTTGATTTGCTAGACATTCAGTTCAGGTTTGAATCCTAACTAGTAGGTAGTGAAGGATTGGTTAATTGATGGGGGTTGGAGTGGGAGAGTTGGCTTGGAGAGAGAGATCGTCCGGCGTTGATATTCATCTAGATTCTCCAGTACCACCGGTAGACACAGAGTACAACTCTACTACAACTCTATCAGGCATCTACCATACCTTTCCCCGCAAGACAGCGGGTCTGCGCGTCCCTCTCATTACCTTTACTCCCATCAGATGTCGTATATCCGACTCCGGCCGGAAAAACCGCAATGTATCATATGTATCAGCGCGGCATCCGACTCCGCTGCAGTGCGACTCGAATCCATTCCCATCCTTTCACCGGCGGCATTGTGTACGATGTTTCCTACATCCGATCCATGGGCCTACGATACCTTCGCCACCACAGTAACTGGTCGAGACCCTCAAGTCTCGAAGAACCTGTCGTCCAGACACACCAACCGTGCAACAGAAGCGGAAGCGGAAGGTTACTGAACTCAGAACCATGTTGTGGGCATGGTGTCGATTCGATACTCGAGAACGAGAAGACACGAGAGTGATTTAACGGACAATATCTCTCGGGAGTTTGGAACTGTGTACATAAAAGTGGGTTGACATCCGCATCATCGCATCCTCGAATCCCCTTCACCTTCACCTGCCGCATCCAACTTCACCTACGGCCGGGTATACAACGGGATCTTCTCTTTCGATCCCTCCATCATTGAATGCTCCCAACCCGAGGGGCCCGGAACGTGACGATGGAGGATCATACGCCGATACGTTGCTACGCTGAGGGTGGATGGATGATTAGTCGCGCTCCTAGTTATCTCGTCGCCTATGCTGCGTGTTATTTCTCCGGCGCGACGAGGAACTCACACATCTTCTCTCGCCGCCATCGTACGAGACTTGGGTCCACAGTATGGTGGAAGAGGGGAAGAGTGCCGCAGGGCTGGCTAGTACTATACTAGTACTATCCTCATAAGACCGAAGGGTGGACAGATGTTGTAGCTTCAGGCACAGTTGTGGGTGCTTTAACTCACCCTAGTAGGGGCCGGTGGCTACGCTGTGTTTATGTGCTGTGGCGAGAGGGTACTATGAGGTTCATGGAGTGGATTTCCGTATTATTCGGTACGAATACTGAGTGGACGTGCCTACACATCCCACAACAACCTCGCCGCCGCCGTAACAGCCCCAAGCGTTTCCACGAACTCACGCTGCTACTCCTTCATCAACA
Source organism: Ascodesmis nigricans (assembly GCA_004786065.1). Lineage (NCBI taxonomy): Eukaryota > Fungi > Ascomycota > Pezizomycetes > Pezizales > Ascodesmidaceae > Ascodesmis > Ascodesmis nigricans. The sequence goes on from ML220135.1 coordinate 288,951, forward strand.
CCGTGAGGAGCCCATCGCTGCAAGAGTTTTTTTCCTCACCGTCACGGTGTCCTCTAAACTATAAGTTTATCTCGCAATCAGGGGCCATGACAACGCTCAGCCCCACGATGGAATCCCCAAAGCTTACTACTTCCTGGCAACGAACACTGACCAGCCTGCTATCCCTCCACCTCATGGGAAAACTTGATGGTTATTTCTCTCTCCCAGTCACGATCCCTAAACTGCGGTGTTTCCAGCAGCCAGATATCGCGAACTAAATCTTTTAACTTTACATCACCTTTTACGCACTCCACAAATACCCACACACACATAGGTCGTCAAAATGACCATTTCAGATGATTCCTCGACCGCCACCGGCCGCTCCCTCCACCATCAAAAGCTCCGCCGAAAGCTGCCCCGAAGCAACGCAGCCGACTCAGACGGAGACAAATGTCAACAGTGATGAACTCCCCGAGAAGTATGATCAGCCAGCAGAAGCCAGCGGCGACTTCTACATCAGGTTACATTACGAGGGAAGATTGGCACTCCCGCACCGCACCGTCTTTTATTCCTGTCCTCTGTCTCCCTCTTCCTTTCTTTCAGCTCTCTCCTCTCTCTCCACCAGTCTGCGCTGCTTTTTGCCCCTAAACCAGTCCTAACTCTCGCCGTCCAAACTTGCTGCTTCCACTCTCTCTACCTTCATCATCCTTATCACCATCAACAGCGTCAGGCGTCGTCCTCGCTGGCTATTGATTTCCATACTCTTCGGCAGATACATAGATAGTTACAGCTCTCGTTCTTGCTAGCCCAGTATTCGTCCTCATCCTCCAACTCACTTCATCAGCCACCATCACGCCGCAACGTGAAGTGAGGATTTCATAACATCAACCTCCTCGCTTCTTGGCATATCGTGGCACACTCGCCTTATCGCTCCTTGACTAGAAGATGACGCCCCCTCTTGTGTGTCGTGACGCTCTGGCTTCACGCCGACGGCTCCTGGTCTCGAGTACAGTCATCGTGCACGGGTCCTGGGATCATTTTAACTTTTCCTGACGAAGTGTCAAGAAGTCAATCGGGTTAGTGTTGGGCCCTACTTTTTTGCTACATTTTCCAACTATATTGTTAACTTATTGGATTCAGCACAGATGGTGACTGGTTTTTGCTATCTGGCTACAGAAGGGCTGGATCTGGAGATGGCCACGTTCGGATAGGAGAAGACTAGACATCAAGAAATCCCAACTCACTGGATCGACTCGAGGTGAAGCATAGGTACTCTACTCTGTCTTTCGAACTAGTATATTTACCATCACTAACACCATCACAGTATTAACACCTCCCCCCCGCCTAGTGGGGCTGAGTGAGTACCATCGCGCCCGTTCCAATCCCTATAGAAAAGTATAACTTTATCCATACCAGTACTCTACACGTACTGATATGTACTTGCTCTCGCCCTAAAAAAGCTTAATACCGGCACGAAAAACTGTCATCGTGTTACTTTGGCCAGGCTGGGAGAGAATATAACCGCGCCCCCCCACCTTCCTCGAGCTGATCCCTCAACTATTCAGACCTCTAATCCATCTGTACTGCTTTCGCTACCAAGCTCTCAGACCCATCGTCATCGATCGATCGTCATCACAACACTTCTACTACTTATCCTTCTACTATAACCACATCTTTTTCTAACACTTATCGACATTTACCATGAGCTTCGTCAACTTCCTCATCGAATGCACCGAGACGACCGTCACCATCCCAGCACCACCGAGGTGACGCTCCGCGTTGATGTTCACTCTGATTATGCACCTTCAGTAGATGCGGAGAGGGCGCTATTGTTGGCGGCGATCAAACGCCATTATGAGAGGGCATATGAAGCGCAGGAGAAGAACTCGAAGCATATTGGATTTGGTATGGTTATGAGTTTTAAGGCGATGACGAAGAGTTTTATGGGGATGACGAGGAGGATTATGGCAATGTTGAGGAGGATTATGGCGACGACGAGGACGATCACGTTGCGGGTAAGTTCCCTCTACCGTCGACCACCTAACATGGAATATATAACTAACCTCTCACCAGGATCTGAATGTGGCCACGATTCGGACATTGAAGAACCTTTTGAGGGGGAGCTCGCAGAAGTCGAAGCCCTGGGCGAGTTCAACCAGCTCTCTAAGGGCATCAATGATGACTCGGATTCCATGTTCAGTAAGCTCCCATTTCCATGTTGACCCTCGAATTTAACTAAACTTCTCATCAGGTATGGCTTCCCAAAGCGACTCCTCCTCCTCCTCCTCCCTGACCTCCTTCTCCGATGCAATTCCACACTCATCTTCCGTCACATTCAGGAACTGATGCATGAGATGTACCCCGATTCATTCCTTAACCCTGCCTATCCCGGCTTGGAGGCTGGATATGATTCCGACTCAAACTCGGACCCAATTTTCGAACTCATCTCAGACGAAGCGATGGCGTTCCGGCGGGCCGTGTTGGATGGGACGAGTGCTTGGTCGGTTGGGTAGGTTGATCACGAGTTGGAGTCGAAGGAAGGCGAAACAGAACACGACGCCGACTCGTCAGACGACTCTGACACCAATTCCTTCTTCTCTCCGATTCGGGCTCGTCAGACATCGACGGCTCCTCCTCTTCCTCATTCCCCTCTTCCACTGCCCCTTCCGCACCACCACCCAGCAAAGACCAGCGCCACCATCAGCCTGGCATCCACGGGAGCTACTAACCTGGTTCCAAATGGTAGTTCAGTTTGTTCTTGTGCTTGTGTTGCTGGCAATGTTGCAGGCGCTTTTGCTGGCGGCTGGGTTCACAATATGGAGCGCGCTGTAGTTATGGAGTAGGGGGGAGGATGGGGTAGGCACGTAGGAGCACAGTTGATGGAATATATTGTGTATAGGAACAATACAAAAAAAGGGATATTATGTCGGATACCACGGTGAAAATTTATCATATAGGATAGTCTCCACCTCACATCACCACAACCTCATCCCACAACACGCCCCTTCATATCTCATCACCGGCAGACCACCGTTGGCCTGTGCAACACAGAGACAATGACCCACAATCCGTTGATGATGAAAATTCGCGCCAGAATATCAAACCACCCCCTCATTCCACACCTACCTTGCCCTGAGCCAGCCAGCCAGCCCAACCGAGCAAGCAACAAGAGCAACCGTAAATCCGGCATGAGCTGCCTCAGACTCAGCACATCTCCTCACTAGCAATAGGGTCCCAGTCGCGTTGAGGAACGGGAGTCTGAGTTCCAGTTGCCATGGAGGTACTCTAGCATCTAGCACGGCCCGGGTATCAGGTACTAGTACTACTATAGCCAGAGGGCAAACGTCACGGTTGGTGACCGGACTCCACTGGGGCTGCACTGCATCAAGGTGGACCAGAGCTGGGACTCGGGGGAGGAGGATGAGGGAGGAGAGTGATGGTGTGTGTGTGAACGCGGCATAACCAGCATACTCCACATTGCATTGCATCGGGGGCGCTACGTATACACTGCGTTTGGTTGGTTGGTTGGTTGGTTGATTGGTTGATTGGTTGGTGTCTGCTGGTAGTCGACCAGTCGAGCAGCTGCCAAGTAGAGTGCTCGTACTATGCTAGGTTTCATCCGACGCAAGCAAGGAAGCAAGAAATGTCCTGTAGCCCATAAATGATGATATCTATTCTACTTGGTGCGACGATTTTTCAAAAGAATAGGTAGCGAACCGCGGAACCAAGATAAACGAGAAAGAAAAAAAGAAAAAAGAAAACATACTTGAAACATAAACTGGCGGGTTCTATCGTAAAATGCGGAGGGAAAGGAGTAGGGGGATGGCTGTGTATCCAGATATCCGTATTCCTCAATTGCGTATCTGAATGGCACCGCCGGGCCCTACCCCCGCTGACACCTACCTACCGTACTCTACCTCGCTCCAACACTGAGCCGAACATTCCTCCATCACCGCCCAGCGCAATAATCTCCCCCTACCCCATCAACCTCATCACTGTCTCCACCGTAAAAAACGTCCCAGCAGACACCGGCATAGCCCTCAACAACGTGGGCCCAATGCCCCTCCAAAACCCCCCCAACCCCTCCACCATATACGTCTTCCTCACACAGTCCCACGTGCCCCTATACCTCTGCTTCTCCCTTTGCACCTCATCCGTCTGCAACCGACTCTTGACGACATCCATCGGATAACTCGCCAACCACAGCGCCTCACCCGCAAGTCCTCCATACAACGCTACCTTCCACGCCGGCACGTCCTCCCGCTTCCTTGTCCTCGTCTCGCGCGACATGAGGTACTCGAACGTGAGGAACCAGAATCCATACGCCTGTGCTTCTCGCACGAGGGTTATAACCGAGCCGCGGTAGAGCCCGTGGGTGATCCCGCCGCCCTGGGAGATGAGCTTCCGTGTGCAGTCGAGCGGGCCCGAGTAGAGTGCGTTTGCACCGTGGGGTTGGGTCTGCAGCCGGATCCGGATGTGCTCGATGGGGGAGGAGAGGACAGTGTTGGCGAGACCGGCGAAGGCCCCCGCGAGGTAGTATTGCGGGAAGCTGAGAGAGGGGGTGGCGGGGTGGTGGGTTTTGTTCCAGGACTCGAGGGTGCGCTGCGCTTCGTAGAAGGCGCCGAATTGGACGGAGACGCAGGCGCCGATGCCGATGAGGGGGGTGAGGGTGCCCTGGGATGTGGGGGTTAGCTGGGGAGGAACGGGAGGAGGGATGGAGGGAAACAAGACGGACTTTGTAGAATGAGAGTGCGCCCTCTTTTTTGTAAATTTGGGTTGCGGCGTCGAGTGCGCTGCTGTACTGCTGGGTTGTCTGCAGCCGCACTTTCACGATATCTGGCCCGGGCGGTGAGTACTACGAGGTTTGTCTGACGGTGAGGAGAGCATACCAAATGGCTGGCCTGCGGAGGTTATCGTCAGCAGTGTTGATTGAGCTCACCGCCCACCAAGGTACTTACCAATCAGCACCTGCGCGACACCGCCCACAGCGCCTGCGAAAAGATCCTTCAGCGTCCGCGCGAGCCCAGCATCAACGGCATCAACAGCAATGTCTCCCATGGCGCCGGTGTCGGTATTCGTGGAGCGTCGAGCGGGAGAAGACGTTGACACCGGAGAGGGAGTTGGGTGAGCGGTGGTGATGTGGGGGCGGGGTGGTGGGAGTTTGTGTTACGATGGTGTGATTGACAGGGGTAGAGGGGAATGATTGAAAGCTCCATTATCCGGGGTATATTTTGAGAGAGAGAGAGTGCCGAATCAGATGGGGTCAAGAGATGGGAGTAAAACAGGCATACTATACATTATGGATGGAAGATATTCATGAGGAGAGGGGAATGATTGAAAGCTCCATTATCCGGGGTATATTTTGAGAGAGAGAGAGAGCCGAATCAGATGGGATCAAGAGATGGGAGTAAAACAGGCATACTATACATTATGGATGGAAGATATTCATGAGGAGGAGGGCGAGTCGAGTTGAGACGAGTCGAGTTGAGACGACGCTGTGTTCTGCCTGTGACGGGGCTGCAGCGTAAATTGAAAGGGCTTGTCAGAAACACTCCAACCTTCTCCAAACGGACACTTTGAGTTTAGATGAATATATTATTGTTGAAGCAGCAAAGCGTCCCTCTTCAATGACGGTGCCTCGGGTTTCGCGTGATGCCCAGTTCCTGCACTGATCGCCGGCGAATTATGCAGGAGAGCGTTCTGGGGGGGAGGGAGGGGGGAACTGCCCCTGACTATGCCGCACGAACGCACGAACGAACGCACGAACGAACCAGCAAGAGGGGCGATATGCGTTGGGCTGGTCCCCGATGTGATCTCCCGGGACTGCAAGCGATTGCCTCCCCCAAGTCTGCGCCGTCCATGGCCTACTCGGTAGCCTCCCCCAAGTCTGCGCCGTCCATGGCCTACTCGGTAGCCTCCCCCGAGTCTGCACCGTCCATGGCCTACTCGGTAGCCTCCCCACCCCATAAACATCCATATGGCGGCGAGGACTGGCGGATCACTGGTGTAGGCGGCTACACTCCATCCCAGACTCCATCTCACACTCCATCTCACACTCCATCTCACACTCCATCTCACACCCCATCTCACACCCCATCTCACACCCCATCTCACACCCCATCTCACACCCAATCTCACACTCCATCTCACACTCCATCTCACTCTACATCATACCAAATGAACGCTCCACACCCACACTCCCCGCATGGACGCTCAGATGGATAGATTACTGTGCCGGGGCACTATCGCTCCTGGTGCATGACGGAAGGCCAGAGAGCCCCCCCGAGTCGCAAGGAGGAGGCAGTCTCGCCAGTCTGTCCCACAACCCGGTGATACTGTAATAATTATTGCTCAAAGAACCCTGGAGTAGTTCGTCCCTCCTGGATGTTCCTGTTCTCTCTTCAACACCGCACTCTCCCCTCGTGGACAATCCTCACGTCGTCTCTCCGCCAACCGCGCTCGTCTGATATCGCACCACCAGAACAGGTGTCATCCGCGAGACCGGCGCCGCTAACATCCCGACTGTGAGGACGCACCAGGACCCTTTTGTCGCGGGCCCCTTGAGTAGCTGACACGGATCCAGGGATTGGGAGCAAACCACCATCCACGACTTTTCACCACCATCGTCGTTCTCTGCACCGCCGTCTCACCACCGTCGCTCCTTGATTGCTCTCACCACCGTCGCTCCTTGATCGCTCTCACCACCGTCGTTCCTTGATCGCTCTCTTCACCCACGCTCTTTACCCATAGAGTAGAGCGCCTCCACCAGCTTCCACACAATCGCTCTTCGCAACTCCCCACCCATCGCGCCCACAACCCCCAAAACCCCCCCCAATGGCGCTCACGCGCACCCGCAGCACCACCTCGACCACCTCCCTCCCCTCCCCCTCCACCCACCACCTCCTCACTGCATCCCCCCCCGCACACTACATCTCCTCCCCCGCCGCCTCGCGCCTCCTCACTCTCGACCACATCCCCTTCTTCCAGCACCTCCACGCCACCTCCCCCAATGCTCCCACCAGCATCAGCATCACCTCGGGGTCCCTCCGTCTCGTGAACCAATTCCTCGATTTCCTCTTACTGCAGATACTACTCACAGGGAAGGCGCCGACGATACCCGCGCTGCGGCCAGCGGTGCAGGAGGTGCTGAGAGTCAAGTTGGCGCGCGAGGCGCTGATGGGCGCGGACCAGGAGCTGGAGAGCTATCTAGGGGGGGAGGAGGCGGTGGAGGGGGTTGTGGGGGAGGATGGGGGAGGGGAGGGGGGGTTTGAGGGAGTGAGGTGGTGGAGGAGGGTCAGGGTGCAGTGTATGGTGTATTCGTCGCTGGGGGATATGGAGGAAGATGATGCTGATGATCACGAGGAAGACGAGGATGATGAGGATGAGGGTGAGGATGAACAGGAGGAGGCCGTGTATCAGCGCCCCCGCAAGGGGGTGGCGCCCGCAGTCGCGATTTGGTTAACCTCGATTCTGGAGTTTATTGGCGAGCAGACGTTGCTGGTAGCCGGGCATGCGGCGGTAGCACGGTATTCGGCGGCGCAGAGTGCGTATTCCTCCAACAGCGGTGATAAAACACCGCCGCCCGAGCTTGAGATGCCTGTGGTCGAGGAACTGGATGCAGAAAAGGTCGCAATGAATACATCGCTTGGAAGAATGTGGCGACAGTGGAGGAAAAAGGTGAGGGAGACTACAGGATCGATATCTCTGCCCCGGGGTGCCAGTTTAGGGGCTAGGTTGAGTGATGGGAGAAAGACACTGTCGTTGAAGCCGAGCTTCACGTCTGATGTGTCGGCTGCACCGTCTCTGGCTGCGTCTTCCATCAGATCGGGGATTGAGGAGGAGGAGGAGGGGGAGGAGGAGGAAAAAGATCCGCAGACGCCGTCGAGCGATGGTAAGGACGTCGAGCAGGGGCTTACCCCGCGGATAGAGGTAGCTGCCTTGGACGTGTCAAACGTCCACTATCTCGATGTTCCGGTATGTATTCTTCTGAGCCTTCCCGAAACGTACTGACAGCCTAGCCCACGCCGAAACAGCGCCCCCACAGCCTGGTCGTGATCCCGTGGACCAATGCACCGCCGTTCAGCTTCTTCCCGGCCCCCAAGCGCCCGAGATCGCTCCCGGATCTCCAGCGAGGGGACTTTGCGGACCCGGTGTTTGACGGGAGGGAGATGGAGGGGAGGCCAAAGTCGCCAGGTGTGGATCATCCCAGGGACACCAATATCGCCGAAGACGAGATTCCGGACGATAGGAACGAGGCGGAGTTCTTTACGCCGGCTGAAGAAATGCCGCCAGCACAGCCAGTGTTCGAGCTCGAGGCTACAGAGCAGAAGTCGCTTCACGTCAAGATTGCCAGTCCTGGAGACGCGGTCATGAAGGAAGCTTCCTCCCTTGCAAGAACTAATACCGACGTATCGCCCATCGACATTTCCACGCTTTCCGGGGATATAACAACTCGACCCCGCGCTGAAAGCTCCGACCTCGACGACCACCTCCCAATCCAACACCCTCCCCGCGAACACCCTCCCCGCCCCTCCACCAGCAGCACCGACGACGTCGTCTACTATCCACCCGCGCAAGCCACGCGTGTAATCCCCTTCTCCACCCCCCGCCTCGAAGACATCCCCTCGGGCCCGCGCAAACCCACCTCCTCCTCCGGCAGCAGCACCTACTCCAACCGCCGTCCCCCAAAACCCACTCTTCTCTCCTCCTCCCACTCCAACCGAGTCTTCACATCCCCACCCCCACCCCCAATCTCCCCAGACCAGCCGCTCAACGCGCGCCGCTCCTCGAGTTTCAGCAAGCCGCCGCACCACCGGCCGCAACACACGTCGGGGTCCATTTCCTCACAGACGTCGTCGTCGAAGCTGAAGAAACGCGTTGTTCCATGGACGAACTACAGCAACCATGATAGTGACACGGAGAGCCGGACGAGCCACCATTCCGATCGGTTCTTCCGCAGCAGGGATGATAAGGAGCGGAGTTTCGAGGAGCTGATTTCGAGAGATGAGACGATACATTTTACGACCACGCCGGATCCGTTGAGGAATGTTGAGGAGGGGTTCAAACACTCGTTTGACAACAGCAGCAGCCATCGGATTTCCAGTGAAGGATGGGGTCATCCCCCGCCAGTGAAGAAACCGAAAGACCGGAGTCCAGTGCCACCACGTATCAGTATTCCTACGGCCCGTCACGGCGAACTCCCAGCCCTCGCGACACCCAACACCGCCCCGGCGAGATTCCTAGGCGCGTCAACCCCCACGACGTCCATCCGTGGGAGCAGTGTCGATGGGGATAGGGATAGGGATAGGGACACGATAACCCCCCTCACCCCCGCCTCCACCGCTCAAAGAGCCAGAACACGCCTCCAGGCAAGAGAGCCACAGGGCACAGTATCCAGCGACACGACCACAGCACTCGCCGATTTCTTCCGCTCCACCAACCCACCTCCTGGACCCACCTCCCACGGTCTCCCCTCTCACCCGCCGAGGGGCCCGCGGACAGCAACAACAGCAACGTTTCCGCATCAGACTCGGAGCGAAACGATAACGCCAAGTGCATCGGTGTCTTCGTTCACGCCATCAGGGTCGACGCGTAAAATACACCGGACGCCGTCGCTGTCGTTGAGCCAGCGGAAGCCGCCGAGGTCATCGGCGTCGGATAGATCCACGATTACGACTGCGTCGTCGTTGCATAGGACTCGCGCGTCGTTCTCGTCGTCTACTCCAGCTCCAGTTTCAGCTCCAGCTCTCCCACTGCAGCAGCAGCAGAGAGGAGGGAGGAGGGTGAAGCATGCTGGTGGCCGGGACCCGTATGCACTCCCTGACTCTGACGACGACGAGGATCTCGACATCGACGATGCGGCGGTGTATGATGGGGAGGAGGAGGGGGAGGAGGATATGTACCCTCACCCGCCACCGAAAAATAAACTCGGGGTGAGAGCGAAACAAACCGGAGAAGAATCCCTCATCGACTTTCTCCGCAACGCCTCTCCACCACCCCCTACCCCCGCGACTCCTGTCACCCCCTCTTATCAGCAACACCGCGACTCAACCGAGCACGGGCGGCAGAGGATCGAGAAGAAATCATCAACCCTCAACCTCCTCTCCCGTTTCCGCGGGAAGAAAACAGACACGAGGGAGAAACCAACTCCGTCCTCCCCCATCCCAATCTCGCGAACGGATCCGTGGGTAAAGCTGCAGCCTGTGCAGCCCGAGACTGCGTCGGGGTCGAGTGTGAGGAGACACAATAAGTACCAGCCGATCCAGATCCAGCAGCAGCAGCAGTCGACGAGTACGTTGCCGCTGGGATACAACTCCGCTTATCAACACCCCTACCCGGTGTCCCCCCCTCCTCCCTCCGACAGAGAACAGAGAGTGGAGCAGAGGCCACAGCAGCAGAGGCAAAGACCGCCAATGCGGGTAAAAGATGCGAGGGAGGAGAGGGGGGATATGAGTGGACTGGCGCGGTTTCTGGTGGAGACGGGGCCGCCGGCAGAGGTGAGTGGGGGGAGGGGGGCAGGAGGAGGAGGGTTTATCTAGTCCATCTTGAGATGGGGGAGCAGCGAGGTCTTTTGTTTCTGGGTCTTTGTTTCTGGGTTGGTTGGTTAAGTTTTTTTAAACTGGGGGGGGGGTTCGTGTATTTTGTTGGGGGTTCGATAATGGTTATTGATGATGGTTGTGCTTACGTTTTTGTTGTAGTTTTTTTTTTTGTTTTTTTTTTTGCTTTTCTGTTTTTTCTTGTGTTGTTTGTTATGTTGTTGGTTGTTTTTTGTTGTATTGTATTGTATTGTATCGTATTCTTGGTTCTTCTGCGTCCTTGGTTTTTTTTTTTTTGGTTTTTGATGATTCTTCTGGGTTTCTTGGTGGCGAGGGTTGTGAGAATTGTGAGAGTTGGATCCCGAATGTGAATTTTTGAGCTTTGAGATTTCAGAGTTCGGAGTTTGGAGGGTTTGGTTGACTAGATTGGGTTGTATTGGATTGGATAATCAAGGACGCGTGATGTGATGCCCCCCCATCATGGGAATCACTCGCCGCTCCCGCTCGTGGGCTGGATAAAGCCTCCTCGTCTGCCACTCTGCTCCGCTGCTTGTCATCTACCATCTTCTCATCATCGCTCCTCTCGTCGGTGTAGCCGCTGCTGTACACTCTAGTAAAGTGTCAAGGCCTCCTCATCTCTTTTCTCTACTGCATGGAAATATCTGCTGGACCATTCTACACGCCGTGTTGGAAGATTTTTCCATCGACGATAGCGCTCTCGGAACAAAATGCCAATGCCGCAAGATCTGATGGAGTTTTATTGGTTCAAGGGCTTCAGTCGGTCGAATGATGAGTTTTCAAGGAAAGTTGCCGGCTTGCGTTTTACAAAGGCGGGTACTATATATGGAAGATATTATTGCCCCGCGCTCCAGCCTGCTCTATCGCCGTCACCATTTTGCTCTTGTTGATTAAGCGCGATGGGTTTTCGATGACTCGCATTATGATCGACCGTTGCTTGCTCGTCATGGCTGTCTTATTGTATGGGTTTGTGGCGCACTTGCATCGTTTGAGCTGTTTGGTTTGTTTTGCATGGTCCTCCACGTCAGAAATGTCATCATACAACATATCCTTTCTGTTTTCCACTTCAGAGGTGGAGGATCCGGTATTCTCTGGCGGCAAGCTCGAGATGTCTTGGTCTTCATCATGGAATGCATCCTTTCCGTTTTCCACTTCAGAATATAATCAATTATTACAGCGCATTGGTTGGAATTGGTCAGTGCACCAGCAACAATTTCCGCACCGCGGCCGAATATTTCCTTATATTGCCTTTTCGATTGTAACAAATTCTCCCAATAATGCGAAATATATCCTTCCTCTGCTATTGCCAAGTCCATGTCAAACACATGTAAGTCATCTTCGGTATACTGAGCTGAGCAGGGACCTAGGATTGGTGGGGCAGAGTTCGAAGCAGAATTCGGGGCAGTGTTGGAGGCGGATTTCGAAGAAGAAAGGCCCATAGCAGGCGTCGACGCCGGAGGGGTCGGCAATTCGGTCGCGGAGTTCTTCTTCTTGGTCTTGGAGTTCATCACTTTTGGTATGGCTGGAGCAACCATTAGCACACTTTCACATCCCAGCCAAGCTTGACAGCTTGCCAACTGGTTACTTACCAACATCACAATATTGTTAAAGGGCTGTGGAAAACCCAAGACTTGCAGCTTCCGGGTATGAGTTAAAGAATAACAGAGAAGTCGATGATGAGTAAAGGGATGAGCTTGCGGGGAAAGATTTGGTCTTTTTCAGAAGGGTGTAGTAAAATGAAATGGTGGTGAAGTTGCAGAAATGTTGACGGATGACTGGAGTGCGATGGAAGGCGGGGCAAACCATTCCTCCATTATCTTTATGAGAAAGTCTACCTCCTCCAAATGAGACTCGAGAGAGTTGCCTACAAGAAGATTGCCGCACACCTCTGTAAGACGGAGCTCGCATGTGTTGAGTACCATAAATTCTTTCACATGGGCGGGAAGCGCACTGCCAGCAACTCTTCAGGAGCCAACAGCCGAATGGGCCAAACCAAGGCACCCAGCTTCTCTACCATCAACACGACCACTAGCGCATTGATGTATGGAGGATGTGTTGCATGGCAGCCAGCTGTGGTATCAATATGAAGGCAATAAGACAGGTTTTGGGTATGGCAAAGAAACATGATCTGACTTGTTGCCATGAAACTTCCCCGTCCCCCGCGACAACCTGGCCAGAAGCGTCGCCTCTGAATTGAAACTCGCACAAACAGTACCACAAAGTCGGTTCAACCCCCAAACCTCCCCACCTATCTAACTTCACTCACCCGCCTCTCCAAATCGTCCACCTCGGCCTTGCAACGAACGGCGGTTCAAAAATGTGCCAACCCGAACTGGCTCAACTTCGCAACCGAGTGCTCTTCCATGACCTCATAAAGCTCTCTGTTCCTAACACTCAACACCGCCTCAAATTCTCTCACCTCGACAATGGAGAGCGGTTAAACTCTACCCCCTCGAGTTACAAAGAAAAGATCTCTTTTGTTGGGTTAGGGTTATCCAAACACGCCAGAACGCGCGCCTCCAACGCAAAATGCGCCCACGACAGGGTAACCGCCCAGAGAGTGCGCGTTGAGTCACGATCGGTTACCTAGTCAGGCATGTTAGGCGACTGGGAACTAGGGTCGCCATCAACGCTACCTCCTACTATCGCCATCATCTCTCGCCTGTTCCGCTGGCTTCTTGAGCTTCCTATCGACAGTCCCTCGTCCTCCACCTCGTCCACCTCGTCCACCTCGCCTACCTCCTCTCCGCCACCCATGGCACACTCTGGCGGTGCAGCCACGCCAGTGAAGCGGTCCTCGGCCTCTGAATCAAGCGAGCCCGCGTCCAACCACCTACTCCGCATGGGGCCGCTCGTCGCTGACGAGATTCGCGGCACCGTCTACTCCGGCTTCGATGCCCTCTCCTTCATCGACAGCCTGTACCCCGTGTGCGACAGCGCGCACGTCGAGGCCCTGATTGACCGCACGTTCAATGCGCAGTCCAGCCGGTGGAAGTCGTGGCCGAAGGAACCCACAGAGCAGGCAGTCATCCAGTGGCTGCAGCAGTGGACAAAGCACTTTATGGAGGTGTTTGGCGCAGACAAGGCGCGATCGCGTGTCCGGAATTCCGGCCATGTACCATTGCGTGAGCATATTCATTCTGTTCCGACTTCACTGGCTTTTTGTCTGCTAATACAAAGAGCGGATGTCATCTTTATCGACCGCAATCTGTCGCTGCCATGCTCAGAGAACCGCGACCAGTCCTGTACCGCCGAGTGTGAGGAAGAGGCCGACTACTGCACCGTCTGCCCTGTGTCCTGGCACCGCGTCCGCATCATTGGGGAGCTAAAGCAAAGCGCCAGCGAATCCGGATCCCAGCACCGAGCTGATCGCAAGATGGTTCTCACCATTGCCCACCGGGTGCGTGAAATCTTTGGGACTCAGCCAGGCAGACGATATGTCCATGCATTTTCACTATGTGGGTCTCTCCTGCGCTGCTTCCTCTTTGACCGATCCGGTGTGTTCGCCTCCGAGCACTTTGACATTCACAGCAAACCAGAGATCACTGTGCGAGTGTTCGCCGCCTACCTGTATGGCTCGCCAGACTGGACCGGTTTTGATCCGACCATCCAAGTGGCGGACAACAATCAACCCCCTCGCACGTATGATCCAACCGCCCAAGATCAAGGAAATCCGTTCATCACGTTTGTGGCAGATGGCAACACTACTCAGCTCTACCTGGATCCGGAGCCGTTATTCCTGCAACCCGCGATTGCCTCCAGGGGAAGTGTATGCTGGCAGGCGAGAAGGGCCGACTCGGATCGTGGCGGGTGGGAGTTCGTCGTCAAGGATCAGTGGCGCAACAAAGAGCGGGAGCACGAGGGTGTTCTCCTTAAACGCCTAGAGGGTATCGAAGGCGTAGCACAGAGGGTGCACCATGAGGATGTCATGATCAATGGGCAGAGAGATGACACTGCGGACGCAATCCGACGAGGCCTCGACTTCGACTCGCCGTCTGTCACAGAGGTTGTGATGCCCTCCAATGATGCAGTGTACCAGCGGATGGCTGAGGGAACTGGAAGCCTGAGCAATTCTCTATCGTCTTCCGCCGCCTCCCTTCCCAGACGGCCCCCTCCTCCCGCTCTCCATCACCATAACCTCCGCAACAAACGCTCGCACTCTTCCATTGATAACCAACGACCGCAAACGCCGAAGCGACGCTGCAATGACACCTTTGAGAGCGCCCCAGATTCCGCCCCTTACAATCGAGTTCATGGACGGCTAGTATTACGCGGCGTTGGGCGGCGTCTGAAGGAGTTCAAGACGCGCGAAGAGCTGCTACTAGCTTTCCGCTCTGCCATTGTAGGCTACCGCAACATGCTCGGGAAAAATACCCTGCATCGCGATGTGTCCGTCAACAATATTATGATCTCATCCCCCGACCCCGGTGGCTACCTGATTGACCTCGACTTTGCCGTGCCTCTTGACCGTCGGTCTGCTTCTGGCGCCCCACACCGTACTGGCACGCCGGAGTTCATGGCCATTGACGTGCTTGAAGGCCG
>ML220135.1:304514-330769 GCA_004786065.1 Ascodesmis nigricans
TTTTTTTTTTTTTTTTTTTGCATACTTGGTGAAGGAAATCAGTTTTGACGATGGCTCATTGAGTCTTGCTGTAGCGGGTTGAGGACGGCGAGTATTTCTCTAATCTCTGCGAGGTAACGTTATGGGGTTGTAACTGGGAGCTTAATGATGGTCCGGAGTTTTCTCTAGAAACTCGGAGTAGCTATGATTTGATATCTATCATCCCGTTTTATTTTCTTGGGCATGTAGTCCTAGACGAGCTTTGTTATATTGGCTTTTAGGAGTGAATAGCTGAGCTGTGAGGAAATGCATTCCGACACTTGTGTATAACTCTGAATGTCGAGTCGACAGTGGTGTGTTCAGCGCGCTCTTTGGAGAAATGTATTTCCATGATTCCAAGTTCCCAGCTCCGGGGAGTTATGGCCCAATTGGCGGTCACTTGTATGTATGTATTGTAAACCAGCAAAAACCAGATGATGATGACGACGATCCTCAAAGGTTGGGGTAGAACATCACTCCTATTCATTCCTTGATGATACGCACATGGACCGGGGAATGATGAGCATTGCTTTCCAGGTCGGAGGACGAAAAATTGCGTTTTTGTACCCTCCACCGGCTCCCACATCATCCTGGGACGTATTGGATTGTAAGAAGCCATCAGGGAATGTACAATGAGGTAAAAAACGAATGGAAGAGCTGGAAAAACGATTTCAGGAACATATGGGCACTGGGGATGGCGGAAGAGTATGAAATAAACTCGCACCAGGCAGCGAATTCAAATATCTTTTCCATAAAATGGCGTCGCATCAGCAAAATTAATTGATGGAGGGAGAAGTAAAGAGTTACAACTAGGTCAGCTAACCTTCGAGTAACATTCCAAGTTCTGGGGTAGTTGATTTCGCGCAACATACCTTACCACCTTTGAACTTTATGGATATCGAAAGATAAGGTGCACAACTCATGGCATGGAGTGGACGGCGAACCCAATACACGGACAGTCATTTGTTGAGAGTTTGAGCTGTGAGGTAGAAGGAGAAGTCGAAGAGGAGGTTCTACACACATTATAATGGAAAGGAAGAGGAGAGAACGTGGTTAGCAGCTCGCTATCACAACTCAAAAGGCATGATGGTACCGGAGTTTGGCGGAGAGGAAGATAGTGGGCTTGACAAAAGCTAGAGCCAAAGAGAACTGTATTCCTCTGCCAATCGATGACAGGATTATGGAGACGCAGCCAGGACTTGCCTAGAATGAGCTTGTGGTCTCCAAGGCGGGTAACTCTGCATGTCAGATTCTCAAAGTGCTGGTCAATCACAACGTAAATCGTGACTTCATGAGTTATGTCGCCTGCAACAGAAGGTCTGCTGTCAACAACAGTAAGGCACTCGAGATGCTTCTTCTTCTTCAGGATTAGACCTTGAGAAACAGCCCAGTCGTGGTCGATAAACTGAGAAGTAGCGCCGGAATCAAGCATGCAAACGGTGTTGATAGAATCGTAGATGACACAGGAAAGGATTATTGGATCATCTCCTCCAAAATCGGTCTTGAGGGAGGAACTGGAAACAACATTGTGGGGCACTTGGTGATTAGTGCCCTTCCGAAAGCAGCGAAAACCAGACTTCATTGAGCAGATAACAAAACGGGAACCAGAACCAGAAACAGTGGGATGTGCGGAACGGAACCAAGGCGGAACGAGGAATCTTCCAGGAGCGAGAAGCCCAAGAGCAAAGGAAGACTCAGAGGACACAGGTGGGTGATCGGGGCTATCACAGGGGTGACAGGAATCGGAGGACCAGAGGCAAGGACGGAAGACACAAGGTCAAAGACAGAAGACAAAGAGATCAAGACGGGACTTGATATCAGAGTCAAGGGGGGTCGGGGTGAAGACAAAACTGGTGTGAATTGTTGCGTGAAGAAGAGAAGACTACAGAGGTCAATGGAAAGCACATGTGACATGCTAGCTTCAGACAGGAGGACAGGAACAGGAATCAAGGCTCAGGGATACATGTGAGATAGGTGTACGCAATCATGTCGTATCCTAAGTCAATGAAGATCGTGATGCGGGCCTATGTGACGTCATAAGGGGCCGGCTGTTTATAAGGCGAACGCGCGATGTCTGATTGCACACATTCTCCAAGCCCTTCACTAACCTAGCAACATCACCCAGGTCATTGCTACATACCACATCTTCGTCTCCATCACTGCCCCGCAACCGAATATCTCACCACCATCACCACCGATTCCGGCGCGTTCCTCTTCTCCATAACCAACTGCAGCCTCCACTCCTCATCAAACAACTTCTTGCTCACCTCCGTCCCCGTCTTCGCATACACCTCATAATTTGGCGGCATCCCCTCTTTCCTCTCCGCCTTCGCCCAACTGATAACCAAATCGTCTTCATCCAATTTCATGGTCACGCCCTCACCGTCCTCTGTGGCGACATACACCAGTATTTCCTCCGCGCGCAGTGATTTCGCTGGAAACAGTCTTGCCCAGCACGGAAGGCGTTCTTTCAAGTCCGTGATTGGGATCGAGACCGAGAATCGTGATTCTAAGGCGGTGGTGGAGATGACGTCAAGGGCGGCGAACCATTCGTTCGAGAACTCGTTTTTGATGTCGATGGTGAGAAAGGAGCCAGCCGGGTCGGTAGGGGTTTGTTGGTGGAGTTTGACGGCGTTGATGGCGCCGGATTTGAGGATATCGCCACCGTTGAGGGAGGTGTATTTGAGCTGAATTATTACATCGCTTGGGGAGGATTAGCATGTACTCATTGTGGGTAGATAATAAGAAGGGCTCAACGTACCTGATGGTCATGTAATCGAATTGACGGGCCTGCATAGCTAATTCGAGTTTCCAGTCACTGATGACTCCGGCGCCTTCGAAGGGCCCGAATCTTTCTCCGTTGAAATTCAGCTCGAACACACCACTGTCGTGTTGACCTGAGCTGAGGGCGATCGCGTTGATAGGAACCACGTCGGCACGGAAACGGTCATCAGTAATTTCGCCGCCCGCTTTCTTGGGAAGATAGTCGGCGTCATCCTTAATCTCCGGGGACACACGGTATTGATGACGAAGCAGCGATAACGTGGCGTTGACACCAGTATACGGCCCTACAATGCACGGAATCGAGACCGAGACGGCTTTGATGCGACGGCAATAGTGACCGGGAAAGTCCATATCGAACAGCACTTCGGGAAGGGAGAATTCCGCTGTTCCTTTGGTTCGTAGATCAAACAGCGCGGCGGGATAAATCTGGCGTAGAGAAATGTTCTTGGTGACATCAAAATGGTGAGCTCGTGTGGAAATATATGCGCTTTCAAGGCGCTTCAAACCAAGCTGGATACTCTCGGCGGAGAGCAGACCATCACGAGCACTGTCCCAATGACCTCCAGGTTGGAGATAAATCGTCTTGTCGGTTGGTCGTTCGAACTTGAATGCTTTCTGTGCCTTGACCGCTAAATCGTTCGTGAGAAGATAAGTTTGATAGAGGAGATTCCGGGCCGCGTGATCGAACCAAGTGTAGAGCTGCACGTTAGTATATTTGGATTGAAGCCAGTTCTGTGTCTCCTGAGCATAGGCAATCTGTTGATGTTGCAGCCGCAAATCACTATCACAGATCGCGATTCGTGCTTTCTGAACCGCAATCTGTTCATCTATGGCTTTGATTTCCCTTCCGGCGAGATTGGCCTGGAGGCGGCGATCCTGAAGCTGGCGAATAAGTCCGGACTTCTTCGCTGCACGGGCTCCTTGATCAATGTGATCTTGAGCAAAACACCTTAACGTCCCAGCGGCGGCTTGACTTGCGCGAGCAACGTTGTGAGAGTCGAGCTTGAACGATGTTCCCATACCAAACGGCTGGATATTTGTCGTGAATCGAGGAAGCACCAGCAGCCAAGCAGCACCATTCTCCATACCGCTGGCGATCATGTTTTTCTGCGCAGCCTTCTCGCTCATCTCTAGATCGGTCTGTTCGTACGACGACATCTTCAGTTCTTTGTCCACTGGATGATCAATAGCTTGGTCAATGTCTGTCCACTCCTTAGCCGGGGTTGGGATCCTGTCTGTATTCTCTCCAATCAAGCGCAAATAGAATTCGAGCCGATGCTCATGTGTTTTCCGCGTCGCAAGTAGTGCATCTATAGCCTTGACGGCTTCCTCACGCTGCTTCATCTTCATATCCAGCACGAGTCCGTTGATCACCACCTCCTGCTTTGACTTCAACACCGCGAGCTCTTCCGCATTGGTCTTTTCCTTGGCTGCAAGAAAATGTGCTTGGAGGTTCTTCATCTCACCACAAAGCTCGAGCGCCTTCTGGAGAAGGTAGACGAACCGGTAATTCGGCATCGGGGAATCCGCATCATTCAGCATGATTGAAGCACTCAGCCTTCCGGAGGCGGCTGCTTGGACAAGAGCCATTGGATCGATCTTTGGTTCAAACAGTGACAGGCGTCGCGGGTTTCCATTAATGTCCAAACAATGTCTGAGTTTGAAGAGTCGGTCGCCTATGGTGGTTCGCAACGAGGTGAATTGAGGATTCGCCGGTACGCAAAAATACGATGTAGCGAGGAACCCGAACAGAGATGTCGAATCATCCTTCCTCATCCTCCGAGAGCCACGGCTGTTTGGAGGGCTAAAGAATGGAAACGCCAGGTCAAGATCGACTGCAGCGTTCGACAACCCCTCAGTACTTGGGCGGAAGCGTTTCAAATCGTCGGCGGTTCGTTGGATATCCCGATAAGATCTTGCAACAGTTTTCCCAAGTTTTGGAACCTTGTGCGGAGCCGGGCCGAATACATGGGACGCTTGAACGTATTGCTGGATAGCAAGTGGAAGTGACTCCAAGCTGTTTTGTCGGAAGTAATAATCACCGCTGGCAATCAGGATCTCAATATACTTCATGACAATCCGCTTCATGTAGGCTGAATGAAAACCATTAGCAATAGAATGCCAGACCGGAATAGTATACTAACCGACGGGACTCATGCGCGCAATGGCATGGGGATTAAACGGATTCGCCCTCCATTCAATCCCCATCAACCTCAACCGACCGTTCGACGCTCTCTGTGTTGACGAGTGCAATTCTTTGACCATGATCTCAAACGACTGCTGCAGCCGCAAGTTTCGGTCGCGGAAAGGTTCGAAAACCCAGCAGTTATTGACATTTGTTCCTGTTGCTCGGGGATCAAACACAAGATGTGCGACCTAAAATCGTTAAATCACTTTCAAATGCCAAAAACCGAACAAGGGTAATACCTGAAGAGCTTGATCAAACTGCTGCAGAGCGAGCAGCCTCTCCATCATCAGCATGACCGTATGCACACCCAGCTCCCAGTTATACTGCGCATAAGGTGTGGATTGTTCATGATAAATTGGGCCGTTCCGACGCCCGTACACATCCAAGCTATCATCTAATGGCCTATCCTTCTTGAAAATCTCGAAAACATCCTCGACGCCACCGACAGCCGCAGCCTTCATCAACTCTGGCGACAGTGTATGTTTCATGATGTCATACACCCTCGTCTCAGCATGCTCCTTCTCATCAACAAGGGCAAAGTAGGTTTGTGACCGATCGCCGTTATCGACCTCCAGAACATGGCCATAGGGTTGCTGATTGTTGACATAATCGAAGGTCATTGTCCAGTTGAGAGCTTTCGCTGGCTTCGCGTCCTTGGTTAACGAGAAAGCGTCCGCCTTTTCCACAAGACCTAGGCGAATGTCGGATTTGCCGTCTTTGATGTCTTTCGGCGCAACCGCGTTCTCCTTGTCGTAGCGAAGCTTCATGAAGGACGTGTACGGGCTTGGTGATAAGCGATCTAACCATCTCTGTGCCAATGCCGGTTTCTCGGTAGCAACGCTTGGAAGCTTCACCAGATGTTGACCACGCAACTCGAATCCTCCCAGATACAGCTTCCACCCGGACAGCGGTTTGAGGTTGGAGGATTGCACAGTTGGCCGGATCAGTTTGTGAACATTGATGACCAGAATATCATCAGCCCGCCGTGTCAACGAGAACCGGAATGAATCCACTCTTGGCAGCGCAGTAGCAAGCGGGATCAACGCCTCACCCTGTGCCTTCAAACTCTCCGGGGCCTGCGAGAGGTCCGGAGCAGGTTCCGCCTTGATCTCCAGTGCATTCTGCGATATCTGTTTCGCTGACCAGACACCTTTCCTAAACTCCGACCACCCCATCCGCAGCTCCCAAAAATTCTCTCCCACGGGGTTTTCGGCGCTTTTGTCGGGATCTGATTCCGCCATAGCCTTCACGGACCCTTGTGGCTTTGGTGGCACCGTTTTCAGCGTAAGTTGAGGGATGAAAAGATGAAGCCGATCATCTTGAAGAGCCGGGATTAGGTATATCCCCGGAGAAGCCACGTTGGTTCCATCGAGATCTACCTCCATAACTGGGATATCAAGCTCCAGTGCAGCCCATGGTGACCAAAAGAAATATGGAACCATTCCACCAATCAAAGTCTTAACCTCCAGCATCCGGTGGTAATACTTGTAAGGCGCCATCCGGGTTCTGGCGAAGAAATGGAATATTCCGTTATCGTCGTCCGTCCGATCCCAAAGATAAGTGACGATATCTAGATCTCCCATATCGTGAGCGCCGTGTATGTATGCTTTGATGGCATCGCCGATGTTTTTCATACTGATATCACGTTGCATAATGGCCGCTTCAAGGTTCTTAAACAGGTCTGTCTTGTTGTCTCGAAGCGTGGGATCGATATAGTTTTCCGGACTGGTAAGATGTCAGCAGATCGTGTACGACGACTAGGAAAACGAAGTCTGCTCACTAAAGGAACACTCGACGGTTGGCTTCCCAGAGCGGATAGCTTCGAGTATACTCCCATCGCTTAACAATAGATATCGCCGGAATGCCATGATTCTTCTCCAGTCCTTGTAAGCACCGATGAACAAACAACTGGATCGTGGATATAGCGTTCTTCATCCGCGATGTCTCCAAGCAAGCACCCATCTGGACATCAATCAACAAAAACTCAAAGAGAGCATCAGCATCATAAATTTTCTTGTTGATAAAGAAGGGCTGTTGTAACAAATAATGAACCAAGGCGGTACGCTGAGCAACCCGTAGTTTGTCATAGGCTTCACTGAGACGAGTATTGGCATTGCTGGTACCTTCCGCTGCAGACTGGTCGCAAAGGCGACGAAGCTGGGCGGCGCTCTCGAATTCAGCTGTCGTTTGTCCGCCATCCGGAAAACGTGGCTCAACAAAGTTGCAGAGGGCTGCTGTCGTAATGCTAGGGACTGCGAGATCTGTGACCAACTTGATCGCAGTGCTGATTTGCCGAAGAAGCTGTCCGTCGAGAATTATCGCTGTGAAATCCGCTGGTCTCAACCCAGGATAACCATTTTTCAGGATCTCAGTCACCTCGCCAAGCGGCCATCCAGTATGTTCGGCTATCTTCTCAGCGATTTCCGAGAACTCAGAACCCTTCGGTGTTGACGCAGCCCATTTGTATAACTCGAGCAGTTTATTCGAGCTTTGTATAGATTGGGGACACGCATCTCGGACCGCAATGTAGTCTCTCAGGAAGCACAAATCCTGAAACGAAGGCTTGCTGAAATCAATCCTGAACGAATTCGCGGAAGCCTTGCGCCACTGCAAGCTAGCGAACCGCAACTCTTCCAACGTGAGCTTGAAGGTACTAACCACCTCAGCTGCCCGTTCAAGTGAGGTGTACACCGTCTCGAGAGATTCAACTGTTGCGCCTTCGATGAGTGTTTTCTTGCCGAGGCTTGTCGGCTCGCTCTTTGATGTATTCCAGCGGAGATGCTTGACGTTCCCGGAGAATGAAAGTCGGTAGATTTGGCCTTTCGTATATCGCTGTTCGGCGAAAGAAAAGACATTACCCGATTGACTGCATTCCAAGGCCACGCCATCAACGGATAAGGTCGGCAGGGTTATCCCAGTCGCAGTGGGTTCATTAGGATCGCTCATCTCTTCACTTATGATGAGCTTGGGCACAGTATCACTCTCACCAACGTCCATGGATGTGAAAATGATCCCCTCGGTAGTTGGAGGCATAAAATACCCCTCAAAAGGCCCTCCATCTGCAGTCTCCACATCAAGATAGTTCATCCTCTCCAGGCGCGTCATCCCACCCTTCACAACATCTGTAAGCAAATGATGAACGATGGTAGTATCGACTATGGGGAAATCCGCATTAACGACATCCAGGATCATCTGTCTCGCGATATTTCGTTGCGCGCCCTGATCTCCTGTAGATGGTGCTTGAAAACTTTGAAGTGTTTCAATCTCGTCTAAGCCGCGGAGAACGGCTGTGCATGCTTTGAGAGCCTTGACGCGGAGATTCAACGGTTGAGAGTAGCCAGTTGTGATGGAAACTTTCGCGATATTGAAGCCAGCTTTAGATAGCGAGCGCCATTCGGCGAGGAAACGGAGAGTCGATGACGGTGACTGGAATGGTGTCTCCCCGTCTGTGTTCACAGCCTGGAGAAGAGCAGGGAGATCTCGCAAGGATATTTTGAGTAGTCCGCTCAGCATTGCACGTTGACGAAGTGCAGACAGGTTCACCATGTCCAGTTTGTCTTCCAATCCCAATGCCTCCATTGACACAAACTCTCTGATTGGGATGTCGAGGCACAATAGAACGGCCTGGGCGTGGTCGGAAATCTTGCGGTTCGCTGTGAGATATCTCCCTGCCTTGTCCGCTGCGAAGATATTGAAATTGGAGGCCACGAATCGCTGGCGAAAGAATTCAAGACCGATATCGGACCATAATGGAAGGAGATCTGGCACAATTTCTCCGGTGATGTCGGAAAGCTCTTTAACAGCCGCGAGTTCGTTCACCATAGCCGGTGTGATACCAGAAGTGTGACAGTTGTCCACCCCAGGAGCAAGAACAATGAGTGTTTCGTCAAGTTCGTCAACAGTCCAACCAATCCGTTTCCATAGACGGATAAAGCGTTGAACATCATCACATATAGCGGGATTGAGAGTCGAGCCGGTGGAGTCGGGTACAGGAGTTCGAAGCCGCATATCTTTAATTCGACCAGAGAACTCTCGCGGATTGGCAGAAGCTGATTGGAGAGTCAGGCGCCGTGAAAGGTATCTGGTCTTGAGGAGCGCCAGGAGCTCGGAGAAGCTGATGTTTGAACGAGGAAGGAGCTGTCGGAGAACGTCTTGCAGCCCCGAGATTCGGTCATACTCGTCTGGAGTTTCGTTGATCATGGAAGCATGGTCTGGGTAACCCCCTGAGAAAGAATGAGCGATCATCTGGTGGATTTGGATGTAAAATACTTACAATATTCTCTTGGGGGTCGTAGACCCACGTTCTCACGATACTCGATTTGAGACAAACTTGTGGCTCCTTGTGGGTAGAACGACTCATGAGTAATCGCAACATAGTCTTGCTCCTGAAGACCTAGATAAGCCGCGGACTTTGCACGCACAAGAGTTTCGCAGGCCAATTTTTTGGCATCTTCGACGGCGAGATTGGTCCTTCGGCGGATGATGTCTGTCACACGCCACAGTAGAGGAGCTTTGTCGAGCAACTGCGCACGCGGGACTCCAAGGTTTTTGCAGTACAAATCAATGGACTGAGTGGCCTGGTTCCAAGGAAAAATGTTCATGGGGTAGACCTGTTTGCTGAGGAACTGCTGATATACTTGATAATTGATATTCGCGGGCATCTTCTTCGACGCTGGTCCAGAACTGCACGTCTCCTGCGCCGACTCATTATATGGAACGACCGTACGCGCATCCAATAGACCCATAAAGCCCACTAACGACTCCATGATCTCATTTGCTAAATCAATATATTGGAGTACGCTGTTGGTGTTGGCGCAAGAGAGTTCGAGGTGCTCCAGATCTGGACGTCGGTAACGAAGATTCTCCATCAACGAACGTTGGATATGTGGTTGAAACGGGTCGTTGTACTTTGTATCCTCTAGCAGTTGAAGCAGATCGACCAAGTAAGCACCATAGCTTGTAATTGACATGCAATCGGGACACTCGTCAGTCTGGAACTGTTGAAAAAGGTTCGCAAAGTTGGCGGCAAGCTTTTCGTCGCTCTTATATTGCGCTGCATCTAACGAGTAGCGGTCATCGACGAATTTGAAAGGCGCGCCGTCTTTCTGGTCATCGATTGTTGTTGTTAGCGCCTGAGGAGGCGGCGTGATGTCGTCGATGGCGGCCACTCTCATTGCTCCACGAGCGCGCAAAAATGCCACCCATGTTTGCTCGTTACTGGTCTCAATCCCTACAGCGTGATCATAGATTCTGGCGACAGTATCCTTATCAAGCTTTCGGAGATTTTCATCGTTGATAAACTTGTTGTACTCGGTATTGGCAATGGCATGGGCAGATCCATACCCTGCTGAGAGCAGGTTGTTGATGTGTTTTGCATCCTTCACCAGAGCCTGGAGGCGATATAGCTTCTGCACAAACGCAATAGCGTCATCGGAAGTACTACCAACCAGATCCTCGAGGACACGAAAAGGATCTGTATTCATGTTGAATCCCTTCCGAGCACCGGCATCGAGAATCTCAATGACATCGGTTCTGATGGCTGGAGGCACCGTAACTTGATTCGACCGAATTAGAGAAAGAATGACCGCCGTGGGAGCAGCGAAGAAGAGGCTGGCACGGAAATTGTCGTCCTTGATATTCTCAAAGCTTTTGGAAATAAATTGAGCTAAGTTCGGTACTCCTCCGTCCGGGATGTGCTCCACAAAAAGAGTGGGCGTCTGTTCTGAGAGGTCCAGGATTTCAGAAAGAACGGACAGTTTCTTTCGAACTGGGTCATCGGATTTTAACCCGGAAATTGTGCTGTCAAGGCGCCGTCCTTCACGAACACTTCCAAGGATCTCGTCCATACGGGCCAGTCCTTTGAGGACTTTTTCTGTGACGCTGAGAAGAGCATTTTGCTCGGTTGTTTTCAGAGGGGTCGCCTGGACTCAATTATCAGATTGATATGGTTTAAAGGAATACAAATTCTAACCATTGAAGAATAATTGTCAGACGGGTTTCAGTGACAAGGCACAGTGTGGATGTAGGGTGAACACAGTCGACTCAGCACAGAAGTTTGTGAAGATGTTTTGATAGATGTCAGACCACCGAGAGTAACTTCGGGAACGTTGTCAACACTTTGGGAGTTTCTTCCCAAGCTTAAGCAGCCCCGAACCTCAATCCACTGGTCCTTTCGCGCTGAAAGCCGATAACGCTAATAATGATAATCCCGCTCAACGCTATACCGCAACCCCAGGTAGCGCCATCCCAACACGTGGCAAACATGGCTGAATGATCGTAGGGCTTGGTGGAGATGTTCATAATCGTCCAAGTGGGGGAGTCCGAAGTCGGTCACAGCTGAGGATCGTCGTGTTGTGTTCAACCAAGCAGACCTGTCAGCTCGCTTAGCTTCATATAAGCGCAGTGTGGCATGCGCTTCATGAGCGATTTCCTTTTCCTACCTTTCAGCTCTGGATCGAACGATGTGCAGAGAAGTCGGAGGGGCTGAAGGTGACGAATTGAGCAAACGGTGAAGATGTCGAAGCCGATCGCGATGGTGTGACCAAGAATCATGTGAGATGCAGGTCGCAACTCGCTTCGCCGTCATGACCCAGCTGAAACTCAACACCATGAAGTCCCATCTCCATCCCCACCACAAACATGCACGCCTCCTGTCTCCTCAATTTTCAGCTGATAATGCGCCCCCGCCGATGAACATCGATGAGTCTGGAACCCAGCTCAGCTGTTGGGGATCTGAAGCTCCCAAAGTAGCTGTTGCTCCCAACCAAAGCTCTCTTGATTATGTGTGTCTCCAAAGTCGAGTTTCCGTAGAGACAAACTCTCCATACGCATGGTGAGCAAGGCACTTAGGTTTGAGATTGTATGACGATTCTGTTTGAATGTTGGCGATGAAGCTGATGAAAGTGTAGATTCATCATCACAATGTTCGAGAAACTTCCATTCCCCAAGCCTGTTGTTGGGCCACCGACATCGGCATCTCGAGTTGAATCCAAAGCCCCGTCAACTGCAATTCCGGCCATTCAGGTTCCATCAGTCATTGGGGCAGCGAAGGCTTCAGACGCAAGCGTTTCCGCAGCAGCAGCGGGATGGTCGGAGAAGTTCACGGCGGATGCTCCAACTGGGGCTGCAACTCTCAGCATTCCATTGCCCATGACCACGGCGAGGGCGTTGACACCAGAACTTTCAGTCGTCTACGTCTCCAGCTCTCGAAACGGGGTATTTGGTCACGGTTGGACCCTCTCGGGGATTGGAAAAATCTCGAGACGGACGTCTTTATCACTCCCGAGATACCTCGATCATGGCGATCAATGCGATCAGTTCGAGTTCAATGGGTCAGACATTGTCCCTGTCCAAGACGACGTAAAAGTCATGGAGATTTCAGAGCATCTTCGTTATCATGTACGATGTTATCGACTTCGGTTGGAGGGAGATGATGGCTTTATCAAAATCGAACATTGGAAAAGGGTCGACTCCGGCGGGAACGATGACAATGATGCGGCTCCCGACGACTTCTGGAGGACCATCGATAAATCAGGGACTGCTTCAACTTACGGATTATGCGCGCAATCGCGTGTTCAGGACTCATCGAATGGAACAACCCGAATCTATGAATGGTTCAATGAAGGAACTATTGATCGAAAGGGAAATGCCATCAAATGGGAATACAAAAGCGAGCTCACGGATTTCATGGCTTGTCCGGATGACCCGCACGAATTTCACACCCAACGCTATTTGAAAGCAATTAAATATGGGAACGTGAAGCCTGTGACTCTACAATCATTCGATGATTGGCGGCTTGAGGACATGGGCTGGCTCTTCCATGTCATCTTTGATTATGGAGAACACGGAGTCTCTCTGGATGGAATACCCGCGTACGACGAGATCCGTCCATGGGATACTAGGGATGACGCGTTTTCCTCTTACAGGGCGGGATTTGAGGTTCGAACTCGACGATACTGCCAACGTGTTCTGATGTTTCATCGGTTCCCGGAGCTTCAGCATGGCAACGAAGTACATACCCTTGTCAAGTCAGTATCGTTCTTGTACGATTCAAAGCCTGAAGGGTATCGAATAACTAATATCACTGGCTCTGGATTCATCCGCGGCCAGAACGGCACGATGATAAAGGAAGATATGCCATCCCTCACCTTTTCATATTCACAACCGGCAAACTTGAATCATCGTCCGGTGAAGATACACCGAGTCCCCGAAAAGTCCTTGCCTGCATCAGCTTCGGCTATCCTTAATTCTGGGGAATGGACCACTCTTGACGGCGACGGAATAACTGGGATCCTGTCTGCCAAAGAAGATGGATGGTATTTTTCTCGAAACCTCACTCCGGTATCGCAACCAGATGTTCGTTTCACGGGATACAATGCAATCGGCCCGCATCCTAATATCCAACTGAATGAAGCCTCACAACTAGTAGATCCTGACGGGAAAGGAGAGATCGGGGTCCAAGCCACTGTCGGAGGTACCACTGGGTTCTTCATGCGACATTCCGACCAATGGAGCCCCTTTCAGCCCATCAGATCTCTTCCATCGAACTGCAACTCCCAGACACCAAATGTACGGAGCTTGGATCTTACAGGAAATGGAATTCCTGATTTTCTCGTCGCGAATGGGGACCAAGGTTTCACATGGTATCCTTCTAAACCCAGCTGGAATGAAGGATTTCTCCAAGCGCAATCAGTCTCTGCTTCCATGGCTCCAAGACTCCTTTTCGATGACGGCACTGAATCCATTTACCTCGCCGACATGACAGGAGACGGAATGATTGACATCGTCCGCATCATCAACGGTTCGATATTCTATTGGCCTAACCTCGGCTACGGTCGCTTTGGCAGAAAAATCGTCATGAGAAACTCACCCGTTCTGGACTCCGCGGATCTCTTCCACCAAAAACGGATCATCCTCACTGATGTTAGCGGAACTGGAACGACTGATCTCCTTTATTTCCCCGCGAACGGATCATGCCATGTCTACGAGAACCTGTCAGGGAATGGCTGGAGCAAACGCAAGCGAATTCAAGGCTTCCCGCAACTCGATAATCTGGCAAAAATGAATGTATTTGATATTCTCGGAACCGGAACATCGTGCATTGTGTGGATGTCGACAATGCCGAGTAACTCTGGTCTCTGTTATGTTGATCTCTCCCCCGACGGAAAGCCAGGGCTCCTCACATCCTACTCCAATGGAATCGGTCTCACCATGACATGCACCTACGCGCCATCAACGAAATTCTATCTTCAGGATGAAAGAGCCGGTTGTCCTTGGCTCACAAAACTTCCTTTTCCTGTGCATTGTTTAGAGTCGACATGCACGATCGATTCCATCAAGAAAACCCGCCTGGTGCAACGTTATGCCTACCATGATGGGTTTTGGGATAAAACCGAACGCGAGTTTTGCGGATTCGGAATGGTCGAGAAATGGGATAGCGACGAGATTCAAAACTTGGATGAAACAACCGCTCCGCTGAGATCACTGCCGATACATACTAAATCCTGGTACCATACTGGGAGTATTCATGGTGTTCGGAAACGAGCTTTTCAGTTCTTTCACGGCACTGGGATGGAGAAGATGTCGGAGTTCTTCCGACGTGATGTCGATTTTCCCACCTGCGAGGACCAGATTGAAGCTGCTGAATATCTACGGCAAGCATCGCGAGCTGTGAAGGGTACTCTGGCGCATAAAGAGGTGTATGCAGACGATGGAACCGATCTCGCGAGGAACCCTTATTTCGTATCTCACCATACAAGTGCTATCCGGTGTATCCAGCCCCCAAGCACATCTCAATACGGCGTCTACGCCTCTATCCCAGCAGAGACCTTGCAAATTAGCACAGAAAGGCAAAAGAGTGATTTCCGGGTGTCTCATGAGATTGTACTCGAGACTGATGCATACCTTAACGTGTTGGCATCGGCTTCTATCGAATATGGGAGGGGAACTGTTGTTCCGATTGAAACTGGAACGGATACGACTCATCTCGCGCGTCAGAAGAAAACAAATGTGGTGTATGAGCATAATTTCTTCACAAATGATGTTGTCGAGAGGATGACGTATTTGGCGCCGCTTCCGGCCGGTGAGGAACGGTGGGAGGTGGTGGGGATTCCGCTGCCGTCTGGCCTGCTCGCGAAAACCTTCTTCCGAGGTACGGAGAAGTTGGGCTTCTTGGATACCCTGGATACCATCTCGCGGAGTGATATGGCATCTCTAATGGCCCCAGGTGAAGTGTCCATGTCGAAGATCTTGCTTGAATCCTCCCGAGCATTATTCCGCTCCAATGACTTGACGTGCGTTCTCCCACACCAAAAAGTCGAATCTCTCGCTATTCCCGGACGTTCTTACGATCTGGTCTTGACGCCGAATATGCTATCCAGCTGCATCGGTGATTGGGTGGATATCGGTGCTTTAACGTCCAAATCGGCATCTGGGGGAGGATACAGCAATCTTTATGGAGACGGTAACCTCTGGGCCCCGGGCGGGGAACAAAGTTTCGCCCCAGCAATGAACCAATCGTTTTCTTCTCCCAGTGAAGAACTTGAGGCGGCCAAGTCATCTTTCTTCACACCAACGCTCTTCAGACACCCTTTTGACTCCATTGCAACCGTATCCTATGACCAGTACCATCTTCTCCCGGTATCGACGACCGACGCGGTCGGGAACTGTACGTCCTCTGAGTACGACTACCGAACGATGAAACCACGCATGATTACCGACTGTAATGGAAACCGGAAAGCATTCGCGTATGACGCGTTCGGGGAGTGTACCGCTATCTGCGATATGGGCAAACAGGGGAATGAATATGGTGATGTCGTTGATACCGCTGATATCGCCATCCTTTCTGAACCCCAGACTACTCGGCTGGTAAAATTTCTCGAATCACCGACTATGACTTTCGCGGAGGAGCTACTTGGGAAAGCGACGATTCGGTCACTCATCGTACGGGGTTATTCTGGCCCTGATGGTACACAACTAGTGGGCATCAATATCCGACGCGAGCAGTATCGGAAATCGTCCCTGCAACTTGCAATTCTCTACTGCGACGGCTCGGGAAATGTGTTACAGACAAAGCTATACGCTGGCTTGGACCCAGATATAAAGGAGACGCAATGGTTGACCAGCGAGTGGAAGGTGTTGAACAACAAAGATCTACCAGTACAGATCTATGAGCCATTTTACGACCAGACACATCGCTTCCGGAGGTTTGCCATGGAGGGCGTCAAGTCCACGATATTTTATGACCCCATTGGGCGGGAAATCGGAAGGCTGTATCCGGATCGGACGTTTACGAAGACGGTCGTGACGCCATGGATGCAGGTTATGTATGATCGCGGGGACACGGTTTTAGAAGACCTCGCGAAAGATGGAGTTCTGGGTGGTTATGCACAGCTGCTGGATGAGAAGGACTTTTGTCCCAGTTGGATGGCTGCCACCAGGTCTGATTCTATGAAACTGGTGGAAGAAGCAAGTGCGAAGTACTCGGAAACCCCGTCGACGACTCATCTCGATTCTGGAGGACATCTTATCGCAAGCACTGTGCATAACGGTGCGGCGGGGATGTACACTTCTCTTTGCTTTCCCGATACCCAAGGACGCGTGGAGAAAGTTGTTGATACTCTTGCAAGAACTGCGGCCGTGAATCGGTATGACCTTCGGGGACAGCTTATACATTGCTGGAGCTTGGATGGCGGAGATCGCTGGACCGTCTATGATGTTACGCAGAAACCCATTCTGGCCCGAGATTCCAAAGGGATTACAACTTCAATAAAATACGATGCATTGAGAAGGCAGACGGATGTTGTTATCACAGAGCAAGATGGATCTCGGTTTACTGCAACAAGGAATGTGTATGGCGAGGATGTTACCGATGAAGATTGTGTCAACCTTCGCGGCCATGTTTATAAGGTGTTTGATCAGGCCGGGGAGGTGACTAACAAGGCATATGATATCCGCGGAAACTTAGTCAACACAGTTCGACGGTTCGCGGTGGATTATCGCCGGAATCTTAACTGCGGAAATAATATTAAGCTCCACGAGGAACGCTTCGAAACTCGTCACACCTATGATGCGCTTAACCGAATCATCGAGACCAAAGATTCTAGCGGGCTCACAACCCGATATAAGTACGATCCTCTCGGACGAGCATCAGGTGTGACTGTTATTAAAGGAGATATTGAAGCGCACATGGTGGAAGACATTTTTTATAACGCGCGAAACCAGAAAACGAAGATCCGGTACGGAAATTCTGTCACCACATCCTACGACTATGACCACCAAAACTTCAGATTAACACGACAAAAGACTGTTCTATCATCCCGTGTACTCAAAACCTTGCAGGATATGAACTATACTTACGATTGTTTGGGGAATGTTGTCACCGTGGAGGATCTCGCCAAAGACCCGCTGTTCAGCTCGGGGGAGATTTTGAAGAGGGAAATGTGTTACGCTTATGATGCGTTGGAGCGTCTGGTGAGGGCTAGTGGGCGAGAACACCTCGGACAGAAAGGTAGCGGTGGTGTCCCGTATACTGCGTCGCGGATTCAAGGCGCAATGGCGATGGGACCGAATGATTCAACACGCTTGGGAAGGTACGTTGAGACGTATAGGTACGACTCGGAGGGAAATATCCTGGAGATGAAGCATCAGGTGCCGAATCATAGTGAGCGGAACTGGACCAGGGATTACAACTACGAGGAACCAATGACGAGCAACCGGGTCACATCGACATGCCTTGGGGATCGGGAAGAGAGGTACACATATGATGCAAACGGCTCCATCACGTCAATGAGCGGTTTCTCCTCGATGGTATGGGATTACGCAGATCTCCTGAGTTCATCCTCTCGTCAGCGAATCGCAGAGGGGGCTGGGGTCCCAGAGATTACTTACTATCGTTATGATTCTACCGGGCATCGTGTCAGAAAGATCACCGAACACTCTCGAACCGGTCCTGATGACCCGCATCGCAAAATGAAGGAAACGCTCTACCTCCCCGGTTACGACCTCTTCCGCACTTACACCGGCGACGGAATCTCTATCAAACTTGAAACCACCACTGCGAAGATCCACAACGAGGACGAGAACATTGGCTTCCTCGACTTCACATCCATCCGTGATTCCCGGGCGCTGGAATTGCCAACCCCGTTGTTCCGCTACGTCATAAACGACTTCCTCTCCTCCGTTGGCCTCGAGCTCGACGATATTGGTGACGTCGTATCACATGAAGAATACTCTCCGTATGGGTCTAGCACCGTGTTAGCGACCACGCCCGAGAAAACCGCCGGAAAACGCTACCGCTACATGGCCAAAGAACGTGACCGAGAAACAGGCCTCTACTATTGCGAAGCACGGTATCTGGTCCCTTGGTTAGGTCGCTGGTTATCTGTCGACCCCAGCGGGTTCCCAGACGGGATGAACGGGTACTGCTATGTTGCTTGTCGTCCTTCAGTGCTGAATGATCCGTCTGGACTTGAAGGTGAAGGCGGTGACCAGAAACCGGTAATGCGCTCTCCATCTATCCCGTATCCCTCCCTGCGCATACTCTAACACCACAATCTCCAGCTTCAGAGCAACAACAAACCTCCCTTACGTCTCCCGTCCATCAACAATCCCAACGGCGTCCCACGCGCCGCCGGCGGCCCCGTCGCTGGTCCTCCCCGCTCCCACTCCCAATTCAGAAAACTTCCCTCCATCCACCGCCAAGCCACCACCAACTACAAATCCCGTACCCCCTCTCTCGACCCTTCCTGGCCTCAAAAACTCCGCGCCGCCAACGAGCTCAAAGCGCAACAAAAAGCTGAACTCACCTCCGCAGCAATCCCAGGGTTTATGCTGAACCAGCTTGCCGCGGTTGGGTACAAGCTCCCTACTGGCAACACGTCGCTCCTCTCAAAAGCACCGCATCAGCTCGAGGGGACAAAAATCAAGTTGCAGTATGATACGGGGGCGATGAAGAACGCGTTGAAGGGGTTAGATAAGGGCGCGAAGAAAACCGGGAAAGAGGTGGCCGACGCGAAAAAGGCGAAGGAGGCGAAAATAAAGCAGGAGAAGTTGGATATTGAGAATCAGAAGAAGTATATTGATAATTTGATCTGGCATGGGAAACAAGAACAGAGGTTGGATCGGAAATATGAGTTGGCGGCTATGTGAGTTACACCATCCGCAACCCTACTGAGAAGGAGATAGCTGTGAGTTCGATCATGCTGACGGGAGGATACAGGAGAGATGGAATTGAGATTACAAAGCCGTTAGAAAAGTTGTTTCTGGACGTCCGGTTGGGAATTAAGAATTGGGGGCTGAAAAGTAAAAAATAAAGGCAAATAGTGGATTGGAAGTACATAAACTTGGATTCTCAGCATGAGATTACTGGTACGTATAGAGACATACGCTGTGTACTTAGGGTACTAGATAGGTACTAGTAGTTGCTGTTCCGGGCAGAACAATGTAATCATGATCAAGAGGGACATTCCCAACTCACGTGAGAGGATTGGCCCCATACAACTTGATCTTCACTATAACTATTGCCCCCGCCGACACAATTGTATTGCCAACGAAGGATATCGGCGGATGCTACTTCATCCCCATTCTGATTGCGAGACCATGCTGCTTACAATCCCGGCGATACCGCTTGAGCCGATTTTTGAAGGACAAGATTGAGAACGTTGAGTTGTTGGTCTGCCGAGAGCGGTGATGAGGGCCAATTGGCAGGCTTCCCAGTACTAGTAATGATTGATTGATTGATTGATATCATTTAAGCGCATGGGTCCCTTTGGGATATGGCGCGTCAACTCCTCTACAACCTCCACCCTCCCCCTCCCCTTTTAGTTCTGCTTACAGGCTTTCTGTATACATAGAATTTCGTCCACTGTCAACCCTATTTCTCGCCGACCCTTCGCGTTGGCGATGGCCGCCTTTTGAGTTGTGCTAGCGAGCTGCTAGGCACGTTCTCTCCTCTTCCTTTTTATTATTGTGTGTGTCACCTCCCCTCCTCCCCTCCGCTCTCCGCTCCCTCCGCTCTCCGCTTTCGACGCCTCCTACTCCCCTCCTTCTTCCGTTCCAGCTTCTCTCTCTTCGTGCTACTCCCACCCCCACTCCTCCGCTCTGCTCTCTTCTTCCTCTCTCGTTTCTGAGTCGCTCTGCACCTTCCCCACATTTGTCGTTTCCTGGTAATTCAGAATCGCCGCTGTAGCCCTCCGTTCCGCGAAAATAGTGGAGAGTGCGTGCCTTTTCGTAAGGCCGACCTGCTTTAGGTCTTTCCACAGCTTCACCTGTCGCCTTCTCCAGTGTCTGCAGTCTTTAAAGAGGTGTTCTCGGTGTTGTCGAGCTTCTCAAAACCACCAACATTCGTTGCTTGTGGCTCTCCCTATTCGTTCCAAGTATTCTGCGGTCAATCCTTTGTCTGTGGCGAATCTAAAGTATCTACTCGCCAGGATTTTGCAGGCCTTCATTGCTGTTGGATCTGGCTTTCGAGTGTGGGGGAGCTTGAATCTATGGGGGTAGTATTTCCCGCATGCTTTGGCCGCCCACTCTCTCTCTTCGTCTTCAGATTTCTTTTTCAGACTCCGGGCCACGTGGGTGACTGAGGTTGCTCCGAAGCGGTTTGCGTCTCGGTGTTGGCTTTGCCTGGTGGCTTCCTTCGCCGCGGCGTCGGCGACTTCATTTCCTTCGATCACGTGGTGCCCTGGGACCCAGTGGAAGTGGGTGTCGATTCCCGCTTCTTTCAGTTTTCGGTGATGTTTCCTGATGTCTTCGGTTACATTCGAACCCGGGCCCAGATCCTGTGTTAGGATCCTTCTCAGCGCTACTTGTGAGTCTGAAAAGACTCTGAGCGTATTGGTTGGGGTTTCTTTCCCATATTCCAGCGCGTACCGTAGAGCCCTAGATATGGCGAATAGTCCCGCGTCTAGAACCTCCTTCGTTGATCCCAGGTTCCATAGTTTCGTTTGCCAGCACTGCTCCAGGTCCAGATGAGCTATGGCCGCCTCGATGTTCCCCTCCTTGCTCTGCAACCCATCTGTCCAGATTGCTGTCGTTCCTCTTGGCGGAATTGCGTACATTGATGCTGCAGCTGAAGCTCTCTCCGTAGCTGCAATGTGAATCCTATCTTTTGGGATTGTCGACACGTTTCCATGTTCTTGGATGGTACCCAACCCCAAAGCAAGCTTGGATGAGTGCTGTGATTCTCGTCGAGTCCCATTCCCATACCATGCGTAATATGTTGAACGCCACCCTGTCTGGCCCTGGTGCTTTCCCTGTATTTTGTGAGAAATGGCTTTCCGTACCAGCTCCATATCTATCCTCTTATGTATTTTTCCCCCTGCCAGGTGCAATAATGGGTCAGTTTCCTCGTCTGCTGGGGGTGGGGGGAAAGCTGTTGCGCGGAGGATTTTGTCCTTTTGTTCTAGCGTGGTAGCGATATCTCCTTGAGTGTTTCGTAGTCCGGAAATAGTCGATGGTGTATGATATTAAGTATATTTTGTGGCCATCCAGACTTCTTTATTCGATGCGCTTTGGAGAAAGTTGTGCCATGCTTCCCTTTTTGACCTTCTGATTTGCGTGTGAAGCGCTCGTTGGTTCTCTTTGACTCTCCATAGCCTCTTGAATAGTAGATTCCTCGCCAGCACTTCTTAATTGACGTAGATGCTTTTTGGGCTGCGAAAGTTTCTTGCGCGCTTCGGAGATCTCGGGTTTCCACCACCTTTTTGATCGAGCCGTAATCCTGAGCTTCCGTGCATGGCTATTCATTACTTCTGTAATGGTCTCCTGTATCCATGTTGCTTCTTCTTCTATCTCTTCGTTGCTGATAGTTGCTCCCTCATTATTTCGCGCTCTCTTCTCTTCGAGGTTACCCCTTAGGCTTGCAATGCGTCGCCACATCGCTGCCGCTTAATCCCTTCTCTCCTCGTCATTGAGTAATTCGGAGATAGACCACCCATTATGTTCTTGCGTTATAGAGGGGTAGACCCGATTTTCGTCTTATTCTGCTTCCCATGTCACCACTTCGTGGTCTAAATGAGTGGTGTGTTCCTCATCTATTGCCCATGTCGTTATGTTGACGTCTGCTGAATGCAGGGTTAGATCGATAATTGATATTGATCTAGTCTGTAATCCAGTGTATGTGGGACTGTGCCCGTCATTGGCTACAATCAAGTCGTACTTCTCGATCAGGGTTTCGAGTTTCTCTGCATTCACCCTTCCGGTACAGTGCTGGTTCCAGAGCGGGCTGTGGGCGTTGAAATCTCCTGCTATTACCGTCCGTCTCATCATGTCCTTTGTCCAGTCAACTTCTTCGATACCTTTTCGCTGGTTCTTGTAGGTGTTCCTTCTTCCAGCCTGTTTCTCTTCGCTCTCTTCTCTTATCCAGTTGTCGTATACATTGACTAATCTTGTGCACCATTCGTTGTCGCTATGAAGCTTTCTACGGATGTCGAGAACCATTGTATCAGGCGTGTCTACGATGTCCGTTCGGTGTTGTGAAAGCTGCATGGTTTATTCTTCTCGCTCCCCGCGACCCTGGAGAGTAACCCTGTTCCTGTAGTAGGACGATGTCGGCTCTTAGTTCTATAGCCGTTTGCAACGTTGCTTGGGTCGCTTCTCCATTTTTTCGGCAGTTGTGTTGTACCACTTTCATAATTCTTCCTCTGTATTTTCCACTTCCATGTCGTTGGGTTCCGGTATAAGCTGTGCCGTTATGTGGGCTAGCTGTCTCTGTATCCTTCGGTCTTTTACAGCTTTCAGAGCTTTTCGCTTCCTGAGACATTCGTCTGATCTGGCTGTATATGATCCTCCGCAGTTGCAGCACTTTTTGACCAGATGGCGTCTTCATAAACCCTTCTTTCCTCAGCGTGTTCCAGAGCCCCTCTTGCTCCCTTCTCCATGTTCTACACTCCTTGAACAGGTGGTCGCGGGTCTGACGGGGTCCGTCGCACCACCAGAGCCAGTACTAGTACACATGTTTGATTTTGAGTCGTTGATGAGGCCTTAGTGATGAACATGACCATCTACGGTCATAGAACGATGAATATGACCGTTGCTACTTTTTGAGCCCTGAAGTGGTAAGTTGCGCCCATTAATGGGTCGTCAGTCATCACTCATTCCATCGTGAATTGTTCTCCGAAACAATTCGAATAGGTGAGGCGCGTAGTTCATAAGCTCACATCCTCACATCCTCATGTCCTCACGTCGTCTTGTCCTCACGTCGTCTCGTCATCACGTGACGTTCTCTACTCACCATCTCCTCCTCGCAGTCTCTGCTACTGTTGAAATGCCAAACTGTCCGACTTGCGATAAAGTATGTTCCTGTTGCTCTGTCTGCGGCATTCAACTGCTGATCGCCACAACTGTGCCGGACCCAAGATATGCTCAAGGCCCACATTCGGGTGCATACTGGCGAGCGTCCTTATAGATGCACCAATTGCGAAACACATAAGGATTTTAAAACCATCGGGAACTTGAATAGACATTTGAGACAAGTACATCGAATTGAACCAGAAGTACGACCCCGAAAGGGTGGGAAGCATTCTTGTAATGAGTGCAATTTCAGTTCATCAAGTGTATGGAATTATCACCTTCCATTCATTCACATTAATGCTTACTACTACTTAGGCACAATTGCTTGAGCGACATGTCATGAGATTTCATGAAAATAAGGTCTTTCACTGTCGTTTCTGTAATTCGTACTATGCATACCGCTATCTCTGTAGATCACACGAAATGGCGATTCATGGTGCGGTACGTGAGCGTCAACAACAAACCCGACGCCAGCGCGAGAAAAAACAGCCAGAACCATATCCATGGAACGTACCCGGCTGCTAATTGATCTTTAAAAACACTCATGAGCTGTTCAAACATCGGAATAGAAGTAAGCACATTCGCATGCTCAGGACTAACAATCGTCTCGTCAGATCAAATGTTGGACAGAGAGTGGTTATGTGATTCTTGCTTTCCATCTTACGCTTCCTGTCAACTTGAAACAAATGTATATGCCATAGATAGTTGTGGTATATCCGATGAGTAGATATATAAAGTTACTGGGAGTAAGATGCCGATACACGGTATTGTTTTGTGGAAGTTTGGAAGAACAGTAGCATGATGTTATCAGTTCTACAAAGCCATCAATGCTATTTGATACCACATGCAATCACATTGTACCGTGGTTGTTAGCTACCGTGTGTGCAGCTATTTGTACATAAATAGAGTCTGATAGCATTGCCGAACCGGAAAAGGCACAGCAAGGGTGTTGGGAGATATAAGCCATCCATTATCGCCAGCCCAAATGCGATCGCTGAAGCGCCAGACTGGTTCACTGGTATATAAGGGCGTTGACGAGGGTAAAACCGACGTCGCCTTCTGTATGGCCCGGGTGTCAGTAGATAGGGTAGCGCTGCCGTGGTACGGTTCTACGGTAGCAACGTCCGTACGTGCTCTCGTAGTTAGAAGCTAGCAGCTAGCTTCCGCTGTAGAATGGGAAACTCGCGAGGGTGTTCCGTTGACGAGGGTAAAAACCGACGTCGCCTTCTGTACGGCCCGGGTGTCAGTAGATAGGGTAGCGCTGCCGTGGTACGGTTCTACGGTAGCAACGTCCGTACGTGCTCTCGTAGCTAGAAGCTAGCAGCTAGCTTCCGCTGTAGAATGAGAAGCTCGCGAGGGTGTCCAGTAGCCTCCTATAACCGTATAAACCGACCGTATATTCGTTCCGTACAAAAACCGTGTGCTTTGTGGTGTGTTCCGTTACTGCCGTTATTGCGCGTCATGCTAACCATGGTGCGCGCCTTTCTAACCTTACAGCCCTCAGCCCTAAACCCTAAGCCCTACAAGACCGCGTTCTGACTCATCCAACCTCCACCTCTCCATTCCAGCATCGCCATATGGTGTCGAGGCGTTAGCCCACGACAGCGTGCTCTTCTCGCCATCCCCTCCTTGCAGCCTCTACTACTGTTGAAAGGCCGATCTGTCCGACTTGTGATAAAGTATGTTCCTGTTATTCCGTCCGTGGCATCCAACTGCTGATCTCCACAGCTGTGCGGGACCAAAGATATGCTCAGGGCCCACATCCGGGTGCATACCAGCGAGCCTCCCTTTAAATGTATCAATTGCGAAGTTAAAACCATTGGGAACTTGGGTAGACATTTGAGACAAGTACATCGAATTGAACAGGAGATACGACCCCGAAAATGTGGAAAACATTTTTGTAATGAGTGCAATTTCAGTTTTTC
This sequence comes from Ascodesmis nigricans, assembly GCA_004786065.1. Lineage (NCBI taxonomy): Eukaryota > Fungi > Ascomycota > Pezizomycetes > Pezizales > Ascodesmidaceae > Ascodesmis > Ascodesmis nigricans. Next base: position 329,718 of record ML220135.1, read on the forward strand.
AAGTGTATGGAATTATCCGCTTCCATTCATTTACATTTAATGCTTATTACTACTTAGGTGCAATCGCTTGAGAGAAATTTCATGAGATTTTATGAAAACAAGGTCTTCCACTGTCGTTTCTGTAATGCGTAATACGCATACTGCCATCTCTGTCGATCACGAGATTAATGGTGCAGTGCACGAACGTCAACACCAACCCCAGCACCAACGCGAGAAAAAACTGACATAACCATATCCATGCAACGTGCCCTGCTGCAAATTGATCTTTAAAAACACTCATGAGCTGTTTAAACATCAGAATAGAAGCAAGCATGTTCACATGCCCCGGGCTAACAATAGACTTGTCAAGTCAGATGTTGGACAGAGTGGTTATGTGATTGTTGCTTTCTACCTTAAATTTCATGTCAAATCGAAAAATAAATGTGCCCAAGATAGTTGTTTGTGTCTGATGAGTAGATATATATATAAAGTGTTACCCAGCGAGTTGTGTTGAAGAACGGTAAAGATCTATTCTATAGTGGTAGCGAGAGTATTTACATTGGAGAATAGTACTAGCGCGAAAAACTCTGCTAGTCAAGGTCCGATAAGCGAGTATGCTCTACAAACATCGGGTGCTCCAAAACCATAACAGTGTTCAATACGTTTGGGGATATAAACAGCCCTTTCAACATAAATCAGCACCACCATCACTCTGGCAACTATCAATCCCGTAAAATCAACAATCAATCCCCGAACACATAACTGTCTTACATATTCTCCTCTTAAACTACTTTTGACATACTGCTTTTAAGATACGTAGAAATTTTGCAGTAGAGAAATGCCCGGTCAAAAATTTTGAAAAAAGGAGAGAGCTAGTGTAACGGGCAAGGGCTGAGGGTTCAGGGAGAAGGCCAGGGACACAGCGGTCGAGCAGGCGGGAGGACGAGAGGGTGACGAAGTACTGGTATTCAGGAGACCGGCAGCTTCTACAAGCTTCGGCGGACAAGGGACAAGGCGAGGTGAGGACAACAGGTTCAGAAGGGCAGCGCCCACAAGACAAGATCGTATTCCGG
>ML220136.1:0-104353 GCA_004786065.1 Ascodesmis nigricans
TTGACGAAACCAAAGACCGGCACCCCCATCTTTGGTATACCCTCGACTACGCACTCCTCCTCCTCCTCCATCGCGATCTTTCTCTCTATAACCCTTTTCGAACCCCCGGCGGCTATGTAGGGCTGAATCGAACCGGCACACACGCATCATCGATGGATGGGACGTTTGGTATGGAAACAGAAGGAACGTCATGACATACATAGGTACTCAGGGATAGGTATGGGTATAGGTGCTGTTGATGCCTACTTTTTCACGCGGGGGGAGCGCAAAATACGCGCCCGGAGGTTTTGGGTGGGGCGGGATGGGATGGGATGGGATGGGGACGAAGGAGGGAGGGGTTCTTTGTGACCCGGGTTTTGGACACGAGATGGGAGATGGGTTTGATTCTGGTGAAGAAGCAGTTTTGTTGTTGATGATGATGATAATAATGATGATGATATGGAACGCTCAGTGCGATACCACCGCGTCAAACCCGCAACCGTTTTCTCCGAACCTCAACCTCATCCTCACCTTCCCCATCTCGCTCAACTCCTTCTCCTGGTCGGCCCTCCCCATCGCACCATCGTCCCATGTTTCCACAATTCCATCATGCTCCCCCTCCCCTCCACACTATCACCGCCAGCCCAGCACCTCCATCGCGACCCAAAAATAACCTCCCTCCCCCCCCAACAACAAATTAATGAACATTTCCCACTGCACGTCACCTAATCTGCACCGCAACACCCCCAAAACCACCCAAACTCGGCAAAACGTCCGCATGCATTGTTGGCTAATAGCTACTATTTCGGGAGGCGTTAGGGGTCTTTGCTTACATGTGTGTGTGTGTGTCTCTCTGGCTGTACAGTACACATGCATGTGGTGAGTGGGTCTTGGGTCCTCGCGATCGCGTGGTTTTTCATGGGATACAGAGTTAAGTTTGGATGGATGGTGATGTATGCATGTAGGTCTCGCTCGAGTGTCCTTGGGAGTTCATGTTGCGCGTGGAGAGCGTGGGAACAGGAGGAAGTTATTTTTGGGTGCGAATATGTAGTCTATCCATGGAGATATACAGAGCCTGAGGAGAAGAGGGAGGATTTGCAGCAGGGAATTGAGAAGAAAGGGTTCCAGGGATGTGGTTTGAGGTGCTTGCATGGGGTCTCGGAGATGCGATGGCTACGGTTTCCTCAGGCTCGCAAGCGCGAAGTGCAATGTGTGGCAAGAGTCTGCAAAATGCGTGCAAACGGGGATTTCGATGGAAGCCGATCCAGCTGTCGATGTTGATATAGAGACAGATACATGAGATGTACATTAACCATGTTGTACAATCATTTCTGTCTACTCTATTATCTACAAAGTTTCCGAACCCGAGCCCGAGTCAGCAATCTGACTTTTCCGGGCGCGGATACCAACCCGGCGCCGACTCGGTGGTGACACAAACTGGGGGCTTTCCTCTATGAAGCTCCCGGTATCTAATAACCCTTACGTGTAACCTGAACTTCCTTCCATCATCGTTCACACCGATTCTCCCGCCAACGGAGCTGAAGTAGGCGTTGAATTATCACAGCTCCAATCAGCGACCACCTCCGAGCCTTCATCTTGTTTTATTCCCGAGCCCTCCGCCGCTGCCGCCTCCACCGTGACCATACCGGGCTATCAACCAGACATCTCCCACTCATAAACATCGGGTATCACCGTTCGGCCGTGCGGCACCCCAGAACGCGCAAATCCAACCGAGGAAAACGAATCTCCGGTGAAGGCTACGAGTCCCATATCCATCATCCATGCTGCAGATTAAAACTCGCCACGGACTATAGTATAGTACAGTATAGCATCTCCATTATCTCCCGTCCCGTTGAGTATCCAATTCCTCAACATCACCATCACCAGTTTCCTTAGAGAAGAGTACGTCGGCTACGAGAGAGAGAGAGGTACGAGTATGTACAAACCAATGCGCACAGCGGGCGCTAAACTCGGAGAATACAACGGAATATGTATTCGCGAGCGCGCGCGGTTCCTGGAGCGGCCACACCCGCGCGTGCAGATCCAGCACCACACGGATATAGTATAGAAAAGGGCCATGCACGCTTATTTGCACTTCACCAAGCCACTTCGGCCGTTTTGGGTGCTGCCCACATGGATCGGGAAATTCTGCAGGTGTGTGTGCTCGTGATCGCGAAAGACGCGGGTGTCGGATCATGTTTGATTTTTGTTTCCTGTGTCCATCCGTGTGTAGGAGTCACGTAGTACTATAGCGCGGATCATGATATCGAAACTGAGCGGGCGCCGTTAGCAACGGGCTGGCGAGAATTAGTGTCTACGGTTGTAGAGAGCTTCAGTTCGGTGCTCACAACCCGAAGCTCCGATCCCCACTTCATCCTCAGCATCTCTTGAAAGAAAAATGCTCCTTTCCCTCACAAAAGAACCAACCCCCCCCACAACTTCAACTTCCAGCTAGCCTCCAACACCCACCGTACTCACCATTTCCCATCCCGTCAACGCCCATCGCCCAACTCATCCTCTCTGTCCCAATGTGTCACCAGGACTTGCGGAAGCCACGCAGAAAACAGTAACGCCCTATCGTAGGGCCTCGGACTAGCGCCACACTATCGATAACCCGGACACTATGCTAGGCCTGTTTAAGGCACGGAGACTAAACTGCCTGCCCGTTGCCTCATCATGGAGGCTCGAACTATCTCTCTGTGGACGGTGGATGGTGGCGTAATAGGTCGTGATCGATGAACGAAAAACTCGAACTTGAAGCTATCCAAAAGGTGTAATTTTGCATGGCCGCGACCCCAAAAGTGAACTATGGGTAGAGCGGAAATTTTCCTTAGCATGATCCTGTAGATCAAAGGGCATGAGTATGAATAGTTGCGCCAGCCTGAGTCTGCCTATCGATAACCCAATTCGTCACTTGCGGAGGAAGGTGGTGGCGAATACAGACTGGAACCACACAATTCCCAAAGGGCATTGGAACCAAAAACGCCTGACATTTCTTTCGCATCTTCATCCATGGTTAGAAACCAAATCCGACCTTCATGTTTCCCGGAACCGCGAACCTAAACTCAAATTCCCCACCGAGTGATTCCCCAATCTACGCCATCATGCACCACACCACACACCAGCGTAGCTACCGTAGAAAGATGGTTCTGGGCTTATGACACCCGGTGTATCATACCGGTAGTGGTAACTACTACAGTACATATCACCATACCTATGGCACGTATCCCGCGCCGCAAATACACAGCCGCAATACCCATACTCACGGTATCGATAACCCATGTCACGGTCCAGCAACAGCATCATCGTCGACGCCCTCCGAGTCGTGGCAATGGGATTTGGAATTTTAGTAGCAGTATCGTACGATACCGGTACCTACTCCTGGTCAATACTCGCGTTGGAGACGGAGCCTGAAACTGATCAATGGAACCTCGACTGTGGTGTTTCTCCATCATGGTCCATCAATCGGGACATGGGTTATCACCCATTCCCCCCATCGCAACCCTTCGACTGGATCTTAACCCTGATATCCACCTCCAACCCAAACATAATCTATCATCTCTCCCTCCGCCGCACACAAACCTCCCTCCACCCGCCACCGCATTCATCAATCCGTGATAACCTCTCCACCATGAATCTATGACGTCGCCATCCACGCCGTACCTCCACTTCCCATCCCATCCCATCCCATTCCATGTCCCATTATCAACTCCCGTGCTAGACCCTACTGCACCACGGCCAATCCCCCGGGCCGCGGGCCTGTCAAGCGCATGAACCTGCTTGCTAAGCGATAGTGGTTGATGATGTCGATGTCACCCCGGGCCAGGGAGGCGCATGGTGTGGTGTGCATGAAGTTGGGTATGGACGACGATGGTGATGGTAATTATGGTGGGCCCGGGATGTGGGTTGGTGAGGATGAGGAGGGTGAGAGTGGGAGTGTCGTGGGGGGATTGGGAGATGAGATATGGGAGAAGAATTCGCGTGGGCGCGAGAAGGAGAAGAGTTGAGGAGAGCTGGGGGTATTCGTGACAGGCTGTCACATTGGTGGAGAAGGGTGAGATTGGGTGATTGCGCGAGGTAGGGAGACCCCGGTTGCTGCTTCTTTTATTCTTCTACTCCGCTGCTCTGCTGCTCCTTTCTCCACCATTTCCACCTCTTCAACGTAAATAACCGTCGTCTCCGCAGTTGGCTGCCGCAACCGCTCGTTTTCGTCCTCGTCGTCGCTGGCTTTCATCCTTGATAGTGAGGGTTTAGAAGATCTCGTTGACTCCTCTACAAGAGACTGCTCCAATACGACATGAGACTGAGGTTAATGCCCCCCTCTGGGGGATCTGCTGAATGCGTGCACAGGCACAGACGCTCGATAGGTACGGATCTCGAGCGTGTTCCGCTGATGGCACCGCTGACCACTCACGCCGGTTATAGAATTCGCGTTCGGTTGTTGGCATCTGGATCCGCAGCAGATGGAAGATATCATCTTGACTCGATCGACACAGACCGTCCTGGACAGCGTGTATTCTTCTCTTGATTCTGCCCCCGTCGTTCTGGAGGTACCATGATCATGGTGAGAACTTCAACATCCCCTGTGGTTAGACGCGTGGGCTGGGGACGGGGATAGTGAAGCGGAGGTTTTTCCTGACAAATTGCTGATGTGGTTATATTTCCAGTGGAGGCGGAGGGTCCGTCAGTGGTTTTTGATATTGGATTTACGCACGACGCTCGCCTTTGCAATATCACGCTCTCTCGATATATTGGTCCTCGGGGGGGGGGACGACCTAGGCAAACGGATGGGATATTGTTAGACCGCGAAGGTTTCCTTCCTCACACAAAGCCTGAGCACCGAAAAACTTGTGGTTTACCAATCTCCGGAGTTATGAAGCACATCCAACGGAATAACTCATCCCTGGCATTTGGCAACAAAAGAGCGGTGTAGTGTATCAATGGCATCTCTAGATGGTGGTCAAGATATTGGGTGTGAGATTTTGTGAAGCTGTCGGAGATGCGGTTATGGCGGAACACCAAACATCGATACCATCATGTGTAACTTGAAGTACTACCGTAGTAGAGTACAATTGCATAACACATATCATGAAACAAGTCTGTAATCCTACATCCCAACACAGCTATAACACCGCCCTGCTATAACCCGTCAGGGCTGCAGGGCCACGTGTGCGCGTCCCGTCCCCCTTATTTCTTTCTTTCTAATCCTCCAGCAAAACGTCACGGTGTGACATCAATATTCCTCACGCCTAGAGCTGGAAAGCTGTCGCGGTGTATTCTACCTGCATCAATCGGCGGCGAGAATCGTGGTTGAGATTTGGTAAGGTGGAGAGGTGGGGTCATGGGATCTCACTCACGGAACTCACTCACTCGGCGGATACGACTGAACTTGAATGTTGACAGTGTTGCTAGGATGGATAGTCTCGTCATAAGAGCATCTTATCACGGATTACTTGCGGAACAGGGGAGGAGACTATGGATGATGATATCTTCAAGGTAGGTCAGTTTTTGAGCAGTTCGACTTGAAGCCGACGTTGATGAGGATGAGGACGAGGAGCTGACATATAGTCTAGAAAGTATCGCAAGAGCTGAATAGTATCATTACAATTTATTGGCGAAATAATCCGCCGCGGGGGTATGAGGATAGTCGGTCTACTGGGACGGGGATGGGGACAGCGACGTTTACTCATCCTCGACCCCACCGACGACCTCGAACTACACGCCGGCCCTAGCAAAACCAACAACGCCCACCACTTCCTCATCTCCTCCTCCGCACGCAATCTCCGGTCTTCACAGCCTCCTTCAATCCTGCCTACAACTTCCACAGCGCCTTTTCTCTGCGCAATCGCCTATCCTCCCACCCATCACTCACGGCCTATCTCGACAACAACCCCTAGGTTCTCAAGCTCATGCTAAAAACACTGTATCACCGATACCTGCAGCTGCCGCAGAGCGTCGAGTTTGATGTGTTGGTCCAAATCGCCGTGTTTACGGAGAAGTCGATGCTGCATGTGCCGATGGTCGTGATGGCCGCGAAGTGACAAAAGGATGGAGAGAGTGTGTGCATGAACCCGGGTTCGAGGATTAGATGCTGGTTACGTGGGTGTTTGGGTGGAGGGAGCTTTATAAGGTTGGGACGAGGGGGCGGTGATGAGGTTGAGGAGTGGGGGTGTTGTACACGGGGAAGAGGTTGCATGAGTCTGCGACAGGGCATCAGTGGGGTAAGTTGGAAGATATATATATTCTCTCTCTCAGTTGAGCTGCAGGAAAATGAGAAAAACACGAGATAGCAAGGACGGAAGAAAGAAAGGAAGAAGCATACTAACCAACTCCTCCAGATCTTCTCCACTCCGCACACGTCCAAATGCTCCACCTCCTCCGCCAGCACTTCGAAAAAATCCAATCCCAACGCTTCTTCACACCCTCCTCCTCGCACCCCTCGCGTTGTGAGGGAGCTGATGCGGAGCGGGCGGCGAGCGATGCCGTCTATGGCCGGGGCCTGCTGTTTGATCTTTCCCCGCTCTTCATCGACTTTCTCTTCACCTTCGCTCTCTGAACTACAACTTTCTGCAACCTCACTCACTACATCCTCCTTCTCAACATTCTCGCTCTCTACCTCAGTCACTACATCCTTGATCTCTACCCGCCATCGATACCCATCATCGCCCTCTACATCTTGCTCTCTCCACAACCCGCAACGTACTTACTATTGAAGTAAGCATCCCACGCTGTATCCCTCAACCCCCCTACCTGCTAGACGATACTGACTGACTGTAACAACCAGTCCTGGCTATGATCCGGAATCGGAATCAACTCCACCGCTGAGGCGGCGAATCGGATTCGTCGTTACGTGGTCATGTCCAGCCATTACAGCTCACAGAGACGAACGTGGAGTCCGAGATCCAATGGTGCGGGTATAGTCAGCGCGGATGCTGGCTAGTTGTTGAGGGGATGGGATTCAAAGGTTGGATGATGAGGATTTGGGGGATCGACTTGAGTAGCAAGTCATGCATGGGCTGCTATGATTTTTACGCGTGGGAAAGTTCACAGAGGAATGTGACGAGAACAGAAGGAGACAGGCTGGTGGCTTGAAGGCAGCCTTTCAATCAAACCGCTGGAATGAATATACCCTGAGGAACTGAATTTTTGATATGGCATATATCTGGCGTTTCGGTGTTTTGTTACATGGAGAGTGGACAAAAGAGTGTCTGGAGATATGCTGGGTTTGTGAGCTATTGGGCTCTTTGAAGTCGATACTGACGTGTTTTGATTCACGGATGTTCACCAGAGACAGACAGATTCACAATGAAATAGCTGCACTCAAGCTACCATTTCAGAACGCAGGTCTGAATGATTGAATTCAGGTAAGTCGCATGTCCACCTATTGTTACTGCGAGTGATTTAATATGCAATGAATGTTCCAGTGGGTTCATCTCCATCAAGGACACCTTCCCCGTTCCCCGCATCCTTGATCCTGCGCACGCGCTTTAAAATCCCTCCTGCCCTCAGAATCCACTCTTCCCTCAGAATCCACGAATTCACCCAGCCACCTCAGAGCAAAGGCGCCCGTTGCATCAGCATCAGCGGCTGCAAGACTACACACCCACTGGTCGCACTTCAGCACGTCGGTGAGTTTGATGAAGCCCATTTCGGGTATATCTTCTGACTATGGATGCAAACAGACATCGAATATCACGATGAAGACCCTGTTCGACGGAGCCCGCTTGCCGCTGCTGCCCGAATCTCCCCCTGAAGATTTAGAGAAAGCAAGTACGACCGAAACTCTTGAAAACCCTAGCAAACCTATCATCGACACTGAAACGGCTGCGGCGGTGGATATATCACCACCAGATGATTCCTGGTTAGACTCTTGGGACCTCACCATCCACCGCTGCGAAATCTGTCAAGCACCCTTCCGCTCCGCTTCACGACTGACTCTCCATCGCAACCAACCCCAACAATGCAAAATTGCGCTCCCAGACTCCACCTATCTCGCCCTTACCAACACTCCCCTCGTCGCCATAGATGCAGACGGCGACCTGGAGGTTCGTGTTGGCCCTGACGAGGATACCATTACTCACCGATTTCTGGTTGTCTCGCAAGTCTTGCGATGCCAATCACCCGCGTTTTCGGCCTCTTTTGGTGGTAAAAAGGGATATGAGTTTAAAGCGGCGGCGGAGATACGACGTGCACAGTTGCTACGCCCCTCAGATCCGGCGATGATTTTCCTTGACGATGCACCGAAGGCCTTGGAGTTGGCGTTCAAGATTTTGCATCATCGGTATCAAGATTTGGAAGATGAATGCGATTATAAAACACTCGTGGATCTGGCGGCAATGTGCGAAAAGTACATGTTGCATATATCCATGGCCCCGGTGATGCGGCGATGGGCAAAAAAGCAATGGGATGATGAGTTCTGGGGGGAATACGGCGGGGCTGCGTGGCTTAAAAATATGGGAAACGTGGCTCCACAAGACGGATGGTTGCTGATCGCCTGGGTTCTTGGGATGGAGGAGGAATTCAGGACCGTTTCGAAGTATCTCGCCATGCATTATGGCGTAACATCGGAGAAAGATTTTATTACTCCAAATGGCCGAAAGCTTCATTCCGCAATACCGGAAAGGATCAAGGGTAGGTACACTGAACCAGCCTTGGATGAAATATTCTTATCTTATCGATAGAAAAGGTTTTCGAACAGCGGGAGCTGATGTTGGCCCCGATTCGGAAACGTTTCGAAGAAATCCAAGCAGAGCGTATGCTCAAGTACGCTTCATTTCCAGGTAAGGAGACCGACTTGGACCCATATATTCTATCAGTACAACAAAAAATGACAGTAACTCATATTCTATAGAATGGACATTAGACTCAGAGGAAATTGATATTGAGGAACACGAATATGCGTTAGGTGATTCAGCCATCCAACAACTGAAAGCGAAAGCGGCTTGCGATGGAGGTGGGGATACAAAACTATGCGACTGGATTCAGCTCGGCCATCTCATGGAGGCCGTTGCGCATCATAAACTCGATAAGGAATGTTTTTGGAACCTACCTATGGCCAGCATAATGAGTCTTTTTAAACGATTTACACAACCAATTCCAAGGAACGGTTTACTTTGCGCAGGGCATGACTTGAAACGAGAAACGCATTTCAAGTACATCCGGTCGAAACTGGAATCGGCCCCGGATAAACTGGATGATTACGAACCATGGGAAGACCCACTTTATCGCTCCTGCTGCTGGAGTTCTGACATGAATTTCGTCTGCGAGGCAGTCGAGAAGTTCCGCGGCGGGCACATTGGCCTTCATCTCAAAAACTTTAAATCTCGCGTGGAGATCTGGGGCGCGACTGGCGCATCTACCGGGCTGTGTTCGTCTGATTGATTCGTTCTTCGAGTCTTCTCATTGCGATGGATCCAGTTCCTGCACTCGGATCACAATCGATCAAGCTTTTCTGTCTACTCAATATCTTGACTTTCATTTTCTGCCAATCCTATCATTTCATCCTTAGATCATGTTAGGCATGGGGGAGTCGCCTTCTGTTGTATTCTTCTAGTTTCTTGTTGCACTAAGGTCGGCTGTACTCGCGCTTGAAGTTGCAAACTTAGAAAGAGAATAAATACTGATGATATGTTGACGATGCTTTTTCTTCACTTCCAGGCCACGTGGCGATGCGGAGTATGAACACAGCAGATCACCCCTCACTGGCAACCCTGGGCTCGAGCACTGTACTGGCATCAACAGCCCAGTGCACAGGCCATTATCTCACAACGTGTTATCTGGGTCAAAGACAATCTCCTCTTTCTCGCTCATCGCCTCGACCCAGGTTTGTTACAACACCGAACTACCACCGGCTTTCGAACCCACCTGCTCATCCGACTGCAAAGACGTCTGTTACGTTCAGAAACGACTAACAACTAGGGCAACTTGGACGAGCTAGTTGTGGGCTGGAAAAACAACCGCCCTATTGATACAAGGTGAGTGCGGGGATTGGTGGGCACAGAAAGGCGAGGAGTGGGTTACCTTTGGTGGCCTTCTCGGGAACATTGGAGAGGATTTGAGGGTCGGAAGAAAAATTCCTGTGGAGGAAGTGGGTTAGCCAGTGAGGGCTATTGGTTGGCTTTTTATCACGTGGAATACTCGAGGAATTACAGGGGATGAGATTGGGAGATAGAGTCATCTGGAATCAGGGCGAAATCTGAACGTCCATGGAAAGACCTCCTTCATTCATGGTATATATGCTAACTGAGGGCGTATTCATAGATGTCAACATCTTCAAGTCAAAATGGCAGCTCGCCAAAGCCCGAATTTCCAACTGACGCCGCAATCCCAACTCTCGATGACCAAGTAGAACCCATGACCGACATCAACACCCCCGACGACTCCTGGCTCGATTCCTGGGACTTCATAATCCACCGCTGCACCGCCTGCCTCTCCCCCTTCCGCTCCCCCTCCCGTCTCGCCCTCCACCACACCCTATCCCCCAACTGCATACCCACCGCCCCCACAATCTCCTTCATCGACCTCACGCAAGTCTCCCTCACCACCATCGACCCCAACGGCGACCTAGAGGTCCACGTGGGCCCCACCGAATCTACGATAACCCACCGCTTCCTCGTCGCCTCCCAAGTTCTCCGGTGCCAATCGCGGGCCTTCAACGCCTCCTTTTCACCCACCTACGGCTTCAAAGCATCCGCGGACCTCCACCGCGCCCATCTCCTCGGCCCGCATGCTTCGCGTCGGCCAGCGGTGATATACCTTGACGACAACGCGGATGTACTTGCTTTGATCTTCAAGGTGCTGCACCACTGCTACCACGAGCTCGAGCAGGAGTATCCGTACGAGACGCTTGTCGATCTTGTCACGGTGTGTGAAAAGTATATGCTGCATGTTCCGCTGGCGCCGATGCTGAGATTGTGGGCGAATGCGATCTGGGATGGCGATTTTTGGTGGAAGAGGGAGTTTGGAGGGGGGGATGACGGGAGGGAGGAGGTGGAGAGTCAGGATGGGTGGCTGCTTGTTGCGTGGGTGTTGGGGTTGGAGGATGAGTTTAGGGAGGTGTCGAGGTATGTGGCGATGAATTATGGGGTGACGGAAGGAGGGGAGTGGGTCGCCCCCAATGGGAGGGGGATGCATCCGGCGATACCGGAGGTGGTGAAAGGTGAGTAGGTGTTGAGGGGGTTGAGGGGGAGGGATGAAGGGCTGACGAAAGGGACAGAGAAGTTGTTGGAGGTCCGCGGACTACTATTGAACCCCATCCGCCAGAAGTTTGAGGAAATTCAGGCGCAGCGGATGTTGCATCATATCCCAACCTTGAAGACAGCGACCGCGGGTATCGTTATTCCCCAAATCCCATACCCATCCCCTTCCTCCTTCTCCTCCTCCCCCTCCTCCGATCCCCTCAACGCCCCCGAAAACAACACCACCACAGCCCCCACAACCCCCAAACACCCACCCCCCATCTGCCGCAGCAACACTCCCGACTCCCCCCTCTGCGACTACCTCCAACTCGGCCACCTCCTCACCACGCTCACCACGCACCCCCTCTCCACCCCTCCCTTCTGGACACGCTCTGTGCACACCATAATCTCCTTCTTCGCCGCCCTCGACGACCCCGTACCGCTCGACGAGTATTTCAGCGACGGTCACGAGACGCGGCGGCGTAAAGACTACAACAAACTCCGGAAAGCGCTCGACGACGCGTTGGTACGTGTTATGGGTGTTGCGGACGCCGATGGTGAGTATCACAATGACGATTACGATGGCGAGGAGGAGAAGGAAATGGAGAATGAGGAGGATGAGGTGGAGGAGGTGGAGAAGGTGGATCCGATAAGGTTTAGGCCGTGGGAGAAGGCGAGGTCGTGTTCGTGGGTTAATGATATGAGGTTTGTGTGCGAGGCGGTGGAGAAGCTGCGAGCGGATGCGGTTGGGCTGGAGTTGTGGGAGTTTGCGTCGAGGAGGGAAGTGTGGGGGGAGGTGGGAGGGTTGGTGGTGGGGTTGTTTGAGTGATAGGATGTTGGTAGGGGGGAAGGGATTGGGGAGGAGGATGGGAAGGAAGGTATTTTTGGTTGTTTTTATTTCCAAGTTTTTGATGATGCTTCGGGGTTTTTTTATTGGGCTGACTGGGTCACTGAGGTTCTTGGAACATGGTGTAGATATTCTCCGTCGCACCCTTAGCCCAGCATTGCTCAAGCTTAACGTCCTATCTACCAGTCGCAATTGTATTGAATGGGGTCCCTATTCCACAGTGCATGGCAACACCAACCGCATCGATCACTCTCCAAACTTGAGCTACAGACAATAAGGGATCGAGCACCTCCCACGCATAACTAAGGAAATAAACCCAGGATTACAGGCATGAACTGACTAGATATTGCTCTGACAAAACAGAAATCTAGAAAGAATGCAATGATGATGATGAAAAAACAAAGAAAAAAGAAACGAGTAATCGTAAAAAAAAAAACAAAAAAAAAAAAACAAGAAAAAAAACAGCAACAATGATACTGTATTCTCAAATGCACCAACCGCTGAAAATGCTGACAATGCTGACAGACTTGATGCAAAACGCACCCCCTCATCATCTTCACCAATCATCACCCCTCAACCTCATCCTCGCCTCTCTCATCCTCTACACAAACCCCCCCGGCGTCCTCCCGCCCATCCCCCCTCCCCCACCCACCTTATTAACCCTCAACGGCGCCAAAACGGGTGTCGAACTCAACGGCCTAATCCCCTCCTTCCACCCCAGCGGACTCACACTCCCCTCACTCCCAACCGTCGTCACCGTCATCATCGTCCCCCTCTGTCCTGGTCCTCCACTCATCCCCCCCACTAATTCCCTCCCCAACCCTCCCCACCCGGTATGCGACACCGTCGCGGTCTGCGGCAGCGCCGTCGCCCCCGGATGCTGCTGATGTGCAGACGACATCGTCGACGAAGACGCAACAGTCCGCAGCCGCGCTGGAACGGAGGACCCGGCGAGAGTTGTGCTAGTGTCGGGTGTCCATGGAGCTGAGACCGGGACCAGGCGAGGTTTCTCGTTTTCCTGCTGCTGGTGGATGAAATTCCCGAAACTCGTCGCATTCGAGGAAGAGGAGGAGTTGTTGGACCACGCATTCGAACCCGCACCACCACCACCGCCGCCGCCGCCGCCGCCGCCTCTCGCTCTTGCGGAGAAGGGGCCGAATGGTGTCATCGGCGATCCCGACGACCATGCGAGCACCTTTGCCGCGTCCTCACGCGTGGAGGTGTTCGTGCTGATGGTTGGGTGGATCGGCCGGTGGTGGATGATGGGCTCCGAGATGTTGATGGGGGGTGGGGGCGGGCAGAAGGATTTGATGCTTCGCCGACGACGGGAACGGTAGGCGAGGATTTTGAGGCGGATGCGAGTCGCGAGGAAGAGGAGGAGGGCGCCAAAGAGGAGGCCCGGGAAGAAACCGGCGAGGATGGCTTTGGAGGGGAAGTCGTTGGGCTGGCAGGAACTGGAGTCGAGATTGATAGTGGAGAAGGTTGTAGAGGAGGCGGAGGCGGAGGAGGTGAGCCCGGGGGTTATGACGGTGGGTGGAGAGGGGGTGGTATCGGTTGGTCGACGAGTGTAGTGGGAGGGGAGGTTCGCGGATTTCATGTTACAGGTTTTTCCGTCGACGGAGCACTCGAAACCGAGTGGGCAGCAGAGGGATCCGCATTTGAGGTTTGTTGTGGTGATGGTGGATTCGGTGGAAGCACCGGCGACAGGGCAGTCGACAGGCCGGATTTGGTCGCATTGCTCTCCAAGTTTACAGCAGATTACGGAGCTTCCCGAGTCCAGAGGAATGCATTCTGTGCCCGTTGGACAGCAGAATTTGGTGTTGGGGAGATTCGAACAGAGCTCGGAGCCTTGCTCGGTGCAGTGTTGTTGCCGCTCTGTGAGAGAACGTGGGATGGCGTGGAGGGATGTTGTTGCGGTGGGAGGAGGACGGGATGCTGACGGCTGAGCCAAGGTACTGCCTGGGAGCAGGAATAGAAGGAAGAGAGGGGCGGTAGGAAAGTTAGGAGGCAGCATATCTGCGGCGGTGAGGTGAGGGTAATACGCTCTGCGTCTGCTGCGGGGGAAACGGTGTGGAGGGGAAACTATTCTGTGCCGTTAGAATACACAGGATGGGAAGGAGGGAACTAGCTCTACACACTTGTCTGTGCAACTGATGATGCTATCCGATTGCTTGGATGTTGTTTCTGGTGCCCCAGAGTGTTGGTAGATCGTCTGTGCCACCGCGAACCGTTGTTTGGGTAAATAAATCCGTGATATCTGCGTAGGTGTTGGTTAGTGTTGTTTATGGGGGGTGGATGAGTTTTTGGAAGTACAGAATGAAGGGAAGAGAAGAGGACCAGCCCAAAGGAAGTGAAAGAGTGAAGAAGGGAAGACGTGTCACTGTGGTGATGGTATTTTCATTGCTGGATGTTGCTGGCCCCAGTCGGCGGCTAGACGAGTTGAGTGGAGAGTGTCACGGAGTGCGCTGATTCAAAGCCCTACCGCTAGAGAGCTGACCAATTATGGGGCCACATACGACTATAATATCACGGGAGACGCCCGCCAGAGCTGTCAGTTAACGGGGGTGATATTGGGTGAGAGGGCATCTGAGTCGAAAGGGAGTTTTAGGTGGTCAGAAGGGGAGCGTTGACGTTGAAGAGTCTCCAGCCACCACTAGCCACAGCAGCACCTCACCAGCCACCACCAGCCACTACCAGCCACATGGCTCTCACGACTCCACCTCCAACCTCTCAACCAACCATCCACCACTAGCATCCTCAAATTAGAATTCCCATCTTCTCCTCACGCAGCCCATTTAACCGGTTTATACCCCGCGCAAACCAACATGACCCAGCCATCCTCCAATCGCCTGCCACAATTCGCGAGCTGACGCCCACCAACCGCATCCTAAGCGCCGACGACGAAAATAACTTTTTCTCCCCCTCCATCACCACCAACCAAACGACCCATATCTCTGGGCAAGTTCCTCAACCACTCACGGCTTGTAGGATCTCGGCCTACGCCTGCACATCATGGAACCAACGCTTCATTTTGGGGTTGTTTACCGCCCAATAATCATCCCGACATCTGCGGGGTGCTGTAGGAGATGCTCCCCTCCGAGATGGGTTAGCCACGAGGACGGCGGAATCCTACGATGAGATGCAGCTGGAGCGCTACGGCCCGCGGGAGAATGGGTTGTAACCGTAACTACCTGTAGGACAACAAGCGTAACGTAGCATCGGGTGCGGTAGGTGGCTGGAGGAGGGGGTGGGAAAACAAGATGCCGGGTATTGTAGGACAATGTTGCTGTTCATTGCATATTAGACGAAAGCGATCCCCCCAGGAGTGCGACTTGGATTCGTTGTCCCTCACCGGCTGAGGAATCCAAAGTGTCAAGAAGGATTTTTTGTTTTACACGCCCGGCGGTTGATCCGACGACGACGTTTGGGGTTTGGTCTTTGCTTGTTGTTATTAACTTACTTGTTATCGATTCTCGATTCGGTCTCGGGGTTGTTGTGTTCTTGATTCATGTTCTTTTTGGCTCTCACCAAGTAAGTTCGTCTCTCGCGCGCTCTAACATGGTAAGCTTGCTAATTTGTTACAGCTCAGCCACTTTCAATAGCAGTACCCTACAGAAACAACAGCAATACAATAGTAATCCTGGAGACGTTTATATTCCGGTCAAATGTTCTCCATGTCGACAACACAATTCCCAAGCCCTCAGATGCCAACGGTAAGACGAGCAATGAGCACATCACAAGTTTCTTCTCATCTCGCACCCCCTCGGAATCCATCCAGATCTTCTCTCAAGAAGCCAAGGTCACGGAATAACTCCCGGTCGCCGGCTCGACAATCAACGCGGCCACCGAGACCGAAACTCAGGATCCACCCGGTCTCACAGTATCCGCCTAAGCCGCTACCGGTTGAGATTTTTGTCTCTCCGCCTGTTCAGAGCTTCTTCTCGCCATGTAGCAGCAGTGAGGGGGATAGTGATGAGGACAATAGCGAGATGGGGGAACTGCTTCAAATCCAACTCAGCCCGAGTGCTCTGACACTGCACACGCCAGCCATGATGTCAGGCGTCGAACAGAAGGGAGCAGAGAAAAACGAGACAGAAGGCATCACCCCGTCGAGTGCTCGCCCGGCCTCCCAGCAACGTCAATCCTCCAACACGAGCTCCCACAAATCCCCCAGATCCAACGGACGGCGTTCAGCAGCCTCATCAACCCACACTGCCACCAACATTGGTTCCCCGAGGTTCGGTTCTCCTGGTGTTCAGAGCCATCGATCTCACAGCCATGTTTCGAGTCTCGAGGGCCATCGTCAACGCCACTCACGCCCGCGCTCACAATGGTGGGTTCAGCAGCAAGAGGCATATCAACATCTCCACCATCCCAGGCCAATCCCCGCACCTCGCCCGCGCTCCAGCTCGCAACGAGAAAGCGTTGCACTCCCTACTAGCCCACCACAGGAACCATTTTTCTATGAGCCCGAGCCGCCGTTCCAGCCGCAATCAGTCGAGGCGCAGGGGTTTGAGCCCGAGAGCAGGTCCCCGGTTCTCGATGGTATCAATATCGAGCCACGCTTGAAGGCGCTTCTTTCGACCTATCCCCCGGCTTCAACTGACGCGCCTCTTGTTCCCTCTCCGCCGTCTGCTCTCCAGGCGGCGACGTATCACCGTGATCGGCTGCTGAGGGAAATCCATAACCCCGGACTCCGTGGCGCCCCAGGGAATATGATTGCCAATCTGTATAAGCAACTCGAAGCCGCGCGGATCGAGGTTGAGCTCGCAACAGTCGAGTACCGTGCCCTTGAAGAGCTCCGTCTCGTCTCCGTCATCCGCCAACGCATGTACCACCGGCGCTGGCTCATGGAGCGCGAAGTGATGCTCCAAGAACAGGAAATCGAGGAAGAGATTAAACGCGAAGATGCCTACATGATGTCTGAAATGCAACGGCAATACCACCGGCCCGTTCGCTCTGGGGGCAGCACCTCACGGCGTTCTGGTCGGTCAGGTCTCTCATCGTCCTCTGGATCTGCGACTGCGGTTCCGAGTATTCACTCGGAATCCGATGATGAGCATCTCCCGTTCTCGACACCACCACTCTACCACCGCCGCCATTCCAGCATCGTCGAAACCGAGGAAGAGGAAGAGGATGTCGATCAAATCAACACTGCGGCCGCTGAACGCTCACCTTCTCCTCCACTCCGCCTCAAATCCCCACGCCGCCAGGTAATCCACCGCTTCGATTATGAGTCCGGACCTAACACCTCCGTGACATCATCCTGCCAAACAACTGACCTCGAAACAACCACCGACGACGAAGGAAATATGAACCACTCCAGCTTCATCCGATCCCCAGCAGACGCCGACTCAACTGACGACTGCACGCCCATCTCCATCTCCCTTTCTCCCCCCGGCGAAACCCCCCTCCAAACGCGTCTCGCACGCTTTACCGCCGCCTACAACCCCCCACCACTAACCCATCACCGCTACTCACGCTTCTCAATCTCTCCCTTGTCAACTACAACCGGGCCTTTCTCTGCCTCCTCCAAAACATCCTCCCGCTTCTCAGCAATGACGACCTCGACAGCCGTCACCACTCCGTCGTCCAGTTTATCAGCGCGATCAGTTGCGACAACCATACAACCAAGCCCAATGTCGAGTCTGCCGGATGTCGCCGGGAGTATCAACCTCGCGCTCAACACTCCCGTCGAGCCGAGGGCTATGAAGGAGATGTTTGAGTTTGCGTTGGGGGCTGTAGGGGGCGTGGCGGCCGCGACGGCGGAGTTGCAGGATATGGTGAGGGATAGGAAGGAGAAGATGGAGAGGAGTGCGAGTGTGGCCAGTGTGGGGAGTGTGGGAAGTGTGGGGAGTGTGGGGAGTGTTGGTAGCACGTCCACCACAGTCCCCACAACACACGGAAGATCCGGGTCTTCATCTTCCGCATCTTCGTCTTCAAACTCATCCTCATCTTCGGCTGGTTCGTCCTCGGCCAGGTCAGCAGCCTCCTCCGCGTCCTCTGCCCCATCACTCTCCTCGGGATCCGGGAGGGAGCAGAAATCTCACCACCACCAGCATCCGGTGAGACAACATAAATCGCTCCCCCCGATCCCTGACTCCTCCTCTACTTCTGCCTCCTCCACCGAGCATGCCAACTCCTCTTCGGACCTCACCACCAACGACGACGATCTCGACGACGTCTGGTCGACCGAGGAAGAATGGGACGACCCACAGCAGTCCCACTCCCGGTCTCCCCCTCACCGTTACAACTCGCCCCCTCACAGCCATCATCACACCCATCATGCACATCAAAGAAGACCAGCATCAGCAGAAGTGAGGCTCGTGGACAGGCTCATGTGTTTCACGGATACTGGGAATGCGGCCGTGAGGGAAGTGCCAGTATCGGTGTCTGGTACTGGTGCTGCTCCGGGCATGGAGAAGGAGAAGAAGAGGCGGGGGAGTGCGAATGTGGGGGGGAAGAGGAGGAATCTGGCTGGGAAGGAGGTAGTGGTGGGGTTGGGGGTTAGTGTGGGTTCGGTGGGGTGAAGTTGGGAGGGGGGGAAGGGAGTGGAGGGGGCTGAGGGAATGGGAAATGTTGGGGTTTGTTTCGATTCTTGTGGTGGAGGTGGGTTTTCTTGTTATTCCGGTTTAATGGGTTTGGTGATGGGGACATGGTGGGCTTCTTGGACGGTCGTTACGGTGTTTGGATTTTTTTGCGGGGTCTTTGTTTCTTCTATCCTTTCTCTGGGTGTGGCTGTGGTTGCGGTAGGACATGGTTGTGCTGTTACTTATGTTGCTGCTGCTGTTGCCGCTGCTGTTGCCGCTGCTGTTTATCGTGTTTCGTTCAAGTTACTGCTGGCTGCTGGAATATTTTGGAGAGAGATTTATATTCTGGAGCTCGAGAATTTACGTTCTACATTCTATCTTATATACATTCAAGCTCCACGTTTAGGTTTTGCTTTCACCAAATTCCTCAAACCCGTGTCAACTAACCCGTTTTCTCCATCTCACTGAGCTGAGGGCTGTAACATTAAAATCCATGTATCGTCAACAAGGCCTGTGTGGGCTTTGTGGGTACTGATGGGTGGTGCTGATGGATGGTGTCTGTGTTAACAGTGGGGTAAGTTAACAGTCAGCAACGGGGATGGGTTGTGTGGTGGAGTGAGCTATGTACTAGTATGCATGTATGGCGACTTATACTAACGGCACTGAGAAACGCCAATCGCGCCTTGCAGATACCCACCACGGCGACAGAGAAAAACCACTGATTCTGCACTGTGACGCATGGTATTTTGACCTTCCCCCCGCGCCCTGCCGCTACGGTAGGTTGTATATTCTTCCCTCGGGAACACATCTTTGTATGACTGGGGGAAGTGTTAGAAGGTTGTGGGAGGCCCCACTTAAGAGTTCGGAGCCAGAGGAGCCAGATCCTCACTGATGAGAAGAGAATTACTGTACTGTTGGATGGTAGGGCGAGCCGGCTTAATTTTAAAATACTTTACTTCCTCATACTCTACAGCGGAACATTATGTAGATAGACTTTGAGCATTGTCAGTCTCCACCGGACGTTGCGTGAGTGGTTGGTGATTTTTCATGAATGCACTTCCGAGTCAGTTTATGGTGATGCGGTGCGTTTGACCAGTGATTTATTATCACGTGACCGTACCACATCACCTGTGAGGCCGAACAACTCCCTCTGTTCCTTCACCATTGAGCATCCCCCGCTGCTCTTGCCGATTTCATTAGACTTCTTCTCCTTATTTTTTTTTGCTGCTACCAGTTTTGGATTCACCTTTGTTCTACTCCTCATGTCGACTCCCGCTGCTTCAGCTGACAACCCATCAAGCCCACCCAGAGAAGTATCCGAAGAAGACACCCAAGACCCCACCCCCGAATCGTCGTCCAAATTCACGCAATCCTACACCCGCTATAAAACCGATCTCCAAACTGTGTTAAAATGGGTCCATGAAACCGTAGCGGGACTTGAGGACTCTGCGAAAGGCTATCCCGAGTTGACGGAACCACCGCCCGTCAGCGTCCTTCTCCCGAGCTCAAAGATATCCAGCAACCAGCTTCGAAGCTACGCGAAAAAGATTGCGGAGTCTAGCATCAAACCCCCACAGAAAATTCACACCTCTTTCAACCACTTGTTCATGTGTCGGAGAAAGGTTGCGTTGCATTATGCTGAGGATACGACGATTACCGTGGGTGCTAAAGCACATCGAAGAACTTTGGATGTGTTGTATGGGATTCATGAGATGTTATTTCCACGGGATGACGAGACGGAAACACCAAACTCTACAGCGACTTTGGCTAGCGAGAATGGAGAAGAAGGCGATGATAATCAACCGAGTACCGCCGAAGGACCCTTAGAAAATAAGTTTCTTGCCCAGGTTGCAAGCCAATTTGAGGCCTATGGGAATGGTGTGGAGCCAGAAGAAGACCTGGAGGGATTTTATCCACCCTTGTCTATGTTCCCGGCCGAGGATTATGAGCTTCTTGAGGAAGACTTTACCGTCCCCGAAACGGATGAATTGCCAGATGATGCGACATACAGGAACATGAATCTGGAGATAGCGGTGACCTTTTTTTTCCTCGACTTGGCCGATTTACGGTCGTATTTGAACCAGGAATGGCGAGAAGCTGAGCCGGTGGGAAAGGTGGATACCCCTGTTGCTGCGATAGTTTCTAATGTGGCTGTAGCCGCCATCAAACAGCTGGCGAGCGAGCTATTTCTGGAATTTAGCGAGTCGAATGCTACGGGGCGTCACATAACGGTAGTCAAGGATCTTTACGCTGTATTGGATTCGTGCACGCAGAAGAGGAAACTTTCCATGAACAGACAGGTTGAGTTGAAGGAAAAGCATATGGAGCATACCTTTCGCGTTGTGGACGAACTGGTTAAAAATATTACGCCAGCACATAAGTTGCCGGTGGTGGACGAAATTTCCATTGTAAGATACATTTCTAACACGCGTTCCATGCTGAGTTGGGCTAATTTATATGCTAGCGCCCACATGGCGAGGAGAACAAATTTACTTTCGGCTCCCATCGGCTCCATCTTAGCCCTATTGAGCGTTTCAAACGAGACAGATATTTGCTCAGGACTAGCCTTTCGGATATCAACATCCTGATGCGCCCAATGTTTCCTTATGGGTCGAAAACCCCCGATACAACGCCCCAAGGGATGCACAAATGGCTACAACTTTTGGTAGGTACCGATGGACTTTTTACATCTCTGCTTGAGGCTCTGTTCTCGGATCCAGACCATCGCATGACAATAGGTCTGGTCTTTTCCTCACAGCTTTTCCTTGATATCAACAGTATTCGGGCATCAAACGGATTCCTGGGGTTTTACGACTGCGGCAACATGCGAGATATTTTAAAGCTAGCTCTTGCGGAAATTGAATGTGGCCTGCCGGATCACCGCCCCCGAGAAGAGCTTGCCGGAGATTCTCATCCAGTTGATGCATATCCGGAAGCTGTGGATGCGATGAAAAGCTTGTGTAGCCACCCCCTATATACGACAGAAGGTTTTCTGGATAAAGTGTGGACAACTCATCCATGGCTCTGCGGATCTGTCATACAAAATTGCTTGTTAGGCTTTTGGCAAAGCATCGCTGTTTCCCCCTGCCGATTGGCTCATATGGCGCTTGCCTCTGCTGTTTGGAGCCGGGTGAAAGAAAAGTGGGGGGACCAAAAGCGCACAGGGAATATTATAGATGATTCAAACTGGGAACCCCATTCTCGGATCCTCGATTTTCTTGTATTAAAACTGGATCAAGAACGTCTCGATAAATTGTCCCCCCGTTGGAATCCCGACAACTCCATGGACTATTACAGCGGCCTAGAACAGGCTATCGAGCGAATTTCATCATTCGGCAACTCCCTCATCCTCAGTCATATTTCCCATTATTCGGTCGACCGCGTCGGAGTCAACCTACAAGCCATGGCCGAACATCCAATTGTCCTCTTCAAAGACCGCCCATGCGCTTGTTCAACTACAACCCGTCTTCCATATATGCCCTCTTCCGATATATCACCCCCGCTGCCGCTCGCCGAGTTCAACCCAACAGAAACCGGTTTCTTTTCCTTCGGCGACATGCTCTCGTATACTTACGCCGAATGCTATCCAGTCAACCTCCGCAACAACACGATACTCACCCACATCCACGTCATAGGCCTTGAAGAACTCAACGGCGACTTGTTCGTGAAATGGAACCGTTTGAGCAACACACTCTACAAATCCATGATGAGAATTGCAGAAGAATTACGCCCAATGCTCTGTCAGCCGGACAAGCTGGGAACGGCGGGTGTCATGAAGGAATATGACGTCACTCCAAACGTTGCGTTTTTGGCAATAATTGCGGAACTCGATCTTGCGAAGTATCGGAAAGAGAATAATTGGACAACAGGTCAGAAGAGAATACAGAAGTTTAAGGCAAAGTTGGGAAGATGCTTGGAGAATGAGGGATGGCCCGTTTGGACGGTCAATCCGTTTTTGTTTGATCGGGTAGGCCTTTGGGAAGAGCCTGTGGAATTGAAAAAGGAGGAGCTGGACCGGATAGAGGAGGTGATGAAAAGGCTGGTGGGGGGGGATGGTGACGCGGATGCGGAGAAGCCGAAGGAGAAGAAGAGGAAGAAGAAGAACAAGAGGAAGAGGAGGAAGAAGAAGAAGAAGACGGCTGTGGGGAGCTCAAAAGATTCTGAGGGAGAAAAGAGTGCAGAGAAGGACGAGGATGATGAGGAAGAGGGGGAAGATGACATAAGTGAAGAGGAAGCTCATGAAGAGGAGGAAGAGGAAGAAGAGAATGAGGAAGAGGAGGAAGAGGAGGAGAAAGAGATAACCGAAACCGAACTGAAAAATGAGCACTCCAAAGAGCTGGAACTGAAAGAATCACCTCCCAAAACCCCTCTCGAGGATTCGCCACAAGCTCTCCCGGAAGATCTTCCCGAAGACCATCCCGAGGATTCGCCTGAAGATCCGCCTGATGATCCCCCTCCCGAAACTCCTCCCAAAGATGACCCACAGGATACCCCTCCGGAGCCTCCGGAACATTCTCCCCAGGGACGCCCTCCCCCACGTCTCGAAAGCTCCTACTTCCCGGACCTGGACCGCTACCACTCCCTCGCCTTCACACCGCTCAACGTCCCGCTCGTCCCAGACCTGGTGAATTGGCCTCTCGTTAGACCAGTCTTTGTATGGATGGGAGATTTCTTGCTCTTGGTTGATCGGGCAGGGAACAGTCAAAACAATACAAGGGGTGCCCGGGTGCTGACATTGCCGGAATTTGTGTATGAGGAACTTGAAGAAGAAGAGTGGGAGTAGGTGAGAGTTGGTTTTTGGTAGTTTAGTTTTTTTTTTTTTTTTTGGCGTTGGGTCATGTGTTTTATGTGTTTATGTGTTGATATCTCGTTCGTTTCTGGTATTGTTGGTGGGAAGGAGATGAGGTTAGTGGGTGTGTTATGAGTTATAGATTTAAGAGTAAGTAATGTGGATAGCGATTGATGGCTTCAATGAGATGAGTGAATGAACGTATGAATAAGTTCCTGGCTAGGATTGAGATATTGGAGTTGGAGTTGGGCTTCTGGAGTAGAGGCGCTGTGCATCATGGTGTAGCACACGCAATGGTAATCAGATCACACGCTATCATTCATATTCGTACTATCGTGGCCCCCAATGGGTGAAGGAAATTAAGCTTGGTACTTGTATTATCTGTGTATGCCCATTGTGTCAAGACTAACCCGCGTGCGTCTTTCCCTCAACACACCGCTACAGCATCATATCTGATGCAACAAATGCGAAAATCAACTCTCCTCCCCCTTCCGCTCGCTCACAACCTCACAGCCCAAACCCGACCTACTGCTCCTCCTCCACCGCCTTCTTCTTCATGGCCACCAAATCCGGCTTCTCATACAACTTCTCCCCGACCAACCTCACCCTATCAACCCTACACTTCTCGGCGCCCTCCCGCTCAACATCCACGATGAAAATCGTCACCGAGCTACAGTTCTGGAATTTCACAAAGCGCGTGTTGATAACGGCGGTATGGGTCGCGGGGTCCCAATCGCTGGGTTGGAATGTGATGGTTTGCGTAGGCTCCCGAGAGTCCGCGTCGTCGAAGGACAGGATCTGGTTTGTGTTGGTGAAGATCTTGAGCGTTTGTGGGCGGCTGGGGAGGTCCTCCTCGTCGTCGTCGTCTTCATTCGAGGCAGAGGGCGGGAGAGAGGTGATGTGGATTGAGTGCAGTTTCACGGCGGTCTGGAAGGGGAGGAAAAGCATCAGCTGCTCGTCGGTATCGGATTCAACCCAGTCCTTCTTGTGGTCGTTGGGAGGCGGGGAGGGGGTATCGGAAGACGTGGAGAGGGTGCTGGGAGCAGCGGGTTCGAGGAGGGTCCGGATGCTGCCGAAATCGCTGTTGGCGTTCATGATGTCGAGATGTGTTTTCTCGATGTGGTCGGTCAGGTTGACGAAATTCCCGGGGGGGGGTTTGGCGAGCCAGAAAGGAGTGGTGGAGGTGCTGGTGCTGGAGGCGGCATTGCTGGTGGAGTTGGCATTGGTGATGAATTCGGTGAGGGTTTGCGTGAGTTCTTGGACGGTGTGGTTGCGCTTGATGGGTGTGCCGGAGCGGAAGAAGATGTAGGTTGGGTCTCTGGGAGTGAGGAGATTAGCTGTCTGAGCTGAGGAAAAGAGAGTGGTGGAGGGGAGCGAGACGAACTGGGTGATGTTGTATTCACGTTCTGCCCACGGGTGCTCGCCGTAGTTGCAGCGGGCGTACGTGACAAACATTGGAACCTTTCCGAATAATCCTCCCACTATGTCTGTGGACTCGCGATGATCTTTGTAGACTGCTTGCTTGTCAGCTTCTGTGTGGAAGTGGGAGCTGGAGCTTGCGGGAGGTGACGACAAACAGTGGATGACGACCAGCTTTGGGCCGCTCAGAACCGCTTGAAGCTGCTCGCTGGAGATGATCTGCTCGGACATGGTACAGGTGACGGTGGTATCGTGAGGGTCGTTAGGGTCGTGACAAGCTGGTGACTGGGGAGACGCGTTGGAGGGGTGGATGATGGTGCGGGGAGGGTGCAGAGCCGCCAAACTCCGACGCCATGTGTTCTGGAGTCATTGAGAAATGCATGGTTTCTTGTTTCTTCTGATGGACAAATGATATATCGTGCCCCATGGGCTGTATCTCAGGTTTTCGATCATGTCTGGGCGTGGACTTGATCTGACTCATCAACAGGTGTGATTGGTTCTGAACGAAGTAATACTTGTTCTTGGTATTATTGATAAAATCGCGTACAAACTTAAGGTTACCATTGTTTTCCTATTACGTTCCTACTATGGATCCCTTACTTGTCGATCATGACGCCTCTCACTCGTTTAGCGGCTTCCCGCGCTGGATGTCGAAGCTTGTCTTCCGTTACAGTTCCCGAGCTTTTGGATCCTATTCATGCCAGGAGATCATGTAGGCCCCTTGCGGGAACTTTACCACGGCTTCGTTTCAGCCTTACATGATGTTGGGGGCGGTAAGAAAGTCAATTCCGAACTTTTGGCGATATCATTGGACTTGCCCAAGCTTCAGTTCATCGAGGAGCACCTCGCGGCATGATGATGAACGTAAAAGGATAACTGACTGTGGTAACAGTAGGTGCCTCGTATGTAAGCGCAAAACCGGGCAATGGGTTCAGCGCCTCAGGCACAATGGGAAACCATAGTTGCCTGAAATAATCCTCCCGTTCCACATCTGCACTTTTCCACCTCCGGCCACACGCATATGAATTTCAGTGCTTTTGGAGCAATCATGATGCAGGCAAGTTTGTACAATGGTATACATGACTTGTGCTCCCCATCGGCCGTGAATCCGCGGATGTATACCGTTTCAGTTATTATCGTTCTCAATGCTACATATGCTGGTGCCGTGAATGTGCCTATGTTCGCTATCTATCATGTTTTTGTCAGATCGCGATATAGGTGGGATCATGAATCTGAGACATGAGTAACAATGTATTCCAATGTGCCACGGATGTGCTTTTTGAGGCCTCAGGCTTACGCTGGGCCGCTTGGATGCTGATACTTACACCCACGAGGCGCTGTTCTGGATCGTTTCACGCTGTGCCCTGTGTTTGCAGAAGTGATAGTTAGGCCTATAACCATAAGCACGAAGCTAACAGTGCTCAACAGCTGTCAGGAATCAGGAGGCTGTGCCTTCCAACGGTAGTTCAGTATTCAACATCCACCGATAATCACTCGCAGATAAGCTTCAGCTTGTATCCATCAACTGCCGGTACTTCTCGGTTTTCCAACAACACACGTTTTACCCCACAAATCGGCTATGTTGTTCATGAAGACAGTCGAAGCGGATGTAGATCCCTCAGGCCATGGGTACAGCTCGCCATGAACAACTCACCAGTCACAGTGCAGTCGCTCTCTGCCACGCTCTCTGCGGCGGCGTGGGATGAGATTCAAGCTATGCATATGTAGTCTCGCATACTCTTCACGATGCAGGAAGCACAAGAAGTGTAGACGTTGCATCTAGCATGAAATCCCGCTCTTCAGATCATCACTGCCGGCAGTCGTTGGAATCGCACACACATCTTGCAGGATCACGCAGCTGGCCAAACATCACATCAATGATGAACGTGCGTTGGGGGCTCGAGAGAAACACACGGATGGGAAGTCCTAGAACAGGAAGCCTATGCGACGACGCCTGTCAACAGGAGCGATAGAGATATCAAAATCATAATTCTTCCAAAAGGCACCAAAAGTCTGTACGAACCATGCCCAACTCTCAACACCAAACTGGATATCACCCCAGGTGGGCACGAAGCCCAGGAATCAAGAGTTGGTGATTCATCTGCAATTATATTCACTCTGTGCACCACCTGACACTCAGAATCCTGCCTACCGAAAGGCCTGGACGAGCAATACGGAGAAAGTTGGTGATGCGCCGCACGAGGAGCCAAAAGTTTGTGCTGCTGGTGGTTTTGTTCTTACGCGTGCCGGGTAACTGCCGCGAAAATTTGCAAAGATGACAGTCAGCTTGGCGGTGAGAGGGTTAAGGGCTTAGGGTCAGGGCAAGAAACAGGCCGGGTAATGAATACAACCTCCTGAGAGCTGGTCCAAGCTCCACGACGACCCCCTCTGAAAAGCAACATCGACGCACCCTCACATCGCCGTGTTTCATCGGACAAGCCATCCCGCTGAACCTCTCCACCTCGTCAACCCCTCCATCGCAAAATCTCCCCGTACAGGATGCAGGTACCCTCAGCAATCCCGTTATATCGCGTCATCGACTCTCGGCCCACCAGATCCACAGTTGCCCCGCCTTGAGGCATACAGAGATGATCCTCCTCGATATGGCGGTCTGGAAAAACGTTTCGGAGAGCCCTATCCTATTCGTGGAACGGCAGCAAGCAGCTCCATCATACGTCTTGTCAGCTGAGGCGACACCATGTCGGACGACACAGCAGAGAAGCAGGCACACGGGAATCCGGAAGCGGCCGAACTTCAGCGAAATAACGGGACGCGCGGGTTGGATGTCGAGATATGGCGGACGGGTAGCGGCGCCGATGATACTGAAGATCATCATCCTCCGCCTCCGCTAACACGGCCGGGGCTGAAGCTCCAGAGGAGGAGGACGAGTGTGGGAAATCCCCACCATCGGGCTGGCGATCGTACGTGATACAAGTGAAGGTGGGACGGCTCGGCCGCGAGGAGCTCTCTGTCGATTATCGACAGCGGGGACACCCACGGCTGCCGGAAATACGCGATGTGGGGAAGTGGATATGATGATGGCCAAACTGGGCTGTTTGGGAGTTTCGGGTTGGGAAGGTAGCGGGTCAGGAACGCAATGGCAGCCACAGGCTTATCCCGACGACATTCGATGGGATTCGAGGCTGAGGTTATGTCATTGGACATGGGATTATGATGGATATCGATAGTGGTGGAAGAAACGGGCAACTTGATGTGCAGTGTCACCTTCAAACAGGGTAATGGTGGATGGGAAGAAGGAAGGAAAGAAGGAAATGATTGTGGCTGTGCTTTTAAGATCCGGGTCGCCGAAAGATCATGATGCAAGATCTGATGGTGGAAAATATGGCTCGGTAGCAATCGGCGACATGGTTCCAATATCATCATTTCCCCGGCTCGAGATTACAACGGATTACCCTGCTTATCGCACGACCTCTCTACTCTGTCAGGAAAACTACACTGGATGGAAATGCAACCGCCGATAGAAGGGGAAGTAGTCTGAGGGAAATCCAGCGGGATATGTATGAAGGATCGACTTTATCTGTACGAGCACATCGTTTGTGCTACAACGTTCCATCCTCTGGCCATCCACAAATCTGTTACGATACAATACCACCTGGCTTGACAGATATATGTTCGCTGTGAACTGCCCACATTTGTTTTTGAGCGTGCTCCAGACCTCGTGGCGTCTGCACAGGTGTTGCGACATACTGTCACCGGGCTGTAAACGGTGAGATCGATTTGCGGGGTAGATAACAATGAGCACCACCGCAGTGAGCAGCACCAGGATGATGATAACCCCGTGGTTGAGATGTATTGTTTGAGATGGAAGATTGAAGTGCAGGGTGGGGGTTTTAGGGGTGAAGAATGAGGCCATTCGTGAGAGGGTTGAACACCGGCGGAGGACCAGCGTATCACCTTCGAAACACACCGCCATCCAATGAACATTTTTCTCAGCATTATACAATAATGGTCTTGATTGATTTGGGACGGACAAGCATATGTTTTACGTGATTCGATCACTTGACCCAGCAAGGCAATGTAGAGAACAATTGTGGTGTGTTCTGAGTCCACTGGATGGGTTTCATCAGATTCGCCGTCACAAGCTACAATCGGAATGGTTCGGTATCTCTCGCGGTTCAAGATTTCAGTCACCACCGGCTCGTCTATCGTCGTCTCGGATGCGGCTTCTCTACCGGCAGCGGGAAGGTGACGATAAAGTTTGGACCATCATAACCCATATGGCGAACCCGACATTTACGACCGGACGGGTAAAGCCGGACATCGTGGTTTCAGCGTAGTCGCATCTGTAACCAGGGTCAAGGCGAAGGTTTGGTGCAAGTCCCGAAGGCCTGAACTGTGGGATGCCTCATTTCTTTTTTTCAAACGATGCAAAACCTGGGTAGGTTTCCTTCCATCTCGTTTTCGACCACACAATAACAAGCGCCCTGCAAAGAAAATTCCATGGTGGCGACTGTTATCACATCCATGCTGGCTCAGACATACAATTCTTCAAAGCTAATCCTGCTATGTCGTCTCTATGCGATGCGGTTGTGGGATTATCTGTAGTTGTGTGCAGATATCAACAACAACTCAGCACCGCTCTGTTACAACTGGCCGCCTCCGCCAAAACCTGTCAAAACGGTAGTACATCAAGTAAGCTTGATCTGCGATGTGAGTCGCCTTTTTCCTAGAGGCCCTGCCGTCACGAAACGCCCTCCCAAAACCGGTATGGCGGTTTCCGCATCGTGGGGAGCCGGCCGACCGGTTGGACTCGACATCTAAGACTCGCCACAGGCTTATGCCTGCCATGGTCGGGTATGTAGGACTCCAGTGTTATGAAACAAAGCGATGGTCTCATAGGGGAAGAGAAAAAACTTGAGTTGTAGAGACGAGTGGCCCTGGGCTCTTCAGCGTAACGGTCAGCAGTGTTGGATGTTGGGCATCTCAGAAGCGCTGTTGTTGCGTCCTACTCGTTGAGGCCATTCAGCCTTTTTCAACATCATTGTGCGCGCGCACCCATCCTGCTTATCGATTGGCTTGTCGATAGGGCTACGAAGGGTCTCAGTCACCAACCCAATAGGTGACAGCCATCAGGACCATTCATTTTGGATGATGTATTCTGTGTTTTATTGTTGGCTTGGCTAGAGTGATGTTTATCACGTCCTCGGGTAACCATAATCTCACGGCGTGATTGCTTCATTAGGCTAATCTATATCGCTAGAACACGGATCCCTTCAAAATGGTTTTTGCTGGTTCCTGCGCAAGTGTGGCCCTGGTTCAATCAGGTCCTTCCTGGCCGCCTTTTCGGACCCTTCTCTGCGCGACTTTTTCCTTGGATGAAGTTCGTGCTCACAGACCGCTTTGTTTTTTTGTCTTGCCGATGTGAGCACCAGCCACCAGGTTGAAGAAGCAAGACCAGACCAACTCAATTAACCACTTGTCTGGTTCAGGCATCTATATTGCCGAACAGGGCCCGAGAGGTCTATGGAGTTTCGGCAAATCGATTGCCTCAGACGTTGCACATGCGGAATCTGTAGCGACGTCGCGACCCCACGGTGGGATGGGCTAAGCCACTAGTCTATCGAATCAGGTTACGACATGGGACTATATTGGAGAGGTCATATGCCGTTTCCCTTGGTCAACCAATCAGACGGAGCAGGCAAAGTCCTTATTTTGGAACACGTTTGGGATTGGCACTGAACACCGCACCCACTCAGGACCTCTGGATTCATGATTTTATGGGATGGTTATGCAATCCTCAGCGGCGATGGATGTGGATGCACACGCTGCCCTCTCCTCGTACACAAATGTGCTCACCAACGTCATCACTGCACTTGTTGCGATGAGTGACGGGCGGCGGTGACAGAGCGGCGATGCGGTCGTCGTTGTGTTGGCATGCGGCGGCGGTGGTGGTGGTGGTGGTGGTGGTGGTTTAGCTTGAGCTTTGGGCATCTCCCTCGAGCCGTTATCGAGTGTGGTCCCCAACATCTGGTGCGGGCCAGGGCCACCAGTGTGACACACCATTATACCCAGGCGAGACTGAAGCGCGGCGAACGACGATCCGCTTGCAACAGGGCTCTCTGGTCCTCGTCCTCTTGTCTTCGTCCTTGGTCCTGCCAGGGTCCAATTGCATTGCATGTTGTGAAGCTTTTCAAGCGGCACTTCTTTCTCACACACACACACCCGTGCACGCCGCCGCTGGTACCAACCCCCCGGTCTCTTTGGTACTACTCCGCTCGACAGGCTTCGCGGGAGGACCTCGAACCAGCAGTTGAGGGTGGATCTTCTTCCACAATCAGTTCATGTTTACGAACCCGTGGCAATGGCGACAGTCGACGATGGCGAGTCGCTTGGTTTCCGGGGAATCCGGGACCGTTGTGGACGGGACGAGAGCGTTCAGGTCCCGATGACAGCTGATCGAGCGTATTCGCCCGCCGCAGGATGGTACTCTCATCAGAGGGCGGCGGCGGTGGTGATGCTGGTTGGTGATAGACAGAGAGAGCTCTCTTGAGTGGAGCAAGTTCTTCAGCTGCACAGAAAAACAACAAGCAACACCACCACCAACCCACCCACCCGGAGGAACAGTGTGGAAGCGCTCTAACCGTTCTTGTGGCATTTTGCCCATCATATTTTCCCTCAATCTGGATATGCAGCGCTCGGCATGGGTTGGATTATGGGCGCATGCACACCTCATCCGTGGTCGCCGGGGGTCGCAACTTCTTGTGCTGTGTGTGGTATTGCGGGTGCTTCTGCTGTGCCCTGTCACTTACGGTACTCGGTTCGTAAGAGCTGGCCTAACTAAAACGATGCACACCCTCCCGGAAAATAAATAATATTGGGCGCTTTCCTTGCCTTGCCCTAGCTCATCGACCTGCGTGTTCTTTACCCCCGCCGCCCCAGCCCAAGATCCATAATCGTGGTTTCCTTGCTAACCCTCATTTCCTTCCTTTGGATCACTCTGGTCGTCGTGTTGGCTAGCGGCTTCTCTTCCAGCTTCCTTCCTACCTTCCTTCCTTTAGTCTTCTACTTTTCAGTTCCGCCGTGCCCTTCAATCCCACACAGTCCCACGACACTTCAATAACCGCCTCAGCTTCTTACACCACCCACTTGAACCTCCACATTGGGTTCTTGAATTCCTTCTTTACACTCGAAGCTTCGAAACGGTATCAAGTGTCAGCTGTAACGAGCACGACCTCCCCTCCACGAACTGACCCTCACGAATCTGGATACATTCATTAATTGATCCATTGTTAATACGGGAACCTCAACGACTTTTAAGACCTACGACTATCTAGTACACCGCCTGTTCGACCTTATCTCGTCGACAGTTTAATCTCCATCCTACGACTATATAATACTTTGGAAATGGAATCATCATCACCATTCCTCTACTATAATCCAGACAGCAAGCCTCTGTCATCACGAGCTCACGGGACCTTCGACTCTCAACCCCCGCACCGCGATTCGTCAAGCAAGTCTGCCAATCCCACATCACCTGCGATGCCCTTTGCCTCAGCCATGGTATATCCGTCACGATCCAGCACAACTCACCTAAAGGCTCCATCATTCACCATTCCGACTACCTCTCTTAATCCCGAGTCTCTGCAAAAGTCCACAGGCCTCCTCACGCCCTCATCACCTACACTGCTCGGAATGGACGGACCCAATGGCGGTGACATGTACTTTTATCCTACCCCAACTTCCGACTACTCGCACGTTCTCCCAACACCTTCACCTTCACACTCCTTCTCCGAGGATGACTGCATGACCCCGCTTGCTATTCAGCTCCCAACGCCATCAACACCAGAGATGTGGAAGGAGCGGCTGCACACTCCCATGTCACCAGGTACGAATTGTGGATGAAGCTCACATCGATGCTTCATCGGTAGTTCTTTAACTGGATGCTAAACAGCAGTGCAGGATTTCCGATGCAATATACGCACGAAGAGTCCCCAAGCCTGATGCTCTCTTCATGCCCCTCCCTCTGCTCTCCGTCGTCGTCTGTCTCCTCGCCAGAGCTCGAATTCTGCGACCCTCTCCACCTCACCTATCCCTCACCAAGCGTCGCGGATTTCGACCTCAATGACACCTTCCCGAGGATCTCCTCGTCTGATGAAGATCACATCTTCCTCGCGGATGACATGCCCATCAAAGTGGAGACGGAATTTGGCATGAGCGGGTTGCCGTCATTCTCAGACTCGGACGCCCCGATGGCGACCATCAACCCCGCCGCACTTTTCGGGGGCTTGAAGAGGGAACGTGAAGACGACAGTGAGGAATGGGTGTTGCCAAATGAGGACTTTAGCGATGACGACGGTGACAACTCCTTCCTCCCGCCGTCACCACCCGCCTCCGATCTCTCCCGCCGCAATTCCGCGGACCCACCCTCAAAGAAGATGAAACTTGGGTCACCCTTCGAGGACGACGACACGGAGCTTGATAGCATCATTCTTGACGCCCGCGCCATTGGTATCGACGATGAGACGTGCGACGATTCTCAGCTCACCACCAGCTTCGCGCCCCACACTCACCTCCACACGCCAGCCCCAAGCGAACCCTGTTCGTCTCGGCAAACACCAGAAACAGCAACAGCAACGTCGGCCCCGCAGCCGTCTTCCGAGGGCTGCTCCGCCGCACCAGTAGTGGCTCAACCCGTTGTCCGAAGAGGCCGGAAACAATCTCTCACGGAAGACCCGTCGAAAACCTTTGTCTGCCATCTCTGCACCCGCCGCTTCCGCCGCCAGGAACACCTCAAGCGTCATTTCCGCTCCCTCCACACAAAGGATAAACCCTTCAGCTGCAACGAGTGCGGCAAGAAATTCTCCCGCTCTGATAACCTCAGCCAACACGCCCGCACTCATGGCGGCGCTATCCAGATGAGCTTGATGGACGGCGACATGATGCGTGCTGCGGTTGCGGCCGGGGAAATTGCGGGCCTGGAATCCTCACCGCTCGGGATCGTCATGGTCGACGCTTCGGCTGCAAGCGGTGTCCTCAAGGAGAAACTCCAGAGTGAGGTGAAGAAGAACCAGTCCGGCCCACGGAGAGGCGCGAGCAAGAAGAAGCAGCAGCAGCAAGCATCATCATCATCATCACAGCCCGCAGAAACCGCCGCTGCGAACCCATGAGAAACACGTCTTCCGGTAATACATACATAATAAGAAACGAGGTTTAATGTCAGTTGCATCTGTCACGAATTGCATCTTCCTGGTCTTTTTGTTTGGGTTTTCCTTGCTTATATTTTTTTTGTCTCTGCGCGTTTAAAGTTACACGGGTAGGGTGGGTGCTGTTTTTATGTCTTTTTTTCTTTCGGTTTTTTTTTTCCTACTGTTTTTAACTCTGTTATACTCCTCTTTCTTTCGCCCTTGCTTTCGTCTTTGCTTTCTGTCTATAGGTTGTTGAGTACTACTACTTGGTTTTATAATCGCCTTTTGGGTTACCGCTTTTTTAGTCTTGTTTTTTTTATTGATTTATCCCTTTTTTCCTATCTCTTTTTCCTTATCCTTTTTTCTTTCCTCTTTTCCTTTGTCCTCTCTCTCCATCTCTCGTTATCTGCATCTCTCGGTCCACTATATCTCTGGGTTCTTCACCTCCTCCTCCTCCGATAAGTGTCTGATGGATCGAACCGGTCCATCTCTCACTCTCTATATCTCTCTCTGCTAATCGTGTTACATTTCTCGGGCGGGTCTATGTCGTTTTCTGCTTTTTCTGCGCGCGCGATAAAATGGGGGCTTTTCCTATGTCTCTATCTCTTATCTATCTATTTATCTCTTCTTATTATTACCATCTCGTTCTATCTTCAACCTAGTTGTTTATAATTTTTTCGTCGTCGACTTGTGGATAAGCATTTGTAGTTGGTTGGTTCTTGAGGAAGGATTCTTTCGTTCTCACGATGCGGATGGAGCGTCGCGGGTTTTCCGTTGGGGATGTGTATGAGGAATTGGATACGGTACTACACTGGGGGCTTTTTGGTATATACTTTATTATTACTTATTACTCGCTTCGAGTTGTTCAAACCGATGCCCGGTGTGTTTCTTCAGTGGTTCAACGTTTCGTTTCTCATTACGCCGTGAACGCCGTGAACTATCAGCCTTAACATCAACATCAGCCACCTGCATTGACGTATCCAGGTGCTATACTCTACCTCACGCTATCGCCATACCCACGTAGGAACCGTTGCTCTCTCCCCGTCGTCCGCGTCGTTGTCACCGTTGTCACGTCACCGCGCCCTGCACCGTAATCCTGAGTGCAAGCAAGTCTAGTACTATCTACCAGGTACTCTACTTGTAGCAGCGGTACCATGACTCTCATCACGAGAGGTACATACTCTATCGCGATAAGATTCACGAGCTAGCCAGCTCATCTCAGCTTATGTATCTATACTATGTGCATACATAGACTACTCTACTTCCCCAGTACCCAGGTCGCATAATCTACATAGTATGCAAAATGTCTCTAGTGGCCAGCCTGGCTATGGTCATCATCATAGCTGTGCGCATTGTTGGCACTGGGTGTGATTGTAACAGCGTGGCCTTAACGTTGGTGTTGGTGTTGGTGTTGGTTGTTGGTGTGTTGTGTTGTTGGTGTGACGGTAGTGGGGGATGGTGCCGGTTAGTGCCGATGTGCTTGTGCTGACGTGACTCGGATGCGATGGCGGCGGTGGTGGTGTTGTGGTGATGTCGGTGATGAATGATGGGGGATGTCACTGGAGTTGGTGATGGTGGCGGGATCGTGGGGAATCGGATTGGCTTTGGAGATGATACTCACAATGTGGAATGTTTGTATTGAGTTGAGTTGAGAAGATACGAACTTGGACTCTGAGGTCAATGTTAGCTACCCGCCGAATCCGGGTCAATACTGTAGCTACCAAGGTCCCCACCCATGATAGCTACCCGATATCGTCTCCTCCCACATCTTCAACCTTTCTCCACGGTGTTTACATCGCAATCACAATCACAACCCCAGTCATACTCTCAATCATGCTAAATTCCCGACTTCCATCCATTGCCATCATCAGCAACAAACCAGACCCCTACTCTACATATTAACATCATCGTAACCAACACAAAAAGAGACAACATAGACGGGGAAAATCGATAACGTGCCGTGTTGTCTCTGAGTGTCCTGCATTGGGATGCATATTGCGGCCCGCGCGGAAAGACGAGAGAGAGAGAGAGAGAGAGTCAAAAACGGTACCGACGTGGACGTAATGGATATTCTATTCGTCAAGATAGCCTTCCGAGATCATTTAGAATGTTCCCATCCCATCCATCCACCAACACCAGCCTTCACATGTACTAGTAGAGTACTATATATGAAACGATACTCGCCCTTCCAGATCGCCAATGCTCAATCTCAAACTTTTCGCCGATGAAACACCTATACAAGAATTTTCTCTTCTCTTCTTTTCGCCTCCCAAATCATCATCATGATGATCTAGACTTTTCGCCATTCATTTCTCCCACTGTCTATCGTCTCATCGAGTTATTTCACGGATTCATGGTTTCAGCGTCCCTGCACGTTCTTCGCCCTTTCATCCTTAGACGCTGTCGCCGCCGCCACCGTCGTATGTTCACTCAATCGAGGGCGGCAACTGACGGCGGCGACCAAAGAAGCAAAAAAAAAGAAATAAGGAAGAGATAGATAGATAGAAGAGATCTGATAGGGAACAAGGGAAACAGAGAAAAAGACTCAGACGATGACGTGAGCTGATGTGAAGTGAAGTGAAGGGAAGTAGTAAAGGGATACTCATTTCGATGTTGACGGTGCGGTCACGGCAGTCCCGATGACACGTTTGCCACTGATGATGACGGGAGTGTCCGTGCGTGTGGGGATGACAGCGGTGACGGCGGTGACGGCGGTTTGTGTGATGATGATAATGCCGAATTTGGGGATTTACGCAGGTACTGGAGAGTGCGGGCGAGTCGAATGAGGTATCGAGCACAGTATGGCTTTGCGGAATGGCGTTTCTGTCGACGATGATGGTGATATAAGCTCTACCGGATGATAAGTACAGTAGAGTGCTGACTTGACTCCATCGTTGCTGAGCTGAGCTGAGTAGACTCCCGGCACACTGGTTCGATAACGATAGCATTTGGTACGGTACGGTACCTATCTCTCATCATCAGCATCAGCATCCAGTGACATCCCCACCACCGTCTGTCACCCACTGGCAGACCACGGGCGACCGGGTACGTTTCCCGCCATCCCCGAGCAGAATCTTCCAGCATCGACGTATGTCTGCGCGACATTAACCCGGTGAACGTGAACCTGAACAATCAATTTCTACGCACACCACACTGGCAAAACCTGTTTTTCCATGCCTAGATAGATAGATGGAAATGCAATGATCCTGCATCATCATCTCCCCATGGCATGCCATGCACTCCAATCTAAACTCCCCAGCATCATCATCCTCATCGGTCCCGTGCTCATGTCAACTTCTCTCGCTCTTGTTGTCTGTCTCACACCCATAGGGTTTTTTCAGGCAGGTACCGTGCGACACAAACCGCCCTATCCGAGACCACGTTCAAGTTTTGCGAAGAAGCTCCGAGGCTGATCCCCCACCTTCCGTTTCCCATCCTTGTCTCCACCCTCACCACCGTTTTATATTGGTTTTGTTATTCACGGTTCGAATATGTTTGGCGGTGGTGGGGTACGCATGGAATACCTTATCGAACCCCATTTCCGTTTTCCTTCCCCCACCCCGGCCCTGGTAGCCACATAGCTAATCTATGTACCCCACCACCAAGCTTTCCGGCTTGTGATAGTGTTGCGCCCTGACCACACGCGCCACGCCCGGGTGTGCCTGTAGATATCGATCGATGGAGTATCATAGTGCGCGACGTGTGTGCCGGTACGGTACGCTGATGGTGCTAGTACAATAGAGTAGAGTATCGCCGCTGTCGCGCTCGCCGAAGAGGTGTAGGCCTGATCCTGAGTTAGAGAAGAGGCAGGCACGTGCGATGGCCAGGTTTCGAAACTTGAGGCTGGTGGTGGCGGCAGAATAGTCGAGAAAAACGGCGCGGAGGCGACTCGTGCATTGGACGCGGGTGGTGATGAAAGGAAGGGTCTGTGTGTGGGCGTGAAGTCTGTAAACACTGCGCAGAACATTTCGTAGATGGAGCGATTGCTCCACAGTACACATAATTGGAAAAACAAGTACTTTATTGGGAACGGGGATATATGAAGCAATTGACTCAATTTATTATGATCTGCGTTTCACTCTCTGTTTCTCTCCCTTTCGAACTCTCTACCAAAGCTCGTGACGTTCCATTCATGCGTATGCGCATATGCTCTGTCGATATCAATCCATGTCGCGATACATTACCCGATGATATTGGTGACAGGGCTTGCAGGCATGGCATGGGTGCTGCTTGTCGAATTTTCGGGTGGCCCTGAGTTTCGGGTTCCATCCATAGCTAGTGGCGACGGGCTCGGATCCGGTGGCTTGATGAAGATGAAGCTCGGCAGGGACGAGCTTGTCGATCAACGTGTCTTCGAAGTGACATTTTGTGATTGTAAATTCCAAAGTTATGCTGTGAAGCGGGAAAACAGGCAAGGTTTCCTTGGGTTGGCCAACCATGGAACCGATGAAATGTTTAACGACAGAATCAACCAGATGCCTTCGCAAGAAGAATCCGGTGCCAGTACCGGTTGCATGCCACTACGACATGGTCGACCTGGTAGATAGCGGGCGCGCTTGAGCTCTGTAGCTACCGACTCCACTAACGCAGGCCACCACAAGCTCCGGATTCGCATAACTCGAAGAAGGCGGTAAGTGGTTGCGGGGAATCCGATGACGATGAATTCTAG
The DNA here is from genome assembly GCA_004786065.1 of Ascodesmis nigricans. Taxonomy (NCBI): domain Eukaryota; kingdom Fungi; phylum Ascomycota; class Pezizomycetes; order Pezizales; family Ascodesmidaceae; genus Ascodesmis; species Ascodesmis nigricans. The sequence continues at coordinate 38,557 of ML220136.1, forward strand.
TGATCGCGAAACAACTTGAAGCGAAAGAGCATTCAGAAGCGACCGGCGATGGTGGTTGTACCTGTTGACTTGTCACGGCTCACGACACTTTGTATGCAAGAGGATGGCCGAGTTCAGCGTTGTGACGCTGATGCTGGGCCTGTTGTTGGAGATCGTCTTGAATGCAATGATCACACCGGCCGTTTTCGTTCGTGGTGCCGTGGCGATGACAGAAGAGGCAGATCATCCAGCGTGCTTTGAGGCCTATTTGGGAAGTTGCATGTCAGCCTTCTTGATCAAGCATGATATCAATTTCGGGGTAGAATCATACAGTTTTGACAAAAGTTTGGGTGTCCCATTGTGGCTTTCTGACAAAACTGACACATCCGCTTCTCAACCACTCTTGGGCGGCAATTATGACAGAAACCACTGATATCTCTCGTCCACTTGTGCCCGCACTGCTGACAAGGATGAAACGACGCATCGAAGCCTGCTTTCATCATCAGCAAACACCTAGCCTCTCTTCTCTTCCTTCTCTCTCGTCTTTGTCACCCCGTCAGATTGGTCACTTACATTGTACACACATGTCGCCCTTTGTTGCCACCCGTCTCCCACATGTCTGGCACATTTCCACATCCTCTAATTCCAACACTTCTTTCTGCGCTCTCTGAAACTCCGCTTCGTCAATACATCCAAATGACGAGTCCGAGTTCGTCCGCCGCGGAAAGTTGCTTCCAGGAGTTGGGGGGCTTTCCGATGGTTCAGTTTTCCGGTCCTTCCTCCGGGAAACCTTCTGGACCACAGTACGAACGCGTTCGAGCAGCGCCATAGTCTTGTATGCGAGTAGCGGTATTATTTGTTGTGGCGATTAACGTCAAGGACAGAGAGGATTCAATGTTGATCGATGGTGTAGGTAGGTAGCTGTTGTCGTTATTGAAACCGTTGTTTGGTGAAGGTAATGAACCGGGTAGGGTTTGAAGCTGAGGGGTGTTTTTTCATGGTTGGGGAAACGAAGGGTAGTGGAGGCAAGATGTCCGATCCTCGAACCTGAAGGGGAGGCGGAGGCGCATCATGGCACGCGGTTGTGGTTGTGGTGGTGATATCTGGTGTCTGAATTCCGGCGAAGCGTGGATTACATAAACCCACACTCAAGTAACAACTGATTCCAGCCGGACCTTTCAAGATGCCTCGAGAATGAGACCGGCGTGTATTAATAAAGACCGACCCGGGCATGCCTGTGAATTGTGAGGATGAGTAGTACTAGGTCACGGCATCCCTCCCTCCCAATTCCATGTCTTTGAACAAGGAGACAATCCAGTCCCGAGCTCTCTTGTAATCGCCGTCACCGCTTCTATCGCCCACGTCCCATGCATTCCGAATCCCGAGCCCTAGAAACGTGGTGGGAGCGAGTTACAAATGTTCCATCCATGAGCCGAGAATCGTCATCCTCGTCCCGATACCCGCCACACCAATTGCGTGACTTCGATGGCTGGAATTCCTCTCCAGTCCCTGCAGCTTCCGAATTTACTTTGCAGGGCCCTGGGGTGACGTTCTCAGCGGGAGAAGTACATTTAGGTGCCGATTCTGTTGGTTGAGGTATCTGGATCGAACACATCAGCGTCATTCCCTTCAATTCTATGAGCCAGGGCTTACCACTGCAGAGAAAAGAGTTTATCATGGACTACGGAAGACAATATAGCTGAGCACCCCAGCCCGAGGAAGCGGTCGCCAGAGACAGAATCTGCCCCCGCGAAAGAAGGGCCTGAACAGCGGAATCCAGCAGCGCGGGCTAACAAGTTGATCCTGAGTCGAATATACGCGGTAAAGGTGATTACTAACTGTGGGGGGCTTGTGATTGTGACGAGCGGGGGGGATGAGAACGAAGAGGAGAGGGGCAAAACTGGGCGGGGCGGTTGGTTCCAGGTGGTGACGACACAGAATGGTGATACACTATGATGCATCCAGTCAGTGGAAGGAAGAGTGACAATTTATGTTTCTAACGACCACTCACCTCGGTAGTTTGGGCTCATGAGCCTTTCCTTGTCGATGAAAATGGGCGTTGGGATCGTGGTATTGGGATTAGTGATGACAAATTATACTGTGTTATTTTGAGAGAGCTGCCTACCTATGTGAAGGTCAATTTTCCGGAGAATGGTCGTCATATTCTTCTCTGGTTAAACTAGCCAGCCACTGGAAACTATATATCAAACCCCATATACCGCCCCAATTATTGCATAGCTATAATCGACGCCCTTCTTCGACTCTTCAACGAACTTATCCACCCGCATAACCTCTCAGCCCCCAGTTCCATCACTCCGAATCTTCATGCCCCTAAAGCACGATAATACTCCCAGTCTCATCTCGTCTCGACTTGTCCCTCCCCTTGCGTCTTCTCGCCCGCCACGCCTAACTACCCCTTCAACTCAACCCGGAGCCTAGCCAGCCCTAGAATGAAACTCATCCACATCATGGGGGCTTCACTTCTCCCTTTGTTCCTCCTCGTTAGTGTTGTTCCTGCTACGCCACCGGGTATGGAGAGGAAACAGGCCCGATCGTTGAGTGGGGTTCTGTCGTCGCCGCAGCGGGGGAGGGAGAGGCAACAGGAGAGGGGGGAAAAGAGGGGAAAAGAGGGGGGGGAGAGGGGGAAAAGAGAGGGAAAAGAGGGGGAAGGTGAGTTCCCGGTGGGGCAGGGGAGTTCTCCGAGCCCAACGGCCTGGGATAATGAAGATACAAAATCTGTAGACCATGAACAAAACCCGGCGTTTTCAGAACAAGCCACGAAGTTGAAGTGGCCAGAGAGGCGGGGGATTTCTTCTCGTTCAACGGGTGATGGAGATGCGAGCTCTGTAGCCCTCGAAAAAAGAGCCGATCCTCAGGCCGCAAGTCCAAATCTCCGTCGAGCCGGAGGAGTTCACCTCGCTCAGCTGACGGAGGAGCGACCAGATCGGTAGACCACCAAAAGAGCCGATCTCCAGCCAGAAAGTCCCAGTCGCCATCGACTCGGAGCAATTCGCCACACTCAACAGGCGCTGAAGCTTCCAGCTTCCTCCCCCACTCTCCCAACCCTTTCCTCACTATTACCTCGGCATCTCGGATGGCATCCGCGAGGATTTCGAAAACGTGCATGATACGGATTTTTATGATGGCGTTGAGATGGCGAGAGATGTGTATCCTGAGCGCCTCGAGGGGTATGAGAAGTATCCGACGACAGTGGAGGCGTTGGTGAGGTTTTATGGGGTGGTGGTGGAGAGGATGGAGGGAACATGTAAGGATCCACCAAGGGAGGCGGCGAGAAGGTGTGAGAAGGTGCCGGAGGGGGAGAAGGAGGAGTGGTTTGCGTTTCCGGATTTTGGAGGGTTGGTGCAGCGTGGAGATTTTGATCTGGAAGGGTATAGGGGTGATTTGGAGGTGATTAAGAAATAGCATCCGAGTTTTCAGATAGAGAGGGCGGGAGATGAGTAGGAGTAGGGTTTGTTTTCTTTGGGGTGGTGGTGGGGTTGGTGGTTGTTTTGTAGCTTTTTCCGCAGAGGGTTTGGTGGGCAGATTTTAGGGCGGGTTGGATATTATGTTGATGGTATAAATTCTTAGTCATACTATCAAATCCTTCATGGCTCAAAGTTACATTTGGGCGCGCTGGACGGGCCTTCGAAGATCGTCTCCTCGGGAGTATCAGAACTTCGGGTGATCGGGCATGAAGCGACGTGTGATATTAGACCTACGCTACAATCAACCATCGTCTACCTTGCCCCTCGCCTTCTCCTCGCTTAGCATTCTGCCCTCATCAACCCCGCTACTCCAACGGCCTGTTTTCTCTCTCTGTCCATCGTTCAAGTCTCTTCTCCTACATGTCCACGGTTGCGTCATCCCACACAGTGTCGCCTCGGTTTCAAGCCAGTGATGGGCGAATGGCTCTAACGAATAATCTCCAGGGACTGAAAACCCATTGACATCAGCTGTGGGCGCCTGAAATATCATCATGGCATTGATCACAAGACTAACTCAGACTGATAGCATTATTCAGAGACAGGTCGAGATTCATGCTTGGCATTACCTCCATCAATCCTCGATAGACATCGCACAAACGGGCATCAATCGGCTCATCGACCGCCCTAAAGCAACTTACAAACCAGCTGCGAAATTTGTTATGCTCGTCAAAGCAAGTCCGGACGCGATGCAAAGGTTACCCGCCAGTCGCTCTCCCCCGTCCTCACAGTCCCGCTCGAATTTTCCACCGCGCACACTCCCCTGTGAGGGACTACATCTGAAAAAATGGCCGCGCTGCATTCAGAAGGTTCCAGTGCACCAACTTCTGTGTGTGTTCGACGGCTTACCTCCAGGATGGCGGCGTAATCTCTCTCAGTTCTCTCTGCAACCACGGCAGCGGAAGCTCTCCGTCTCTGTCATTACCGGCTTCTCATTTCGAATCATAGCACAGACTAGAGGCTGTCTTCTTTTCATTCTCAACGCGGGCAGCAGATCTCCACACTGTCGGAGTCTCGCCTTTTATCCCCACACTGGTGAGAATAGAAAAGGGATCTCGCTAGCAACAGGATTTCGAGATACAGGGTCTCGAGCTACTGGATCTCGCTATCTACTGGGTCTTAATCTACTGGCGTAATCGCGACTAAAACAGCCCATATGGCCTTCCAAATCCGGGCCGGCCAGAAGTACCATGACGCCAATCACCCGACCGCGGCGGCGTACGTTATCGAAATGACGATGGACCTTGTGAGAGCTGTAACCACTGACCCAGTCGAATTTTATTCGATCCTATTCTCTTTTGCTGCGATTACGCAACTCGGCCATGTCATTTCCGACGCGCGCTTCGGCGACAAACGAGGACAAGGACCACTCCCGGGAGAAGACTGTAACTCTGATCAAGGAGATCCCGAGAAGGCTTTCGCTGTTATTCAGGTTCAGATTCGCCGAGAGATTGCGGAATCAGACGGTGGGAGAATGAAACGGATTGTCAATTACGAGAGATGAAACGTACAAACCACGAACAGTACAGCTTGTTCCGAACATGTTTTTTGGAACGAACTTGGTCAGCTCTTCGGTCGTGGAGTACACGCCTCACTCAGCGCAAAGAGAGCCTTTTTGCGGGAATGTGAGGCTTTGGGAGGGGGAGTCATTTTTGTACCGAGTGAGGATTAAGTTGAGATAATGAATATGGTGTTAAGTTTGTCGTGACGGTTGTTGTCTTGTGCGTGCATTCTTTGTCCATGTCGGTTTCCGTAATACCCCTTTTCTTCAGCTCCCGAGATCCAGTTTTCGCATCCTCAGAGTCTTCCCTTCGACCACTTCATTCCCAATCACCCACTTCTCCACCACTCTCTCTACCACCATCATACACTCTACTAACCCCCGCTATTTACTCCAACTCCCGCTTATCCTCCAACGGTCGCGGTAAGTTATCAAATGCTCACTCACTCGTTAGAAAGTTCACTAAAACTTGATATATCATACCCGCTCCTGCAATGCTCGCTGCTCCAACGCCAGATACTCTTCCGATACCCCTCTCCTCCAACGGCTGCTGTAGTTGAAGTTCTCTAATGCACGCCATCCGGGTTCGCTTTGACTCATCCTACTAGTCACTCACAGCTTGCAGATCGCAAGGAAAGCAAGCATTTGGATCCGCTTCTTTGGCGGACTCAAAGAACCCGGACACAGAGTCACGTGATGTACCCTGATTTGACAAAAAAAAAAAAAAATGGACGTCGAGACTGAGAGTTTCTCGTCCCAACCCCACATTGGTTCGCGGGTTGGAGAAGGATACTTCAAGATCTAACGTTGTAGCTGGGGGCGCTGCTATAATTCACTACCTACTAGTACTCTCCGGTATCTGGTCGGGATAAGGCTTTTTCAAGGAGGATCATCAATCAGTGCGGTGGATGAATCCAAAATGTGGCTGTGGCTCCATCGCTGATATCGGGTAGCCACAAATCTCTTGAATTGCTGTCGTCAAGCTATATCAGCATCTCCGAGTCGGCTCGGCATTGACGCCTCAAATCGGGAGCGATTCACGGCTCAGGAGTGGTTGATTGCAGCTGGAGGGTAGACATAGAATGGTCGAGTGGGGATTTGCCTACGGGAAATTTGGGTTGGCTCTACGGAGGTCTCCAGGAGGAGTTTACTTGCTCTTTAGATCCGGAGCCTGAATTGAAGCGATGGTCTGCTTTGTTGCTTCACGATGGAAGCTGCTGATGTTACGATGAGTAGTACGAGTATGAGCTCCAACCCTGCTCCACAGCATCCTCAACCACAATCACCACCCATCCCAGACAACGAGGTCATTCGGGACATCCGCCAACTCTGCAATCACCCTGAGTCCCTGGAAATAGTCATCGGTATGAATCACAATGATAACTACAAGGTGGATTCTGAGAAGGTTAAGGTACCTCTTCTTAACAAGATAAACACGGCAATGGGAGTATTCTCGGACACATACGACGAGCGCAATTTGAACATCGACGATCTCTGCAACATGGTTCGCACGAAATTTCGAATGGAAATCAATTCCCCCAAGTTCTGGAAGAGAGTTTCCGACGAACTCGACCGTCACTATCGCGCATTCTTTGACGACACAAACGACGACGCAATCAACCTACCGCGGCGGAGGCCGTCCTGAAAACGAACCAACAACCAGCATTACTGACGAAGAGGACTGGGGTAATCTTCCGCACGGAACAGCAAACTCCGAGTTTGATCGACTGGTGGAGTTTTATCTGTTACTGCGGAAGCCGATTAAAAATTCATGCACGCAGAAGGCAGCGGAATATGTGACAGTTCGCTCTGCGGAGCTCGTCTGGGAAAAGAAGGAGTGGTACTTTGTTTTCCCGGGAGTCCCTGGGCTCGTCAAGATCTATATCGAGAAAGGCTTACGTTGGAAAGCGTGGAAAAGAGAACTGTTTTGAATAGGAAATTTGATGTGGAGCAAGACACGAGGTATAAATGGATATTGACGAGGCCCTCATTGATAAAGAACCGGTGTTGGGAGCGTTATGTTGGAGATGAGGCAGGGGGTTTTGTCGGAATGGCTGGGGATGGTGGGGGAGAGGGCGACACGAAGAGAAAGAGAAGCCCAGACAATGATATTGACAAATTGGAGAGGCGAGTAAAGAAAGTAAAGGGCCTATCTGCGAGCTACAGGGTGGGGTGGGAATCGAAGACAAGGGAGAAAGAAGTCGGCGAGTGGAATCTGATGTACGTGTATTTCTTAACCACAAATTCAGTTATGGCTATACCATGCTCATATTAGTATTGACTAGTGTTTGTGTACACATCCAGCTTTTCGTCAAGTCATACATCCTCCAGAGTTACGTTGAGGAGGTAAGATCTGACGTGTGATTGTTCGTGAGGCTAACGAGATTCATGTCCGGTCATCAAAGCACGGGGAAAGAATTATGGCTGCAGCGATATGGCGTCAAGGTACTACTTGAAGGATTGCGTTGTTGGTTCCCACTCGTTGGCGAAACTGCAGACTAGTCTTGCGGGCAATGAGGCGCCATGAAGAAGCCAATCTGTGGCAGTGGTGCGCTGTCTCAAGTATCCCAATCACATCCTGAACAAAAATCCGAATAATCGATGAAATGGGAGTTCCTCAGACTCGTAAGGAAATTTATCTCGTTCTTCCTCCTCTGAAACATCAACAAAGAAGCTTTGGTCTGTCTCGAGGTGCGGTCCATTGCGCATAGATTCAAGATGCTTCGCTTCTATGCGTGCGTACAGCGTCTTGAGCTCCGCAAAAACACAGGTCCAAAACTCGCGGCCTCCAACATCGATGTTGTGTTGGTCTTCAAGTTGTCGAGAGATTTTTATTACATATCGCTAGTGTAATCCTCTCCCTGCACTGGTGCGACCTTGTGGATCAAAGCCAGAATTGGGAGAGATTGGAGCTCAAGGTCGTCGGCGACGGTGTAGGCAGAATGCTGAGGTGTACTCAAAGAGCCTTGATGAACCTGTGGATGCGCTGACCCAGGCTCATATCTGACGTTATCGCCCAGAGAAGAGCCAGGAAATCGATGGAGGATCATTCAGAGGCAGTATCTCAGTTGACATGTGGGGAAAAGAGAATGCCCCAGTGTCTACCCTGCCTCTGGGAGCTTCCCGGAGGGATCCAGACCTGGATTCACATCTACAACGTTATCCCCGAGAAGGACCTGGGTCTCCGCCAAATTGACGACATTGCAAGAACCATATGAACTACAAGAAAAAAGAGGATTGAATATAAGACGCGAGCTGTCCTCGTGGTGGTGGCGTATTGAGAAGATCGGTACGAGTTGGACCCGGAGTCTAAGTGGTGTCCTGGTAGGATTGATCGTATTCCCGGGTGTGCTGAGAGGGCTTTTATAGGCAAGGGGAGTCCATACGTGGTAAAATAGATGGATCATTGCTCGCAAACGCACAGTGTCAATTAGAAAGGCTGTCTTGGGCGAGCCCGCCCTAGCATAAAGTAACCATGTCATCGCAATGCCTTGGCCATCAAACGCAAACATCGCTCATATGACCATTTCTCACATATCCAGATTATAAAGCCGCGTTTTTCATAGTAGATAGAATATATGCCATAACTCCGGGTCCGTTGAATGTTCACTCTCACCTTATATCACTCGCTATCATATCATCCTCAATAGCTTGGAATTTCCCACTTTACCTTTTGTCGCTCCCCGGATCATATTTTTGTGGTCCCTTTCAGTTGGTACTCAGCACATCCAAGGTTACCGTGCTTTCCATTTTCAAAGGTCAGCATCTCGTAGATCGTCCAAACCAATGCGACCTCCGAGCCATTGTACAGTTCATCAACTTGAAATAGATCCCATTTAGTATAAGTGTTGTTTTCCTTATAGTCTAAGCCCACTTGGCTCTCCTTTCGTTGAGAGTCTTTGATCTTCCTGACGGGGGTTCTTCTCATGACCCCGGGGCTTCCTCAGTGGTTGGGATGGAGTTCTATTGCGTCCCCGTGTACTTAAATGCGATTATCTTGGCCAATCTGTAGGTTAGTCATCTCCCCGACTTTACCTAGGTAAATAACATTAGCCCTTAAGCTCAAGCCAATTTATACATCCTCTTCGCTTCCTTATTATTTTGGTATGCACAGTTTTTATTTTCCCCGTTTCCCGTCGCGATGGCGTGTCGACCGTCATGCCCATCCATCCTCATTATCATCCCCACACCTCCAAGCATGTTCTAACCCAGCATGCAGCAAACCGAACCCAGATCTCAACCAGTCTCAACTTGGTCGCACCAGCTTCAAGCCTGCAGGCTTTGTGCGACCGATGTCCATTCCAGGATGCTCGTAACCACCAGAGCTGCGGGTGGATGGAGATTGGAGATTCTGCTCTGGAGCTGAAGAAGCTCTTCCAAATTCCAACATGGGATACCTGTAGATATTGGTTGTTGATGATGAACTCGACATCACAGCTGGTCGCATTATCGCATTACCACCTTCCCCAGCCTTAGGTCCAAGCAACTCTGAGGCGAGACGAGACATCAATGATGATCTTGGATTCATCGTCGCGCCTGGACCGCCGCCCACTACACATCAATGCTCACTGCTCAGTTCCCCCTCTTCCCACAAGACAAACAAGCAAGCGCTCAGCGCTCACATCATCCCATCCGTGCCAGCGAACGGCCGAGGCCGCATCAACCCCCGTCCCGCACGTATGTGTAGCTGGAATCGCCACCAAACCTTGTCACGTTTTGGGGGGTTCAAGAGACTCCAAGAGAGTCCCAAGATAATCCAAGCCTCACATGTTCCGCATGCTTTTGTTTCCCCGTTTTCATGAGCGTGCTGGTGAAGAGTTTTATCTACAGCACCTTGTGAAGATAGATAGTAGTGAGTGAAGATGCCCAGGTAGAAGAAGCAAGCCACGAGAAAGAGGAGATGCAAGAGTGTGGCGGGAGGGTGTGTACGACACTACAAGCCGCGCGCCGCGTCAAACAAGTCCAGCTTGGCTTAGCTTTCGACATGGGGCTTTGCTGATTCGGGATGTTCCCAAGAGTTTTGGCGTCCATTCAGCGCTGATGAAGAAGAGGATAGAGGTGTCTCTCACTCTATCAGCTTTGCGGGAGAGAGCGAGGGAAGAGAAGCAATACCCCATATTGTATCCCTCTTTCCCTAGCATCTTATGGGGAAACGACACCACTTTTTTGAGATCTTTTTTGCCGCCGGAATCAACGTTTGAGAGTTTTGTTTCTTTAAGAGAAGTTGGTTTGGGAGTTCGAAGGAAAGGCTGCAAGGTACACACCGACCAGTCGGTAACTGGAACGCACTGTCCGCGGGCCTGTCCGTTGCGATTCTGGGAGTCACCCAATCTCCGGGGGTGCTCCATTGTTGACCCCTATCCTCCTGTCCTACGAAGATCACCGCGAAAGACGACGACGACGACAACGACGCCGACGAAGCGGATAGCGACGAAAGTTCGGCATTCTTCGACAACTTTCGAGAGCGCGACGATACGTTAAGATATTATCACGATCTTGTTGTGTTTGTCGGACTTGCAGGCTGGGAAATCGAGTCGCGCGACTGTACCACGAGATCCGGACAGTGGTGGAGATATTCGACTAAGTGTTGCTCGTGGCTACGGATCCCCCGACACGTTGAGAGGGGAAATTTTGGGTTCCTTTGACACGTTATAACTACACTCGGTACCAAGTCTGCACGGATCGATTCAGCAAGATCCAGCAATCACCAATTCCGCAAGAAGGCAGGTACCCGCTCCCGTCCAGTTCTTCGCCCTCCTTTCCATTGATTCTGTTTCTACTGCTCCCCCAGCATACCTTCTCCTCACCTCCGAATCTCATAGTGGTTGCGGGGAAATCCTAATTTCACCATCTTCCGCCATCTCTGCTCAAGGTTACTAACACCTCCGCTCAGAGCAGCCTCCTCTCAACCGCCATTCGACTCGCACATACACCACGATGACAGCTCGTGCCTCCCTCCAACTCGACATCCCCCCATTGCCTCACACCACCCCTTCAATAGGCTCAAACAACCCCTACCGCAGTTCAATGCTCACCACCACCTCCCATAATCCCCCCCTCAACCGCACCACCTCCACCGCAACCACCATCGCCCTCCGCCCTTCCTTCGACACCACAACCCCCACAACAAACCTCTCTGCCACGCCCACCATCGTCACATCTAAACCGAGCCCAGACTTCTCCACCACATCCACACGTCACACGACCCGACCATCCCTCACGCTCCCCGGCGGGACGCCGCGGAAATCGATCTCCGACATCATAGTAACGATGGAGGCCGCCCCGTCACCGAAAGGCGGGGATGTAGAGAGCGGGGATTATTGCAAAGAGATCGGGAGGAAAAGTTTGCAGATGGATGCGGCGTGGCCGGCGAGGAAGATGGAGGAAAAGATGGAGATGAAGCGGAGGCGTGTGAGGATCGCCGTCAAGGTCGTTATTGCGATCGTTATTATTGCGGGCGCGGTGGCTCTCGGGTTGGGGATTACGAAGGCCGTGAGGGATGCGAAGGAGAAGGAGAAGGTCGGGTGAGCGATGGGCATCGAAAGAGTAGCGAGAGGGTGGTGGTGGTGATGTGATGATGTGGAGGAGGGAAGTTTGGGAACGAGGTGGAGATGGAGATGGGGACAAGCCATGGACGACCTATTGCTTGAGTACCACACACATGGCGCGATATATGATCAACAACAAATCGGATCCTGTTCGATTCGATTATCCAGCATCCAATAATCCCCTGTTGCCACTACAACCAGAATTTTTTAGAGATTTGACGGACACGACATGGCGGCGTCACCAACTTCTCAACTTCCGCTTTTTCACGAGCCATCTTAACCGCTTATATCCTTGCTTAAACGCCGGCATTTCCAATATCATCCTTTCCTCGTTTCCCCAGGTTTTCTGTTTCCTATGTTGGCTCTATTGTTACTCATCTATCAGTCGTTCTGCGTTGTGGGGGTGTTTTTATTTTTATTTTATTTTTTCTGTCGTTGTTTCATTGTCCTTTTCCGTACGGCGTTATATGGCGCTAAAATCATGTTTTTCCTTGTTCTGTTTCTCTTTTCTGTTTTTGCTGTTTTCTTCTTCGTATGCTGATTGTTGGTTGTTTTTTTATGTATACGAATTTTTCGTTTCACATGTTCTCGGGAGTGCTCTCATCGTCATTATCTATCGTGGTCAGATGTTGTCTATTATCTCATCTATTCCCAGCCCCTCAAGTTATTGTTCTACATCGTCTGCGTATCTAGCCATCATCTATCCACAGCTCGAGTTGTACGTCATAGAAAACGGAGAATGTGACAGCGTTTGCGGCTGAGTTGTGTATGTGTATCTCCTGCTTCAACAAGTCTATCTAGAGGCGGGGTCAGACCCGGAGATTGGTCCGGTGGATCTCCGATAAGTTATAAATTCCCACATGTACTTGCATTAGTACACATGGAAGGGTCAAGGATTCATATAGATAGATCGATATCACTCTAGCTTCGCTGTGTGTGATTATGTCTTTACCGCCCAATGGAAAATAGCATCTATAGTCTCGTTTCAACACTATACTTTACAGATAGAAGTGATTTAAGGACAATGGAAATGAGATTGATACGACGGGATACGACATGTTACAGCGGAGATCGTCCGTTGGTGGCTTCGATAGAGGATGATACAAGTGTACCTGTTGAAAATCATAACATTATTCACAGTCAATTAGAGTGCGAGTCCTCGTGTAGTTGGTGTGGAGGTTTGGAGTGAGTTTTGTGTCTGAACACTCATCATGCATCATCAATCACGACCCCACCAAGGCATTGGCATAGAGTGACGAAGGCTTCGAGTCTTTATGCCATCAATGCTTCGACTTACTGCGCACTTCTGTTTTACTCTTTGGAATTGTGCTTATAATGATGATAATTCTCTTTTATTGTCCGTTCGTCCTTGCAGGATTGGGGGATTATACATGACGTATCTACTAGTAGTTCTCCTCTACAGTCAACCACGACAAACCCCAGACCCCCTCTTTCTTCGCCAACCTCCCCTCCTCTGAAATCTTCCTCCGAGCCCCTGGTTCATGTTCCTTGGCCTCCCTCTCCTCGTCCGCCCCGCTCCTCTTCCGACCTCTATCACTCCTTCTTCTCTTACATTATGATCATCATGTCTTTAACATTAATATATTTTAGTAGACCTGTACAAGGTGGACACTCGTAGTGCTAGTGTATCGTGTATCCGAAGTCATGGGAATTTGAATAGGTTGGTGCTAGAGTACCCATAATGCATCATCAATCATCACACCACCAGGGCATCATGCCTTGCGAGCATTGGCATAGCATTACTAAGTCTTCGAGTCTTCGTGCCATGAATGATTCGAATAACTGAGTATTTCTGCTTTAAAATATGCTGTTTCATGTAGTGTCGCTTTAATCATGGGTTGTAGGTAGGTATAAAAGCAGTACTATTACTCCCCGGAATAGCGACTGTTGAACCCGGAACACACTTTCGATCTCACTGAGAGGCTCAATACGAAAACACGATGAAGGCCTCTATCTTCGCCGCTTTATTATTCATATTTTATGCCATTAATGCGGTTTTCGCGATGGTTCCAGCCTCTCGCGGTGGTCGAGGAGGAGGAGACAAGGACGGATACAGGTCCCAAAACTGGGCCCCAAGCCAGAATAGTGTAGTGGACGACCTTTACCTCCACAGTTCAGAGGTTCCGGTACAGCTTGGTTTTCATTCTATTCATCTCCGCCTTCAGGTCAGGAGCACTATCCTCAGATCACCACTTTAAACATACTGGAAGGGCTCCGCGCACACATCACGATTCTCAAGACACGCGGCAGCCCCCAGCTCGATCATGCCAAGGTTCTCGATATGATCAGCGGAAACACACCACAAGCACGGTTAACTCCGACTGATGCCCAAGTTCTCCAGGTCCAACTGCGAAATCATTGGGGCCTCGAATGATTCAGCACGGGGTTTTGGCGTATTGTTTCCAGTAAGCTCAACGTGTGGTATAACTATATCGAATCCAGCATCCTCAAAGATCTGCCCAAGCCCAGGTACACGATGGAGAGCGGCAATTACTTCCACAGCGTGGCCACCAAACTTGCAACCAAGATACAACAGGAGGAAAAGAATGATGTACGATTATCGATATCTGGACCTTCTGGGGAACCGCCTTCCGCGTTTGGCCAACTAATCAGTTTCCTAAATTTGTTGCTGGAGCGAATCAGCGCGCGCTGCTCGGATCCGGGCCGGTCAACGTATGCGAAGTTTCGATGTCAAACATTGCCTAGCCTCATCCCAGAGATAATGAACCCGGTGTTTGCATTTCTCGGGATTCCAGGGCTCATCAAAGTTTACGAAAGCCGATCAATGATATCGCAGTCCCGGAAGGATTGGATCCCCGTAGTTAATATGACACCGACTGTGGTGGAAGATCTGTTGAAAACAAACCCGTTTTTATCTGGGGCTCGTTATTGACAAATCGGGAACACCCTCGGTAACAACCATCTTTGGACCCAAGTTCGATGGTTGGTTGCATGCATTTCGATCCCGCATTTGACAGGTTCTCCGTTTTATTATCTTTTATCGTTTGGGCTGCTTTATTTGAGTTGCGTTTAGATTCCTAGATCGTTGTGCTTATAATTTTTCGTTCTGCTTGGGCCCTCAGTTATTACAATCAAAGATAATCGAGGACTCAGATTAGGATGATGATAAATTGAGGCATGGTTGTTGAACGATTTATGCTTGGAGACCGTCCTGATATTAAAAGATTAATTTTCACATCAATAATCGTAAACGTACAAAACCTAGTACAGTATAACAGCGCTAAAGTCCAAAACCAAAACCCAAATCCGTGCGAAAAACTCCCAAACAAAAACGCTCTAACCATCAATCGCATGCAAAAACCGAAAACTCCCATCCCCTGAACTACTCACCCCAACCGCACCCTAAACTCTCCTCAACCCACACTCCCACTCTGTTCCTCTCCACCTCACACTCTCCCCCCTCCTCCCCTTCCCCCCACAAAACAACCACACCTCCGCATCTTTCCACAACTCCCCAATATCGCCCTCAATTTTATCCGCGCCACTCCCGCCCTCCTTACTCCTCACCAACACGATATCCCTCTCCCTCGCAATCACATCATCCAGGAACCTCCTCACCTCCTCCAACACGCCCCCGATTCTCCCCGCAACCCTTACAATCACATCCTTCATACTCTCTCCGGCTTTTCCAGCCTGCGCGGCATTCATCATCTTTCTCAACAACACGCCGCGGTGGTCCAAATGTGTCACGGGATCGGAGTAGGCGAGGGTTATAGCGTCGAGTAGGAGTTCGGTGACGGTTGAAAAACCGATATCGTGGTCTTGTCGAATCGCGGCGAGTTTCGTGATGGCGAAATATTCGATATTTCGCTCATCGGCGAACTTTGCGATCGTTCGTGCGGTGGCGAAAGAGGCCGCTGCGGAATCCCATTGGTTAATTTGACGATGGCAGAGTGCTTCACGGAGGACGAGGTGGGCGAAGGAGAGGTGGTGTTGGTGGTTATTGTTGACCTCGATGTTGTCCGGGAAATCGACCTGGAGGTCGTGGATGAATTCCGAATGTGCGATGCATTCGTCGAAGCTCCGGGAACGGAAGGCGAGGTCGCAGAGACGGAGGTGGCAGAGTTTTTCTCCGTCGCGGTCCGAGTTTTCGCGTGCGAGTTCGAGGCCGGTGAGGAGTTGGCGTTTTGCGGAGTCAGGATCGCGGAAAAGGAGGAAAACTTGGGAGCGGATGAATTCGAGGTAGCCGGTGAAGCGGGTGGAGGAGATTTTGGGGGTTGTCGCGGCTTCGCGGGGATTGGTTGAGGCGAGGACGGTGTCGACCCAGGAGTAGAGGGAGATGAGAGGTGTGAGCGAGGTTTCCGTGAGAATTTTATAGCCCGCTTTCCACAGCACTTTGAAGTCGTCGCGAAGTTGGTGACGGAGCTCTGGGCGGAACGCGGCGGTGAGTTGTGCTTGAACGGCGAGAGAATGAAGACGGAGGTACTGTGAGGCGAACTTGCACCATGTCTCCATGAACTTAGGAGACGAGTTCCCACCCGAGCTTGTCAACGATGGTAACTCCGTGGTCGAGCTGATCAAACCGCTGAAAGGGCGCCGTAATCTAAGCCCGTCGACCAGACAATCCGACGCCGCCCACGCTCGCTGCATACAGCTTTGCTGAATCATTTCCTGGAGCCTGTGGTGATAACTACTAGAGTTCTCATCTGCATACTTTATCAATTTGGTGGTCATATTGATTACCGTCTTGAATGCCTCAGGCCCCGAAACCTCCGCGTGATAGACACACAACCATTCCGCCGCAAAGAGCGCAATTATCGTTGGTGTTTCCCCAATCCGTCTATTCCCCCTCCTCTGCCGAAGTTCTTCAAACCGCTCAACAATACTCTCGCAGAAGTGGGCGATCAAATTAGTTGTCGACTGCATCTGGCGATCCACCTGGCTTATCGCTGCAAGCCGAATGAAAATCTGAGATGGAAATGTGCAGAAGCATTTATCTGCGCTTCCATACTGCAGTGGAATCGACATTGCTGACAGAAAGTTGGTCTCCTCGTTCATGAGTTCGTACGCAGCGACAATGTGTGCTTCCTCGGGGTAAAAGCTCCATGCTATGGAGCGCTGATTGAAATAATCCAGAAACCCCCGTTTGAGTGCTGCTGCATCCAACAATGTCGACACACTGATTTGTGGGTGTTCTCCATCCATAACCTGTCGGAGAAAAATGGTGAGCAGAGGGTGAATTCCATAGAAAGATTCCCGTGCCTCTGGTGATGTTTCGATGGCCTTTGGATTTATCGACAGAAGCCCCAAAGATAGAAGCCGTTGTACCAGGTGATGATACTTCTGTGTCAGCCCGCTCTCTTCCAACAGTGCTCTCAACTTTGGGAGACGCGCTTGATTCCCACCCTCCGCACGTACATTCCAGAGATCACAGATGGCATTCCCAATATCTTCATCTTCGGTGCTCAGAACGTTGTGAAACACCAAGCACATCAGATAAATGTCGATATTCTTCTTCACCACCTGCCAGAACGGAGCCAACGCCAATAACAGCCGTTTTGAGACATCATCCAAGGATTGAAACACGTCTCCCAACATCTGGATACTCTTGGTCGCGTATAGGGATGCAGCGCGGGAAGACTTCATCGACGTTGATCCTTGCAGTAGATCGATGTATATCTCCTCCAACGGCTGTTCCCATTTCGCAATATTCGGCAACGCAAGCTCCATCACGAGCGGGTTCCGGTCGAACAGCTTCAGCATCTTATGAAGATATTTCCTGTTTCCCTGAGCTTGAAACTTCGTCTTGGAACAACCATGTCGCGTAAGAATGGATTCGCCGAGAGTTTGCGCTAGTTTTCTACAACGTTGTCAGTCGCTTTGGGTGTTATGACGTGGATAGGAGTCTCACGTTTCCAAGCCCTTAATCTCAAATAGTCCCATCCGGACTGTTTTGTCATTGATCCAACACTCCTCTCGATTACAAACCAGCACAACCAGCGATTTTCCACCCTCTATTTTGTTGAGAAATTCGATATACTCTGTTTTTATTCGTTTCGGCGCATGTGAGCTCTCCAGTGAATCCAGCACAATCAAAAATGGTGACTCTCTTAATGTTGCGACTGTAAGCTCCATCCAGTTATCCGGGAAGATTTCTCCCACAGACTCAAGAGATGTTGTGCTAGAAACCGCTCCAGATGCAAGTCTGCTATCGAGTGCTTGCAGGGGGTTCCGGATCGGCGTCGGTTTATGCGGTGGGTAGAACTTGAGGTAGAGTTCGCGACAGATCATCTCGACATTGAGGAGCGGTTTCTGGTAGAAGCAGAAGAAGAAAGAATCTTGAACTAACGAAGACTCCTTCCACCACCAACAAAGATGGTGTGCCAGAGTCGTTTTACCTGTACGCATCACGGTTAATCACCGCGGACATCAAGATGAGACGGAACTAACTCACCGACTCCCGGAACACCTTGTAGTCTCAGGATGTTGTTTTCCATCAAGATCCTGGTCTCCATCTCAAAGATATCACCATCACGACCGAGCATTTCGTTTCCAGGAAAGACGGTAGCACCAATACTGAAATGTCGTTCCAACTTCAACGGTGCTCTTTCCGCTCCCTTTTCACCGAACGACTGGAGAAACTCCTCGATCGCGATCTTCGCTTTAGAGCTCTTAAGCTTGTTGGATACCTTTATCTGACCGTCACCTCCATCCTCTCCCTTCAAATCCAACTCGGTGCCTGCATTATGGTACAAAACCGGGGCGACCCAATCCATAACCGGTACTTTCATACCAAATCTCGCCTCCCTGGTTGGATGACCTCTCATCGCATGTCGGGCCGCCGAGAGTGCCTGCGCGATATCCCACGTATTAGACAGCAAATGTCTGTAAAACGTGGTAAACAAAATCTCCGCAGCGCCGTTCAGTATCTTGTACGGCATAGCCACGACCACTCTCGCGCCATCACGTATGATCTGCTCCGCAAGGCTTGTGTTAGCAATCCCCTTGGAGGCTGTGCAACGCGAGGCATTGAGTATGACAATTTTGACGCCGAACTGCGCCAACAGGCACGACACTTCTCCGCCGGCTCGCCAAGTTCGTTTTCTCGCCGAACCTTCCGAAATGAATGCCATTGATGTTCTATGGATCGTCGCCCGGTCAGCGCATGAATCGTTCCATGAATAATTCCTGGCGTTAAACACTGCGTGTGTGGAAAAACAAAAAAAACAACACTCACTGCTTGGTTTGTGCGTCATAGCGAGCATGAACATCAAAGTGTACCAGATGAAACCAGCCTCTCGGCTTTGCCTCCAAGTGACTGCGCAGCCCGCTCCAGGTGCCTGGTCGTACTATCTCAAGATCGACAGCGGAATGACTGCCATTCTTGTTCAGCTTTGAGACGATGTCTGTGAGCGGTCCGCTAACCAGCCGAGGCGCTGCAACGCCGCCATTCGTGGTGCCTGAAATCATGGAATGTGTTACGACGAGCAGGATTCGAAATACGTTGGCTCGTAGTGGGATTAATGACATTAGTCGTGGAGCATGTTCGTTCACAACAACCTTCCGTCGTATGGTGATCATGGGTGGTCGTTGTGTGCTGGATAACCATATATCTGGATTCTCCAACGCTTCCCAGTGTAAGGATTGAAACCGCCCTTGTACCTCCGTCCCTTCAATGTCCAATGTCCACGAGCGTGTCTGATGGCCATTGCTTCCATCGCCGTTCAAGAGTTTTGATGACTTTCCTGTGTTTCCCTGCTTCAAGGCGACAAGTAGCTCACTCAGGCCAAGCTGTTCGAGTAGTCGTCTTCCATACTGCACGAAGTCTTTTGCCGTTCCACGGGCTCGGAAAGCCTCAAAGGGTTGCCGGGTCGGATACTGTTCGATAGCCCAAGCTAAGGAGTCGTCTTTATCGTCGTCGAATGGATCAGTGAGGGTTACGATGCTCTCAAAAGCACCACAACTAACACCAACCCGCCAATGTCGTGCTTCTCGTCCGAGGTTACGCCCAAGATATTCCAGTTCCCGGACGTGGACGACGTGGTCTTCCATAGGTGTTAAGCTATCGCCGCCGGTCAGAGTTCACGCTGGTCATATCTTTGTCGAGGAATCGCGGATCTTGAGATGCAACGTACCCAAAATTATGGTCCGGCCATGTAGTGGTCATAAAATAGATGTGCTTTTCGGCCACGGGCAACATCGAGGCGAAGAAGGGAACTACGTTCTAGTGCATATAATATAAAGTGAGATAAACGAGTGGAAGAAAAGATATAGATGTGGGGGGTTATGGAGGTTGCAATGGAGGTCGGATCCCCCTCAACATGTATACCCCGCGGCTTCCTTTAAGTGAGCCCGAAGAAGCCGCTGCGATTCGGAGGATGCACACCGGGATTGTTGACTGGCATGATACAGGCACCTACTAGAGAGGGGCACCGACCCGCACTGTACCACGATTGCAATCACAGGGAAAGACGCGCGCCACATGAATGACACCGTCGAGATAGGTGCAGTAACGTCAACACACCATGTGAGTCTTGTATCAAGAGAAAAAAAAAGTCGATCTCCTCCTGCATTCTGATGGTGTTTCTCGACCCTGTGGTGTTGCAACTGGATGTCGATATCACCACAAACTTCCGAATGCGGTACATTAAGGGAGCATTTATAGCTGTTGCCTGGTTATTCGTTGCCAATAGCTTGACGACGGTGTCTTGAGGGTGCCACAGTTTGCAGAATTTCAAAAAAAGAAGTCGTGAAGGTGTGACATGGATACTTTGGCGGTTGATCATAGTGATGTCGAGAACAAGAAAAAGACGTAAGCAGCATAGATCAAGACTTCTAAGTTTCCGGATTTAGCATCACTTCGCTCAACACATTACTAAAGTGGCTACCTGAAACGCCTTTCTGTAGTCAACAGCGTGAACTACCCGTAACCACAAACGTCAGCAGGTCCGGGCTGACAGTAGCGACATCGGGCCCGGGGCGGAAGGCGAGACGAGGCAATGGAATGGGCGAGTCCTCTTCATGGGTCAACACCGGCGCGAAAGGCCCACCGAGTTCGGCCATGTTTTATCACGTCGATCAGGTACACACCCCAGATCTGTCACTCCTGTTACATGTTCATCGACAGTCGCATGTCGTATGCATCTCAATAACGAGGTAATTGAGAATGTCCTGGACCATCCCCTTTCTCCTCGCAGCAGGTTTAGGGGCCGTGGTGTGGTCTCCGGCTGAGCTCAGATGTACGATACCCGTTATTTCAGCCAAAAGATGAGAAGCAGACCGATGATCGAGCGGTGGAGAAGCGTTTAGCGGGGAGGAAGCGAGCTTTGGGTGTCCCAGGTGGTACAAAATTGGTGGCATGCAGGGGTTCGCAGAAGCGGGATTGCGGGGGTAGTGAGAGCGATCATGAAAAATTGAGAGAGAGAAGAGCTGGCGATGAGGAGATGGGAGAGGTTCATGGTCTTCGGGGGTGAAACGGTGTAGTAGTTGGTGATGAGGCTGATGAGGAGGATGATGTTGCAACAAAGCGGAGCAGATGGACCATAAGGCTGAGGCTCGGCGACAGCCTTGTTCATCCACCACCAGCTCGATCTTCACGTGACTGATGATCCTCGCTATCACCTTCACCATTCATTCGGTCCAGCTTGGAGCAGCAGGGTCCTAATGAAAATTCAGTTAATCCGGTCTCAGTTTCTGCTGCTTAGCGAATCTAAAAGCGCATTCTACAGGTGATGGAGAAGATGTTTCCGAGCCAGATCCAACACCTTGTTCATCGACATGTGCTAACTTTGGGAGAACAGCGAAGAATCGGCTTGTCCGCCGACGGATTTAATATATTCGAGATGCACCTCTAACAGTCAGCCCCTTCAACCTTGACTGGCAGTGGTACCAGTTTTCTACGGGCACGCTCGTCACGACAGAGGAAAGGTTGTGTTGTGAGGAAATCAATTGGTCACAAGAATATTTCATACAGCAAGATTGTCACAATCTCAGACTCCCGCCTTACACAGAAGTGTACATAATCCACCATATGATGGCATCAAGTGAATCCGGAGCCTGCACGCTGATACTCCATCGGACTTTGCATGCTTAAAATGGCACACCTCCGAGCTCAATCTACGAACCCGCCGTTCCTGCAGATATTGTACATCCGATGTCAATGAATTATTTTCAGACATTGAAGTTTTCTTGCACATGTTCAACTCCCTTTGATTCGGCCGCTATCATGACCTGTTTCACCAAAGTTCTCGACCAACCCAAGGTGACACGCGCGTATCTTGAGACCCGGACTCAGCGGCGCAGCGCGGCCCGAACATATCTCAAAATCCTCGAGCCGAGTTCGTGGAGCTTGATCACCATCACCAATCACCACATCGGCAACGGAACTGGCGCCTTCGGCTCCGATGACTTCATCTATCAGCTTGAGGTTCCGCCCGGTGAAAATAGATGGATAGATGGGCTCCAGCTCTAACGACGCAGGTACGATTTTGTAGATCTGCCGCTGGGTGATGAAGGGAGTGCTGCAGATGGTGGGTGTTGATAAACTTGAAACAACGCTCGATGAGTTCATGGGGGATGTTTATATCTTCGAGGTTTCAAAGGGGCGTTTGGACTTTGTGTGCTTTGTGTGCGCCCCGGGAAGTCGCCTGAGGATTGCAAACAGTGGTACAAACAATGGGATCTGTTAGGGCCTGTTAGTGAGAGATGTTCGACAGCATCGGGAACCGCCTATTGACATGTTCTACTCGCTGGTTCGAACAAGAACTCTTCCGGACCGCGACCAACTCGGAAGCGGATGAAAACTCTGAGTTTCGAGGAATACCTAACAATGTTGCCAACAACAAGGGAACTCCCGATCAGTGAAGCCAATTCAGCGTTTGGTGTTCACCCAACTCGAAAGTATGAATGCGAACTTATTTGGGGATAATTGCACTCCATGATGTGGATTTGCATGAATCAACCCCATGCCCAACACGGTGCCTACGACTCGACATCCTCGAACTCCATGCACACGAGTCATCCCCCACCAATCTCGCACCACCAGCAGTGGCCACTCCTTGCCTCGAACACCACAATCACCATCCAATGCATTTCACACCCTCGCATAACCTCACCCCCACCCGCAACCGCTTCTCCCCATGACCATCCCGTTTTCGGGCCCGATCACCACCGCGAACCCACCCCCTCCAGAGCAAAATAGCGATCATCACCCACAACAGCGTCTCAACGCACCCGCAGCGGGCTTCACTCGTCATCTCGTCATCCCTGTGGGTGGTGAGGTGGGGCACACACACACAGATTTGGACAAAGCACTGAATCGTCATAACGCTGGGTCGGGCTTTGATTCTGCGCTGTGGAGTGATGCGATGCCGTGATATGCGTGCTTTGTGAGGGAGAGGTGTTGGGGGGTATAAACTGGTCTTGTGGGCCGCATGGGAGGATGGAAGAGGTGACGGCTTGTTACTCTACTCGATTGTTATCGGTTCAGCCTTGAGGGTGGGCGGTGCGACGGTTATACAAGACAAATACAACTACAACGACGCTCGTTAAATATACATAGTACCCCGCAGCAGAAATGTGGATTGGAACGGTCGAGTTTGTGGCCGCGGCGGCGTTGGTGACGGTGGTTGCGGCGGCGCCTCCCACACAGAAACACGAGTGGAAGGCGAACCATGGAGCGGTTGCAAGCGAGCTGAAGGAGTGTAGTGAAGCGGGAGGATCGATGATAAAAGCTGGAGGGAATGCCGTGGACGCGGTGAGTACCAATATCTGTTTAATCTAACAGAGAGAAACTCACCATCAACCCCAGGCCATCGCAACAGCGCTTTGTGTAGGAACCATAGGTTTGTTCCCACCTCCTCCGCAAAGAAACATGGCTAATATCTCTCCCAGGAATGCACCACAGCGGGTATCTCTCCTCCATCTCTCTGATCTTCATCCACTAACCACCTCACAGCATCGGCGGCGGCGGTTTCGCCCTAATCCGCACTCCCACTGGGAACTACACCTTCCTCGACTTCCGCGAGACCGCTCCAGGGGCGGCATTCGAAGAAATGTTTGTCAACAAAACCGATAAGCCCTCCCTCTACTCCGGACAAGCCTCTGGAGTGCCAGGAGAACTCCGCGGTCTCGAAACAATGCACAAACGCTTCGGCCAGCTCCCCTGGCGGGCCCTCTTCAAGCCCAGTATCCACTACGCAAAGAACGGCTTCCTCGTCAACCCCGATCTCGCGAAAACCTTTGCCGGGCTGGAGTTCCTGCACAACGATCCTGCGTGGGCACGAGATTTCGCGCCAAAGGGAACGCTCGTCAAGGAGGGCGAGACGATGTATCGGAAACGGTACGCGGAGACATTGGAGAAGATTGCGAGGCATGGCGCGAAGGTTTTTTATTCCGGAGAGATGGCGGATAGTACTGTGAGGACGTTGAAGGCCAGAGATGGGATTATGACGCTCGAGGACCTACAGAAGTATGAAGTAGCCGAGCGTGAACCGTTGTCGATTACTTACCGCGGGTACAAGATCTGGGGGACTTCGGCGCCGAGTAGTGGTGCCGTGGCGTTGTCGGCGTTGAAGATTTATGAGGGGTTTGAGGTGACGGGAAATAAGGTGCTGGATACGCACCGATTAATAGAGGCGACCAAATTTGCGTATGGACAGGTATGGAATCTTGTGTCCCGTCATAATGCACAATACTGTAGCTGACCTCCGTCCCCAGCGCACGAAATTCGGTGACCCATCCTTCGTACAAGGGCTCTGGCAATTCCAACGCGACACCCTCTCCGAGCCTGTCATCAAAGAGCTCCGTTCCAAGATTCTCGACGACCGCATACTCGGCAACTCCTCCTTCTACGAGCCAGACGGTCTGGAGAGCATCGACACGTAATCCCCTCCCTTCCCCAAACATCGAAGTTGAAATACTAACATGAGCTCTGATAAATACTAGGCCCGGAACAGCACACATCGCAACAACCGATTCCACCGGCTTCTCCGTCTCCATGACCACCACCATAAACACCTGGTTCGGAAGCCGCATCATGGACCCCTTCACGGGAATCATCTTTAACAGCCAGATGGACGATTTCGTATGATTCCCTCCCCTTTATCCCTTTATCGCCCATTTACCTCCTCATCCATTCCGCCTCACGTTATGACACCCAGCTAACCCTCCCCCCCCCAGTCCGTCCCCGGCTCCTCCAACTACTTCGGCTACCTCCCCTCCCCCTCCAACTTCATCCTTCCCGGCAAACGCCCCCTCTCCTCCATCACCCCCCTCATCCTCGAATCCCCTTCATCCCCCCATTCCTTATCCCCTTTGTCCCCCTCCACCTCTGCACCCTACCTCATCATCGGTTCCGCCGGGGGCTCCCGCATCACCACCGCGACCCTGCAGACAGTCCACCACATCGTCGACAACTCCATGACGCTCCTGCAAGCGCTCTCGCAGGGCCGCTGGCACAACCAGCTCAACCCCGAGGTGACGAGCTTTGAGTGGCGGTATGGTAATGATACCGTGGGGGGGTTGAAAAAAAGGGGGCACAGGGTGGAGTGGACGGGGGAGGGGGGGAGTTCGGTGCAGGGTGTTAGGGTGCTAGGGGAGGGGAAGTGGGAGGCGGTGGGAGAGGTGAGGCAGAGGGCGAGTGGGGGAATGATTGTGTAGAGGCTGTAAAGTAATGATATAGCGATATTTGGTCTAGCTAGACATCTATCTAATGATTTGAGGATAGTAGTATGCCACTACTGTGGATTGCGCGTGTCTATCGAAGCGAGGCCTTCTGTCTATCCTTCCTTCCTTCCTTCCTTCCTTCCTTCCTTCCTTCCTTCCTTCTTTCTTTAATGCTATGATGATTGTGTGCACCCGCAACTACAAGTCAAAGTCTGTCGAAATATGTTGAGGCTGCTGTGGGTGCTTTTCACCGTTCTTGATTCACCTGAGGTGGTATACAAAAGGAGGATGGGGTGAAGTGGTGAAGCGGGCGAGGCCTTGCTGAGGGTGAATGGCAGCCGGAGTATATGTTGCTCAGTCTTCATCGTCGTTGTTCAACTCCCAAATATCGCTGCTTCGAGGAGTCAACTGGCATACCTCCACCAGCCCGAAAACCGCACTCCCATCTCGTCATCCATCCATCCATGCATCCTCTTTCCCCAACCCTAAATCTCAACTCCAACTCCCACCTCACCCCTCCACCACAACCTCAAACGCAACACAATACACAATACTACACCCCTCACACACAGCCCATGCCTCCCCCGTCTCCCCACCCTCCTCCAACGCATCTTCATGCACCAACACCATTTCCCCGCAGCGACACTTCTTCCTCCACACCCCACACTTCTCCTCCCCTTCCCCCTTTCCCTCCCCATCTACCTCCCCTTCCTCCATCTCATCCAAATCCCACACCACGACCACCCCCGCCCTCTCGCCCTCCTCCGCATTCGCACGTGTCCGCTCAAGAAGACTACGGTTATACTCCGCTCTCAACATGCCCGAGGAAAGGGTCTTGTAGGCTGTCGTGATCGTGTCGATATCCACCGTGTTCCGTGGCGTAGTAGTGTTGCCGTGGCCGGATTTGTCCGGGTGGTGTCGCAGCAGCGCACGGTGGTAGGCGCGTTTGCATGCTGCTGCGGAGAAGGGAGCAGGCGGTGGCGGCAGGTGCAGGAGTGTGTAGTAGGACATTTCTGTTCGTTGCTGTGGGGGTGGTGGGGGGTGGGGGGTGGTCGTCATCGACAGAGAGAAAAAGTGACGATGGTGGTGCGGCTCTGCGGGACTAAAGATCACGTGCAAACGCAGGGCCCAGACACAGGCGGGATTATTAAAGAGGACACCATGTTACTAAGAAGGGAGGCTAGCGAAACCTACGTAGCCATTGTTGGAGCTGGCCCCACAAATGGCGGGGTAAGCTAGTTGATGTGGAAAAGAACCCAGGACTGGTTCTGACGAGCTTCGAGGTGTGCGGATACCGGCTTCGTTGAGGGGGGATTGGTGGGAATTGGTGGTGGAGCTGCTTTATAACACTTTCTCGACGAGAGAGACCACGACGTCCCGACCGCCATGGTGACTAAATCGATGACGAGGAGGAGAAAAAGAAAGAAGACGAAGAACGAGAACCAGAGGTACCCCGCTTAGTAACGGCGAGTGCCGAGATGTGCACCGGTAATCCAGCGTGCTCTGATTCGCCCATCCGAGCTTCCCCGGCGGTTGCATATATGACCTCCCCTCGCACCCTCCTCCCCTCCTTTCGTTTCACCTGGTATTCCAGCAGCAGTAGCATAAGCTCTATCCCATCCTCTCTTTCTCTACTTCTCTCCTTCTCTTCCCCAAACGTCCACCACAATGGCCTCCGTCGCACGCTCCCTCCGCCCCGCAGCTCGCCTGCTCAAGCACTCCGCCGCTCCCGCTCTCGTCCTCCGCCAGGGCACCCGGCGAGCCTACTCCTCTGCTCCTCCCGCAGCCAAGAGCGGCGGCAACTCGGGACTGATTGCGCTGCTTGGTCTCGCGGGTGCGGGTGGTGGTGCTTATTACCTCTACACGCAGGACCAGCTTGCACAATTCGGGTTCCCTGCTCCCAAGACTGGGCCGTTCGTGCCCACCAAGGAGGACTACCAGAAGGTTTATACGGCGATTGCGGATATTCTCGAGGACAATGATTATGATGACGGGAGCTATGGTCCGGTAAGTCCACCAATTCAACTCCAACCCTAACCCACTGTGTGTTCTATGATACCAACACGATGTATCATAACATGATAAACACATTTCTAACCATCTCCCCAGGTCCTCGTCCGCCTCGCCTGGCACGCCTCTGGGACCTACGACAAAGACACGAAAACGGGCGGCTCCAACGGCGCAACCATGCGCTTCTCCCCAGAATCCGACCACGGTGCCAACGCGGGTCTCAAAGCCGCTCGCGACCGCCTCGAACCCATCAAAGCCCAATTCCCGTGGATCACCTACTCCGACCTCTGGATCCTTGCCGGTGTCTGCGCGATCCAAGAGATGGGCGGCCCCACGATCCCTTTCCGCGCTGGCCGCCAGGACCGCGATGTGAGCGCTTGCACTCCCGACGGTCGCCTCCCGGACGCTAGTAAGGTCCAGGACCACCTTAGGGCGATTTTCGGGAGAATGGGGTTTAGTGACCAGGAGATTGTTGCGTTGACGGGTGCACACGCACTCGGGAGATGTCATACCGACCGATCGGGCTATGATGGGCCGTGGACTTTCTCGCCGACAATGTTGACGAATGATTTCTTCCAGCTGCTGTTGAAGGAGAAGTGGCAGTGGAAGAAATGGAACGGGCCCGCGCAGTATGAGGTATGCGTTTTCTATTTATTCTCTCTTATTCCCCCCGACCTCGCTTCACCCTCGTCCTCCTCCGATTCTACCTCTGTGGTGGGGTATAAATCGTGGGAAGACAATCTCGCCGCGTGGTACATGTTACTACAAACCCACAACTCAACCGATGATGCAAACACCGCTAACACCCCCTCTTCTTCTCCCCCCACACAGGACGCCGGCTCCAAAAAACTAATGATGCTCCCCGCCGACATGTCCCTCGTCAAAGACAAGAACTTCCGCAAACACGTCGAGCTGTACGCCAAGGACCAAGACAAGTTTTTCGAGGACTTTTCCAAAGCCGTGACCAAGCTGTTTGAGCTCGGTGTGCCATTTAAGGAGGGCACCGAGACCTGGACTTTTAAGCCGTCGACCGAGGAGTAGATGTGGTGTGTTGGGAGTGAGCGTAGAGGGGAGGGGGAATTGGGGGAGAGGGAGCGGTTTAGATACCATGTTATAAATGTAGTGTTATGATTTATGCCGTTATCTATCTATCATGCGTCCTGTATCGCGAGTTTTGAATATTCCCCCCGGATCACCGTCCTTTATCAAACGGAGCTATGTAATACTATCTGTAGCTGAGATGCCCAATCCAGTATACCTATATTTATATCACTTATCTATCTACCTATCGATCTTCATCATCCGCGAGATGTGGTGGTATGATATGCGAGAGAGAGATAAGCTCGATATATACGTAAGTATCCATCTAGGAGAAGGAACAAAATGGAAACGCTACATGTCACGGCAAGGGAGGGTGTCTCCGGTAATCTTTCAACACTGGTGGGTTCCGCGATAGAAATGGGTGACATTTTGTTAGGTCCATGATGAAGATACCCTGCATTTGGTCCACGCACTTGATACTCCTGAAAAAATAGAACACTTGACTTTGGAAGAACCGGATACTATTTTAAAATATCATACAGGTGAATGCGGTGTCGCTTGCACCCCGTTTTCCGTTTGAACTACCTCTACAGATGTCGGCCCGATTTACTCCTAAGAAAAGTTGCGGCCATCTCTCTGGCTGGCAGGATGTGAGACTACCAACATTACAGCACGGTTCTTGATCACGTCCTTGTAATTATCCTTCTTCGGGGAAGTTGCCACAGTCAGAAACCACGGAAACACTCTGTCGCGGATGATGCCCATTGGCTTTTGGTCAGTGAGTATTATTGCCGTACTTTTGAAACTGGTCTCCACAGACTGTCTGGGTTTCGAATACAAGGAGCTTTTGATCCGAGATGGACCACCTACTACTCGAACATCAGCACATTCTCCTGACGAAAGTAAGTATTGGCTTTCTCACCATTCGAAACCAGTCTCAGGCATGAGAGAAAGCCCGGAGATCCCGTGTGTACGACGGTCGAGAGATGCCGAATCGATATAGATATAAAGCAGTTTTCAACCATCAGACTATCTGGTTGAGTTTGGCTTCTGTGGCGTATTGTATCGACCAGCGAGGCTGCATCCTGATGAAATCTGGGGTTGTCCGCTCCTTCCGTGGGCTTGTAACGTCGGAAGTGGTTTCCAAGCGTCTGCGTGTAACCCCGGACATCTTCGAATAATCACCTAGGCTAATATCAGCAGCGGGAACAGCAGGGTCACTGTGATACAACCAACCAGCCAGCAGGAAGGGGAGTCTGACGTTATCTCTAGGCTGTGACACTCAGAATCACCGCCGTCACTCGCCCTACGAGAATCTGCCTGACAGATTCTCTCTCTCCGCTCACGTTGTCTTTTCTCTCCACCATCTTTTCAGCGTACGATCCGCCTTTTCTATCCACTTACTGCTGCCATCTCCTCCAAGACCACGTCTCCATTTCACTTCATTATGTTGTCCCCATTGACAACAATGGCTCCATATCTCGCATCTCGAAATCGGCTTGGGTATCTGGATACTTTCATATACCAGCCAGTCTTCTCTCTAAACTCCGGCTTACAGCAGCAGAATCTATTGCTCTACGGTGATGACCATGAACTCCGGCTCCATCACCACCACCAGCGTCAAGAAACATGATGCGAGAGTCACCAACCTCTCATTGAAGCCGTTTTCACCATCCATGGCTTCGCAACCTGGATTCACTCGATTTTCACTGGTAACTTTAGGTACTATAGGTGATGTGATGGGTATACTTCTCATCTCACGCTTCTCACGTCACAAAATGACGCTGGAGGCTGACGTAATCTACACCCACAACCTCAGACTCTTGGCGCTGGCAAACTCAACTCCACCGTGAACGAGCGCGGGAGATGGTCAACGCGCGGCAGTGGCATTCGAGAGCCCGAATTAAATCGACCACAGGTGTACCGTTAGAAGGGCAAGTGGATCCCGACGTGGTGAGTCCGTGGGAGGCGGAACTGGGAAATGTTGGCAGGTACTTACGGTGATGTAGATAGGGGAAATGAGCATCGTTTCCCTGGAGTCGCGTCTTCAAGTTACCAGGCTGTAAAACATATAGATCAGCAGTTACATTGAGGAATGGAACCTTCCGTGCTGGGATCACATTGGTGATGGCATGACGAGTTTCATCTGGAGGTGAGGTTTTGGATACACCTATGCATGCCATGAATCATACATTTAATTTGTATGATTTCGGGAGATTAACATCGCTAATATTTTGTTTATAAAGCTCGCCTACAGCCGTCTCAGCCTGGCTCTAGGCCTTCATGCGACAACCGTACGATGACCTCTGCACATAAAGTCCCGACTGCACAAGATACGATCTCGATGATATCGATGACGGCTTAGCCTGTTTGGGACATTTCGGCCATAATTGACCTTGCTCGGCAGATGTTTCAATAACGCCGCTACCCACGCGCAATTAAGCTTCGAGATACAATTGCGCACGATGGTGATGATATGCGAGGATCACCGGTACGATATACCTGAACCTCCAACTGATTGATGATGGGGAATATGGAGTTCCGTCGATAGGAAAGAGAGACTTCCGGGTATTCGCTAGGCAAGGAGCTGAGAAAATGGCATTCTTTGTGCTAACGTTTAACAGTTGTAATTTCGAACCTTGAACAGCACAACTCAACCACACAAGCCGTGTCAACACACAACCGAAAGAAGACAACGGGAGCCGTAGGTTACGGCAGATCCATTTTGTCGGAGTGCACAATCAATACCAGTCTGAATTCTACAGCCACAACGCCCCCATCACTCCGGGCTATGCACCCCATCCCCCAAAATAAAAGTAACCTCAAGCTCAAGCAACAGTTCTCGGATCAATTCCATCCCCTATGCCCCCACATCTACGTCTCGCTTTGGAATACCTTAACCTTATCCCCGTTCTTCCGAAGTAACTTAAAATCGTACAGCTTCCCATCCAGTCTCTTTTTTTTCTTGGACCTCATCCGCACACCGCATCATCTTGCTTTTGTATCATTATTCCATTCCTCCCTCATTGCATAGAATTGCCAACATGAAGAATATCCTTCCTCTTCTCGCTATGGTTGCCGCCGCTGCGGCCCTCCCTCAGGGCAGGATGCCTACCCCAGTTGACACTGAGGTCACCGTCGGCGTCCCTATGGGCCACAACGTCGCTGTTGTTATGAACCCCAAGGGTTCGTATTGTCCACCCAATATCTCCCCCAGCTTCTCATCCAGGGGTCTATAATTGCCAGAGTGAGGCTAATCATTAATCATCCTATAGACAAGGTCGTCAGCGACTATCCCCGCGGTTATAGCACCAGTGAGGTACGAAATAACCATCTCCCGTCTTAATACGACAAACTGCACATCTGAAGAGCCGGGCTAACCAATATCGCCCCATTAGGGTCACCACGGAAAGAAGAACCGCCACGGAAAGAAACACGGTGGCAAGAAGAGCGGTTATCACACCGACGATGAAGAGTACTACAGCGAAGATGAGTACAAGCCTAGCCGCCGCAGCAGCGACAAGCACCACAGCAAAAAGGGTCACAGCAAGGACTCCTACCGCTCCCGCGATAGCTACGACAGCGGCAGTGAGGATGAATATTACCGCCCCTCGAAGCACCACAGCCGCCATGGTGATAAGCACAGCAAGTATGACGGCAAGAAGCACTACGATTACTCCGGTGAATACGAGACTGGTTATGAGAGCGAGCCCTCTGGCAAGTATGGCAAGAAGGACAAGAAGGACAAGAAGGACAAGAAGGACAAGAAGGGCGATAAGAAGCCGAGCAAGTACAACACATATGTCAATCCTGGAAAGGCCTCTGGATTCTATAAGGAGAGCACTCCCAATGGCAATAGCGAGAACACCAACGCCGCCTCCAACCTCCGCCCGACCGCCGAAACCCTTGTCATCCACACTACCTCCTCCGAAGCCACCCCCAGGGTCCCTGCCAGCAATGCCGCCGCCGGTATCACCCCCAGAAGTCCTGCCAACGCTATCCAGAACGCCGCTGCCAACGCCGCTGCCAACGCCGCCGACAGCGCGGCCATCCAGGCCCTTGGCGGCGGTACTCCCGGTACTGGCCCCGCCATCGCCGAAACCCCCGGCACCACCGCCACGAACGACTTCACTCCTGTCACCCAGAACAACAGCCCCGCCCTTGCCATTGCCAATGTCCCCAACAACAGCCCCGCCATCGCCGTTCCCGTATCGGTCGGCATCCCTATCGCCGCTGCTGCCTCTGGTGCCGCCTCCAGTCCTCTCCTTACCTCTAGTGCCGCCTCCGGACCCCTTCTTGCCCCGAGTACCCCCGCTGGCTTTGATGCCCTCGGCACTGGCGCTCACGGCGACTCGGTTGATTCCAAGAACCAGCTGAGCAATATCTTCGCTATTGTCACCATCCCTGGAAAGATCAACGCCAACACCAACACCAAGAGCTTCAACACCGACGACGACGTGAACGACAACAAGGGAGGCGACCAATCTGATAACAAGGCCGATGCTTCTGGATTTGGCAGCGAAATCTTCTTTGATAACGACGGCCAGGACATTGATGACTCGAAGATCGACGACTCCAACTTCGCCGCCAACAACCGCCCCCACACTACCCAGGGCGACCGTGGCTCCCGCTCTCGCCATGGTAACCGCGGCGATGCCTTCCTCGCCCGCCCTCGCCGTGGTCATCATCACGGGAACAAATTCGATGCCATCCCGGGCTACCGCGGTTTGAACGACTTCCGTGTCCCCAACTTCGGCTTCGAGAACGACGGCGACTACGACTACGACTACTAAGTGCATCCCTTCTTCTTCCCTCCATCTCTCTATCCGTCCAACCTAACTATCCGAAACGTCGTGTATCATAAAAAGAAAAATATAAATCCAAAAGACGCGGAACGATAGTTGGGTTCTTGGATGGAACAGATACGACGGAACCGGGGAAATGAGGGAGTTGCGGGGCTTGTTTTTTTTGGCATTTTTTCTTGCATTGCGTTCAATTTTTGCATTGGGAAAAGAAAAAAACACATAGTATAGGGGAAAGGAATTTGCATTGCATTGCATTGCGATGGGAGTTCTTGGTTGGGTTTTTTATGTGAATGGGATGTACTCAAAATGTATGCATAGCAAGGAGAGATGCGGGTTGGAGCCAAATGCAGAGAATGATCGTGAGTGTTGTAGATTAGAGTTCTGTACTATTACTAGGCGGTGCGGGTTTGAAATACAATACTGGGGTTTCATCTTCTAATGATGTCTTAAGTGGTTGGATGGAGGTTGGGGAGCGTATCGCTCGCTCATTCTTGTGTTTTGATCTGATTCCTCTTCCTATCCCTCTTCCGTGTCATCCACTGCTTCTCTCTCCCTTCCTCATCTCTTCCACCACCCCCATCTCACTTCCCATCATCGTCGTAACATCTTAACCTTCTTCGAACTCCGGGAAAGCGACTTGCACTCAGACTTGGGTCCTTGGAAATCTCACTGAGCATCTTGCTGAAGACAGACACCCTGACCCGCGACCTCTACACCTGAAAGAAAACCCGCAGGCTGGCTGAGGGAAGTTGTGGATGTGGTGGTTGACGGTTGGCGGTGTTACGTGGTGTGTATCTAGTACTCTACTCTACTCTACTCTACAAGAGGGCTCTAGGTATGTCGGGGATTGGAGATTGGAGATTGGAGAGGGTGTGGTGCGGAACGAGGGTGTGCGGATTCAAAGTTGAGTTTAGGTATGACTTGAATCATTGTCCATCGCTAGAAGTGTTTTACAATCACGTCTTCCTCCTCCATGGCATTTGTGACGGAGGATATCTCATGATGCTTTATAATCCCCTAGACTGGACGACATGGGCATCGAACCTCCTTTCTAACGGTGTGTTCGGGTGTTCGGGCTTGACCATCGCCATCGCGGAGGGGACCTTTCACGAAGAGGGTGTTCACCACCATCCCCATACTGGTCACTAGCATGCATTTTTGCAGGGGTATGATATTTGTCGAGCAGAGCACGCGTCTTCTCCAACTCCACCCCTGCTCCTCCACTCCATCC
This sequence comes from Ascodesmis nigricans, assembly GCA_004786065.1. Lineage (NCBI taxonomy): Eukaryota > Fungi > Ascomycota > Pezizomycetes > Pezizales > Ascodesmidaceae > Ascodesmis > Ascodesmis nigricans. The sequence continues at coordinate 72,801 of ML220136.1, forward strand.
ACCATTTCAAGACAACAGATAATAGATATATATACGCCAATCAATAGTCCCCCCCCACCACCCGCAGGCGGGGCGGGGTGGAAGTCGGCCTTGCTTTTGTTCTTCCACGCTTAAAAGGAAGTTACGCTGGCACCCGCCATATGGACCAAAGGATAACTCCGAAAGGAATTCAGCAGTGGCGGCGGGGGCGTAGGCTATACGTGGGGGTTTTGTTTGTTTGTTTGTTTGGGAAAAGAGGTGAGAAAGGGTGAAAGAGGTGAATGTGTCGATTGATGCTAGATACAGGATGGGGAATCGTGAGGGCGGGGAGGAGAAGAGGTGATGCGATATAGAGGGGGAGAGAGGAAAGAGAGCATATCGAGGGTGATAGAGAAGAGAAACAACGGCGATGGTTCCCCCGACGCGGGCTCGCGTCGCAGTCTTTTCCCAGCGCGCAGATTCTTCCCTCTCAGGGCTTAGGGCACCAACCCTTCCTACGCAGAGCCGCATCCTCCATCCCGCCAACAATCTCGCGCGTCACCGTCACGTCTTTTCTCTCCCAAAGTATCTGTCGTTTGATGGATACAGGTGAACGTTTTTACTACCCCCCATTTGACTTGCTGTGAGTGGTGACGGGTCATATTGGCGTTCTAGAGAAAAGATGAGACTGTTTCGCTGGTCTCCCTGCGCCCGCGGTGTTGATGCTTCCTGTTCCTGGTTTCACTGGGAGGGAGCGGAGGGGAGTGGGAGATGGGGAGAGTGGTCCCTTATGGCTCATTACAGATGTATTCGTGGTTGAGGATGTGATTGAGGTGTTTATAACGTTATGGTTCAACAGATAGAGGAGAGGGAACTACGTGAAGGGGCTCTCAAGGAGAAATGGCGATCCCAGCGATGAAACATCCACGACACCATGAACCCCTTTACCCCTCCATCATCGCCCTCGTCATCAGCTCCCCTGAATAATGATCACCGCATCACTTCATTCAATCCATCCATCCATCCATCCATCCATCCATCCATCCATCCTCCATCAATCAATGTCCATGACGCACCAGCTCTCACCCACCACGCCCCATCCCTCGCGTGGCAAGAGCCGCATCCACCACCAGCGACAACGCTGACCCACCTCCTTTCCGCGCGCGACACCGGCCAACAACCGAGAACCACTGCTACTCCCACTACTACAGCTGATCGGCGTGACCTCCACCACAACCAGCTCCACCACCACCACCACCTCCTCCTCCTCCTCCTGAACCTCCGATTCATAGAGCTCTACCACCGTCGCAGCCCCCGCAGCTTCTGATCCCGTCGTTGATACCCCGTCGCTGCACCGCGCAGCAGCAGCCCGAACGTCGAGCTCCTCCCGGCCGGAGAAAAAGAAAATGTCCTCGTCCAGCAAGCGTCACCAAGCGCGAAATGAGCGCGCGCTGCAGGATCTGATTAAGGGTGTGCCAGGAAATGATCGGTGTGCTGATTGTGGGACGAGGAATCCTGGTGAGTTTTTGAGTTTTGAGTTTCGGATGAGATGGAAGATGGAGGAATTGTGTCAGAAGCGGAGGGGAATGGAAAAAGGAGAGTTGGCAGGTTGAATATACGCTGACGGGGAAAATACAGCTTGGGCAAGTTGGAATGTAGGTGCAACTATTTTGATCCGCAGGCTGGGGAATATCGAGAAAGTGCGGGCTGATGAAAACCACGCTGAAATAGCTCGGTATATTCCTCTGTATCCGCTGCGCATCTCTGCATCGAAAGCTGGGTACCCATGTGTCGAAAGTAAAGAGTATATCCATGGATGCGTGGACCAACGAGCAAGTTGATGTGTGTTTCTCCTATCCCGATAGTCCCGCCTTGACTGACCCTCGTCCAGACTATGAAGAAGAACGGAAACACGAAATCCAATGCCTTCTACAATCCAGATTCCGCAAAACACCCCCCGCCGCTCTCCTCCGAGGACTCAGATTCCCAGCTTGAACGCTACATCCGGCAGAAATACGAGTACAAAACGTTCCGCAAGGAAGCAGAGCAAGCAGCATCATCATCCGGAGCATCATTCGGCGCATCGAAACTATCCGGGTCAACCTCTACCTCCGTCAGCGCCGGTCTCTCGGTTCCCAAGGGCAGCAAATCCTCCGGCAAACGCTCAATATCCAGCATGTTCCGGGGCTCATCGAGCAAAGACAAGGCATCCCAGATCCTCGGCGGAACTCCCTACACTGACTCCAACCGCACCAAAGCCCCCGTCCAATTCCCGCACGGCATGGTCATCCTCTCTCCACAGGAGAAATTCTCCGACCAGCTCGCATCACTCCACGATATGGGCTTTACAAACGACGCCCAGAACATTAAGGTTCTGGAACAAACCAACGGCATCATGCTCGACACCGTCGACATCCTCGTCCGCCTCAACCGCACCCAAGAACAACGTCCAGAGCCCCCACCAAAAAACGACCCCCCGGCCGTGAAGCAACCTCTCGGGCTGGGCCTCACAGTACAAAAAACGGGTCCTGCGGCGATAGGAAGAAACATCACTGGCGGCAGCAACAACCCGTTCGACGCGCTGGACAAAGAGGAGCCACCACTACCACCCATCCCAGTTGCCCCCGCGCTACAGGCAGTGCAGACTGGTGGGAGCGCGCCAATGGTGCTGAGCCAAACGCCGCAGAATCTCGCCATGATGGGGTACCAGAACACTGGGCAGAGCTTACCGGTTTTCCACCATCAGCAGCAGCAGATGCAGACGCTCCAGCCGTTCGCGACGGGTGCGAGTCTGCCGGTACAATTCCACCAGCAACAGCAGATCCAGCAGATCCACCAGCAACACACCAGCCAATGGCCCCCGCAACAACTCCTCAGCATGAATGGAACCGGATACCCCCAACAGCAGCAGCAACAACCCCTCCAACCCCAGCAAACCGCCTTCAACCTCACCCCCCTCCAATCCTCAAACCCCTACTCCCCGACTCTCACCTCCCCAGCTTCATCCTCCACCTTCTCCGCCAACCCCTACCAGCAGCAACTCTCCCCCCAACATCAACAGCAACAATTCTCCTCACCGCCTCAACCACAGTCCCCATTTTATCCTCCCCAGCAACAAACCCAGAACCCCTACTCCCCTTCCTATCCCCCGCAGCAGCAGCAGAGAATCGATAAGTCCCAAATCCTGGCGCTCTACGGCACGCCCCAGCTCGCGCCGCAACAACCACAGCAAATCAACCACACTCCCATCCCCATTTCCTCGCCGCCTGCCCCCACCCAGTCTTCGGCCCAGCGACAACAGCAGCAGCAGAAACCGGCAGTGGGGAGTAACAACCCGTTTTTGATGATGGGCGGTGGGAGAGGGATGGCGGTGAGGGAGAGTGTGGATTGGGGGTATAATGGGGCGGTCAATGGTGGCGGTGGGCAGGGGGAGAGGAGTGGGGGACAGGGGGGTAGGTGTTCGCCGGATGCGTTTGCGAGTTTGGCTTTTGGGGGGCGATGAGTTGGGGAATATGGAATGGGGGGAGGGGGAGGGGACAGGGGAGATACAGATGGGGGGGAATGAGTGGGTGGGCGGAATGTGGAGACGTGGGTTACAGCAACGACAGACCAGCCTGAGGAACGCGTTGAAGACGAAAGTGTTCACCCTCCCACTCCCACCCCGACTGATACACCGATATATCAAAACATCACCACCTCAATTCCACCTCCACAATACCCATCACCATTATCTCCAACGGGTTCTATAATCGTCCCAACGCCTGTATCCCCATTATACCGCTCACCCGTTCCCATTCCTCGGACTCAAGCACAAACAGCGGGTACTATCTCAGGCGCAGGGGGAGGGGGGGGTCATTGTGATGCCGCGGTTATCGATTATCGGTCATCGGTCATCGCTTATCGCCTATTGGCTATTGTCCTCGGCATCATCACACCTGATGATGATGATGACGATGCCGGTTGTTGCGGTTTATTTTTCATTTTTCATTTTTCGTTTTTGTCTTTTTCATTTTCGTCGTCGTCGTCGTCTTCCATCCATCCATCACCCTTTCTGCGTGCGTCTTCCTTCTCCTCCTTCTTCTTCGGTCCTTCGCTGCTTTCTCGTTTATTATTCTTCCTATCCTCCTACCCCTAGTCTACTCCTAGTCCCCCCCCGTTGGACTTATTTTTTTATTTCTTTTTATTTTATTTCGATTACTTTGATTATATCGCTTGGTGATTCGTGTAGTTGTTTGATTAGTTAGCTGGTTTTTAGTTTTTGGTTCAGTTATAGTTACCCGCAATTGTAAAACTTGTAAACTTGTAACGGGGCTTTTTAGGTTAGTAGTTTATCGCGTTCTATCTACAGTGTTTGGGTTTTCCCGCGTCGTGTATCTATTGTGTAACTATCGTCTATCGTAGTTGTTGTAGTAGTTAGTGTAGTAGTTAGTGTAGTACCTTTTTCAGTTTATTAAAGATGCTGGTATAGAGTCACGGTTATAGTACTAGGGTACTCTACTTGTGATGGTTGTGCCGGTTGGTGATGATGAACGACTCCGAACTCGGAGACCGAGGGCTGTCATTCTCATTCTCATTCTACTTGTATTCGTACAACAAACAACAAGCACCAAGCACCAAGCGACGCCGACAACATTATTCCCAACAAGCCTGATAACACTCCACAACCCCAACACCGACTCCGCTCTAACCAACATACATCTGACTCCAAAACTCCCACACAGTGCGCTTAGGTATAAGTATCGATATCTCCCTACAAAAAACCCATAAACAAATTCCCTAGTGCCTAAGTCCACTTAAATCTACTGAACGGCCAACTAGAACCACGTTAACGAAACCCAAAAACCAACGCCACGTATAATGATAATCCCAGATACTTGTACTAATTCCGCAACCCTCCATGCGATTTCACCTCCCCCAACGAACCCATAATCTTCACTCTCGTCCCCTACGCATTCTCGGGCGACCGATTCGAGTAGTGCACAATACACTTCAGCATAGCCCGATCATCATCGTTTTCGTCGCTCAGGCTGTTGAGCTGGGCGATGGATGTGAGGTGGACGGTGAGGATGCGGGGTTTGCGGGGTTTGCGGGGTTTGCGGGGTTTTGGTGGTGGAGAGGGGGTCGAGAAGAGTTTGAGGGGAGGATGGGGGATGGTGGTGAAGCGGGGAGGGGGGGTGGGGGCGGTGATTCGGAAGTAGTTGCGAAGGCGATTCAGGTGTGGGTGATGGTGGTGGTGGCGGTAAGTTAAAGCGTTGAATCTCACTGATCTCGTCATCTGAATCAGTGTCGTCCTCAGTGTCGTACTCCTCCGAGTCGTCTGTCTCGAGGGCAAGTTCAAAATGGTCTGGCGGTGTAGTCTTTTCCTCTTCGACAACTTCTCTTCTTTTTCCTTTCACCCGCCTTGCTTCCTCCTTGTCATGGGACATCTTCCTTTTTACTGTTTTTGAACTTGTGGTTTCGCGTTTGATCCAGATTTTTTACGCAATCCATATGATATTCTGGACCATGCTCGCCTCCTTTTTTACTTTGTTTGCATAGCTCAACCTATTTAAACAAGCACTCTTGACAAAAGAGTTCTCCGCACCTTCTGCATTGATCGTAGCCCAACACGAGTTTGATATATCCCGTATCTGGGACCTGTAGCTTCTGAAGACGGAGGATCCGCTTGCGCCAGACGATGTCTCAAAGAACCTGTAATTCCAGACCCTCTTCATACTGTGGCGGCTAACTGGATACCAATTATAACAGGCTGGTTGGCAACAGTAAAAGTATGGCCTTGGGGAACTATAGTTCCCCGTGACGTCCATATACCCATCAGTCCAGGTGCTCTCATAATAGCAAATCCCGCATTCCTTCTCCTGATAATGACGGTAACAGACCAAATAGTTGTGGTAAACAAGCGGAGCGTTCTTAGTGCCAATGTGGGGACTTAGAAGTTATTGAAATCGCCCTCATACTCATCTTTCTGCGGCTCTCGAGGCTCTTGAGATGGCTCGTCACTATCCGGTGGGATCTTGGGGTTGAAATGGTAGAGGTACACCAGCGTATTCGGTACCATTCGATCGGGCCAGTGGCGTCGAACAGAATAGCGCTTGTGGTGTGGTGGTGGAGGGAGGTAGCCATATTCGACCTCGGATTTCGAAAATGGTTGACTCGAGCTCTCGATGTATGATTTGAGCCAAGTCGTGCGGTTAATCTGTTCCGCTACAACGTCATATTCTTTATAGTACCATTTCCGTCGCTTTCTTTAGTGGGAGTTGTCTTCGGGGTCAGGCTCGGGGCTTGGCTCGGGGCTTGAATCTCGATGATGCCTGGCGATGCTCGGAATTGCGGGATTTGACAGTGATTCTTCTGGAAGCCCCACTGGAGAGCCAATAGGGGGAGAGGATGTCAGTGGCAGCTCTAGAGATATAGGTATAGAAGGAAAAGCTTCGTTGGGATCGCAAAAAGAAGTTCAGCCACCTCCGTTCCAATCCCCTCAAGCGCTTCCTTCTTTCCAGCAACAATCCACGGTCTACGACACTTCTCGTCCAACTCCAATTCCGCCACGCGCCACTACACCATCCCCGTCTAAGTCTTCTTTCCGCAAATTGAGCTCCCTCCACAGATTCACCAATAACCTTCCGTCCCAAATCACAAACATTCGGGTCGTCCATAATATCGATAAGTCCAACATCGTCATATATCTACGAAGAGAGTCAGTTCAACTTCTTATACCTTTAGGATTGCGCTCACTTACCGTCCGACCCTCCAGAGTGGTTATGTGAGGTCTACTCTACTCTTTCGTGCCTTAATCTTGGAAAAACTTGATTATCTCGCTCCTAACAGAATGCTGCCTTAATTTCGGAGCAGCCTGTGGTGCGGAGCCATAACGATCGCTCTTCATGTTGACATCGGCCCCGGATTCGAGAAGAAGCTCGACAAACTTCAAGTTCACTTCATAGCGCCGAAGCGCCGCAATCAATGCAGAGCCATAGTTCCCTCCAGCCATAAGGTTGACATCAGCCCCGCGGTCAAGAGGAAGCTGGACAATGCCTCAATTACCTGACGTCACCGCTAGAAATAATGGCGTATCATTTAAATTGGTACAACAAACGTTGGCGCCGCAGTCGAGTAGAAGCCGAACCACTGTCTCACGACCATTGCTAATCGCGCTTTTCAGAAAGACATCTAACTCGTTGTGAGTGAAGCCCTCCACCATCAAAAACATGCGAGTCGCGAATTCATCCTCGCCGAATACAAGAGGACTACCATGTTCGAGACTAACTCCATATTAAATCAAAAATCGGACAACGACGGCATACCCACCATCTACTGCTGCGCGAAGGAAGCGATTATCTTCGCAGGTGGGATTTGAGCCGCGATTGATTGCCAAACGAGCAAATTCATGTCGGCCAAGTTCACAGGTCTTCAACAAGAACACGTCATTATCATACGCATTGTTCTGTCTTTCCCATCTTTCCAAGCTTGAAACCGAGTTCATCCATATGCACCAATCCGCCAGGGGCCATAAATCCGATTCGGTTGCTGACTCAGACTACGATTCAGATCTAACATCTGCTGAAATGACACTTCCTTCAGATTTTGCAGATGGTTTGGGACTGTGTTGTATAGCCTGACAATGCTTTGCTGCGCTATCCAATGCAACGGCGACGGAAACAAATGCTTCGTTGGGCGCAGAAATCCGGTTTTCCACCAAAATCATGGCGACCCGATCTATGTTGCCCGAACGCTTCGGACTTGGGTGCAAAGGTATAAATCCCTTTGCAGCCAGGGCGAAGATAAACTGATTAAGTATGAATAGGCCGCACAAATTTCGAACAGTTGTATCGGAAAGGGATCCACTCCATTCAACATTATACGTCAGGTGTTTGTTGCATGGTAATCCAATGACAAACCTGGGCGTCCGTTTCTGAGCCGCATACCTTTTGGAAAAGGTGTTAATGGCACATGATTCGGAGTTGCCATTTTGGGTGGAATTTTTGGATTTATGAGTGACCTCTACATCGTTATCGTTACCGCACTTCGTAAAAACCAACAATTTCTTTTCCTGTTCTGCCTCAAAGAGGTTCTTTCCTTTGGCTGGCCGGCCCCGGGTTGCTAACTCCATGAGCCAAAGCCTCAAGAAGGATCGGATATCTTCCATAAATGCGGTCCAGGGCCCCCATGAGTGCGATGCGCCAAGTTGTCTCTTTCGTGACACTAAGAGCAAAACTTCCAGTGTTGCAGTACCAGCCTCACGATCCATCACTTCAACTAACATCGCCCATTCAAACGTGTCGAGCTCCGCCCAAACTGCTGTCATAGTGTTCAATGTTGCTTCTTGGTTTGAATTGGATGGCTCGGAGACAACACGCATGATTCCATCGATAGCTTTGCCGATATTCTGGACCGTAGGTTCGAAGTCTTCATCTGCTTGCCATGGCACCAAACCCCCTAATCGGGTCCGGGCTTCCAGCACGTTGCCAGCGAGCGAACATTTGGGATATTTCCCGGACGCCGAAAAACTCGGGAAATGGGGTTTCACAGATCGTAATCGGCTATTGATTAGGCCATCGATTCGAGTTCATAACCAGCGACAACTTCCGTATGTTCTGAATGGCGAATCATACTTCGTCGAATGAATGCTCGGACTGCAATCATGATGCTTGTGACCCCTAGCTGAACGAGTGTGATCGAATAGTGAGAGAATCTCAGTCCAACAAAATGGGCAAAATAACCGAGGATAATAGAAGCAGTTGCAAACCAGGTCAATACCTCGGGCTTCTTCGTGCTATCGACGCGCCGGGAAGTGATGATGAATAGATGTGGATCTCGGTTGAGGTATCTATCCAGAAGTGGCCCGAACCCCCCATAAAACCAGCCTTAACAGGTTTCTGGCCGGAAACTAGCGGTTTCCCATGAAGATGGATGATGAAGGAATCAAAATGTTGATCTTTAACACCACCTCCTATAGAATGCAACGAAATTTAGTCTAGCACAATCATGTTTATAAGACCAGTTAAATTGGTTACATATCTTTTTGTAGTCATGCTAGCCGAAGACTCCGCCGCTCGTAATCGGGCACAGATCAAAGCTCCTCGAAAGTAGCTTCGTCAATTATGTATGCGCAAAGGAAAATTCTAGAAATCATTGTTATCGTCCCGCCATCCAACAGGGGAAAGGCATGTAAGGACCTGTTTTCTTTGTTGCATAAAAGGGTATGTTTCTATGGGTAAAAGCACGTCGCAGTTCCGGCGAAGGCGATTACACCCAGTTGAAGAATTATCGCCAGGATGGTCAATAAATAACGTTCAAGTTTTGAAGATATCTGCCCACTGACGTTCAATGATATGTTAGGGCACACAAATCCGGAAGTTCGGGGTGGGGTGGGCCGAGCCTGGGGTAGCAATTAGTCTACTAGTACTGTGTAATATCAAAATGCATACCTTTCTAGTCCCCTTCGGACTATTACTTGAGATCACTAACCCCCGGTTGATTGCTCCCGTAAACTCATGAATTTCAATCGCCTGTTCATTCCCGATTGTATTGGGAGGAACTTGAAAAAGAGCAACGCTATCGCCATTTTCAACATCCGTTTCTTCGTGTGTCTGCTCTGGCATGGGATTCATGTAAACGATTGGTAACACATCTGCTTTCCCTATAACCCTCACGATGCTACTGCCATTCCATAACTCAGCATCTATAGATCATTTTAGTATCGTTCATCCTGTGCAGTGTTGCACACGTGGGCCACGCCATCTTCAGAAGTTGACGATAATTCGACCTCAACATTTCCCCGTCCCTCTCGGCTTCGCCCTATAATAGCCTTCAAGATTGGATGTCCAGAGCAACGTATGGTGCTGACAACTGTCGTGGTTATACCCAATGAGCCCATGGCAAAGAGTATGCAGTCAGAAATACCCATATTTTAGCTCAAAAATTGTTGTGCCACGCGTTCGCCGAACGGAGTAAGCTGGTAGAACCACCATGTTAACATAATCCATGGCACTTGATTCGAGACGGCACCATAAAGACGCAGGAACAAGGCCCCACAATACCCTCATGGCAGCCACTTTGGATGTGGGTAGCCTGAATCGGCGTCGGAGTTGTCCCATGTTGCAGAGTTCGTCCAGTATCTAGGAGCTTGAGGTGTCGAGCGACGAGGGATGTAATCTAAGTAGCGATCCGGAGCCAGGTCGTTGGAAGTTGAGTCGCATGATGAGTCGGAAATGAAAAAAGGAGAGAGCCGGTACAGAGGAGAGAGTCATTGTGGGTGGCTAATGGTTTATCTATATATATGTTGTAAAGTTGAAAACAAGGGTAACGTCGACATCTGAGTCCACCAGCCTCTTCAATGACAGAGAACCCGCATGTTCAGGTGTCGTTGGCACGCATTTGGTTACCCCGCTCAAGGAAGCAACAACCAGCTGTATTCCTGCGGCGTAGATGTAGTTATGTGCATCCAGACATTTTGATGGAGTCTGGGAAGATGATCTGAATGCCGGTGCCCTGTCCTCATCAGTATTTTATGTGTTGTGCAGCGAAAACAAGACGTTTCTTACTTATCGCACGAAGTGCTGCTGAGGGGGACTGTCTGCCAACCTTGTTAAACTCGACAAAAGCCTAAATGTAACACGTATTGAAGAAGTAGAATACATAAATATACCCAGATTTAGACACCTAAGGGACTACAGGTAAGTCCTTGACTCTATTCTCTTTGACTCTATTCTCTATTATGAGACGTGTCTGGCCAACTTGAACATCGGCCGAACCGCCAAAACTGGCGAAGCACCAACGGAGGCCAGCAGCTTCACCATTCACACGATTACATGCATCGCATGTAGTTGAACGCTTCATCAGTCTCAAGGTATTCGTTTGCCTCACACATTGGGATACCAAAGATATCAAATTATAAGCCGCGTTTGGATACACTAGCAGAACATTCCAAGTTGCGACATCGGCTATTTTTGTTCTCTTGGATGCACTGTAGTGGATGGTGCAGCGGAGTTGGGGGTGGATGTGCAGGTGGACGAAGAGGATGTGGTGTGGTGCTGAAGACAACGAGATGGTACGGGGGAGTCGGGCTGACTGGGTCCACGACAAAAAACACCTCTTGAGGACAATTCAAGACGCAAGTTGAACAACTTCGCCAGGATTCAGGGTAACTGAACCGTAACTTGCATCTAAACCGCTGTACGAGGCTGCGGGTAGACGTCACAGACCCGTGCTTTACAATTTTGACTTCTATATTCCAACTGTACCTGTCTATAATGAGAGTCATCTTCCACGGCGGAAAATTTGGTCTTCTGCGCGTCTTTGGATTGAGTGCGCACTGCGCACTTAGGAAAGTGAGACTCGGTGATTCGAGCATGGCAGGGCTCAATAACGAAGCGGCTCTTCAAACAGTCACTTCTGGCTTGGCGCTCAAGAATAAAACTGTCGTTTCCCCCAGGCCCCTCTTACGCAACTTGATCAAAAAATACAGTCTTCTGCCACGACCCCTGAATTCTACAATGTCAGATAGGTTGCCTGCTGGGCCTTTAGGCCCGGCACGAAGACAAGAGGAATACAATCCCGGATAGGAAGTTTGCTCATCGTTGTGTCTCTTCATTGAGGCGATGGTGGGTGAATGTCGATAGATGGGAGACATCCGCTGTGATATGGACGCCAGGTCTGAGCAATTACAGAAGCGTGAGAGTTAAATGTCGAACAAGCACAGTCTTGACTCTTGAGCCTTCGCATCTCACCCGGTGCTACTGGCGCTCTGTGCTTCACCACCAACACTTGCACATCACTGGTTATGGTCCGAGTCCGAAACAATCGTCTCTGATGGTGGAACCATCCGTAACGTCGTTTCTCAAAGGTCTAGCTATATTGGTATCGGCATCTGCAGCTGTTTGGGACCCAAGATCTTGTCCAACATCAGATCGACTGCGCGACTGGCGTCTCGGAGAAAAATTGTTCGGGAAGCCGGACAACGCATTCTCCTCTCAGTACAGTGCTCAATCACTCCCGCCGTTCTCTGCGCCAGTGGATCACCGCCATCTCGGGTCCAATCAGGAGGAAACGCTGCCAGTTCCCCGCCCTCTTCTCCTCCTCCTCCTGCTCCTCAGCCTCGTATCGACATCTCCTCGCCATGTTGCGCACTCTCCCCTCCTCCCTTCTGCGGCGATCAGGTCTCCCACGCGTTTCGCTGAGCCGCACGATCATCCTCTCGCCAAGAACTGCCACCTTCAGCTGCAGCTCTGCCGCTTCGTCCGCCTACCCCGCTCCCTCAGCTTCCGTCATCTCGTCACCATCCTCTTCTATTTCCATCACCTCTCCATCATCAATTCTATCGTTATCACACCGTTCCCGAGCTTCCCGCCTTAATCGCCAGCTTCTACTCCGCTCCCGCATCTCCGTAAGACATTGTTCGTGTGCCCGCCTAGCTCGACAGCTCGAAACCGAAGGCGCCATGTCCATTCCTCAAGGCCGCGAAGTTCTGCCGGAGAATGTGAAGCCATTGCATTACGATATTGAGCTTGAGCCGAATTTCGAAACCTTCAAGTTCAACGGAAAGGTTGCTATCGAGTACGTTGGCTGCTTGGGAAGCTATTGGAGCTTCAAGGATAGAGCTGGGTTGCAGGACAATTCTAACGCCATGTAGTTTGGACATCACCAAAGACACCAAGGAGGTCTCTGTCAACTCGTTGGAGATCGAAATCAAGGATGTTAAGCTCGTAATCGGCGAGAAGACGTTGACCCCGGAGAAGAAGAGCTACAACACGGATACCCAGACAGACACGTTTACCTTTGGCGAGACCTTGGAGAAGGGGACAAAGGCGACCCTCAAGATCGACTATGTTGGAGAGCTGAATGACAAGATGGCTGGTGAGCTGCGGAGCGTTTCCGGTGCCAGTCAGCGCTGACAGGCGACAGGTTTCTACCGGTCATCATACGTTGACAAGGAGACCGGCGAGACGAAGTGGCTGGCGACAACACAGATGGAACCTACAGATGCACGGAGGGTGAGAATCCAGCGGGATCATGGTTTGGGACGACACTGACCGTTATAGGCCGCCCCATGTTTCGATCAGCCCGACTTGAAGTCAACCTGGACTGTCACTTTGATCGCCGACAAGGACCTCACGTGCTTGTCGAATATGGACGTGAAGGAGGAGAAGGATCTGGGCAACGGAAAGAAGTCTGTTAACTTCAACAAGACTCCGTTAATGTCTACCTACGTAGGTTGCCTGTGTCGGAATTTGTGAATGTTTGCTGACCAACAATAGCTGCTTGCGTTCATTGTCGGTGATTTGCGGTACAAGGAGACAAACGACTTCCGCCTGCCTATCCGCGTTTACGCCACTCCTGGCAATGAGCAGTATGCCGACTTCTCGCTTGACATTGCCGCCAAGACCCTCAAGTTCTACGAGGAGACTTTTGATGTCGAATATCCTCTTCCCAAGATGGACATGGTTGCGATCCCCGACTTTTCTGCTGGAGCTATGGAGAACTGGGGTCTTGTCACATACCGCGTTGTCGATTTGCTCTACGACCCTGCTACCGCCTCGATTGAAAGGAAACAGCGTATCGCCGAGGTTGTGCAGCACGAACTTGCCCACCAGTGGTTTGGAAATTTGGTTACGATGGATTTCTGGGAGGGTCTCTGGTTGAACGAGGGTTTCGCTACCTGGATGAGTTGGTACTCCACCAACAAGTTCTACCCCGAGTGGAAGGTATGGGACAACTACGTTGTCGACAACCTTGCCCGCGCACTGGGCTTGGACGGTCTCAGAAACAGTCATCCTATTGAGGTCCCTGTCAAGAAGGTTGCCGAGATCAACCAGATCTTCGACAGCATCTCGTACTCAAAGGGAAGTAGTATCCTTCGCATGGTCTCCAAATACCTGGGCGAGGACGTTTTCATGAAGGGTGTGAGCAACTACCTCAAGAAGCACGCATATGGAAACACACAGACTACTGATCTATGGGCTGCTCTCAGCGAGGCCAGCGGCAAGGATGTTGAGGGTGCGATGGCGACGTGGACCAAGAAGATCGGTTACCCCGTCGTCACTGTCACCGAGGAGGGCAACAAGCTTCACTTCAAGCAAAACCGTTACCTCAAGACTGCCGATGTCAAGCCCGAAGAGGATGAGACTTTGTGGCCCATCTTCGTCGCTCTCAAGACCAAGGAGGGCATCAACGAGGATATCTCCTTCAACACCCGCGAATACACGCTCGAGATCAAGGATACCGACTTTTACAAAATCAATGCTGACCAGAGCAATGTTTACCGCACAAACTATTCTCCCGAGCGTCTGAAGAAGCTTGGTGAGGCTGCGAAGTCCGGGTTGCTCTCTGTCCAGGATCGCGCTGGTATGCTTGGTGACGCTGGCGCTCTCGCTACTAGCGGATACCAGAAGACAAGCGCTCTGTTGGATCTTGTTGCTGGCTTCAAGGAGGAGGATAGCTTTACTGTGTGGAGCGAGATTGCAAGCTCCATTGGTAGCGTGCGTGGTGCTTGGCTGTTTGCTGATGAGGAGGATCGTGAAGCCCTCAAGGCATTCAATCGTGAGGTCTTCGGCCCTCTCGCCCACAAACTTGGCTGGGACTTCAAGGATGGCGAGGACGACATTGTTCATCAGCTGAAGGCCCTTGCGTTCAGCAGCGCTGGTCTTTCCGGAGATGAGAAGGTTGTCGCCGCTGCGAAGGAATTGTTCAAGAAAGTCGAAGCTGGAGACTGGGCTTCCGTTGACCCCAATATTCGCGGCGCCGTCTATGGTATTGCCCTTCAGTACGGCGAGAATGAGGGAGAGAAGGAGGTGAGATGTTCACATTTCTACATCCGGTATTTTACTAACAGAGCATAGTATGAACACGTCCTCAATGTGTACCGCAATGGCCGCAACAATGACGAGAAGAACGTTGCCCTCCGCTGGCTCGGCCGTTCCAAGAACCCGGCCAACATCAAGAAGACCCTCGAGTTGGCTCTCAATGGTGAAGTCAAGGACCAGGATATCTACCAACCCATCTCCGGCCTCCGTTCCCACCGCGAGGGTACCCTCGAGCTCTGGAAGTGGTTCCAGGCCAACTATGACACCCTCATCAAGAAGTTCCCTCCCAGCCTCAACATGCTTGGCACAATTGTGTCCATGTGTGTGAGCAACTTCACCACCAGTGAGCAGGCCGCTGAGGTCAGGAAGTTCTTCGAGGGTAAGGAGTTGATTGGTTTCGATCGTGCGTTGGCACAGAGTCTCGATAGTGTCCAAGCGAAGACCGCGTGGATAGAGCGGGATTCTCAGGATGTGAAGGAGTGGTTGAAGAAGAGGAATGCGGCGGCGAAGTTGTAAGTCGTTTAGATTGCGGAGAGTTTGTGAGTGGTGATACCGTGGATTATGAATAGTTTTCATGGAGGCAGAAGCGTTTTGGAGAGACGAGGAAGGAATAAAAAATGCCTCCCCACAATCTCATTCGTTCTTCGCGTGAGTTTAGTGATCTGTAGCACTTGAGATATCTATGAACAACTCAATGGACTCGATACTGGTCGTAATTCCCGGTATGAGGTGGATTTCATGCCGACCGGCGTCTCTTCTACTGAGCAGCTATCTCGGACTCACCTCGGCCCGACAACAACCTCACTCATCTCACCTCACCTCCATTCCCTTAGTTCTTACCCCAAATCCCCAGTCTTTTACGGACCACAGCCAGCTCTCACCATCCTCCTACTCACCATCACCCTCCCCGTCCTCCACCGGCGCATCACCATCAGCATCTTAACACCGCCATTATACTCCCAATATAGAAGTCTTCTGCACCTGACCTGCTTAGGTATCCAGGCTCCCGAAAATAGAAGCGTGACCACCGGCGCAGCGATTGGTTCGGTGCGTGCGACGTGATGAGTGCATGTGGAGTCTGCTGGTGTATGTGCCGGTGTATTTAGTGGTCTATGAGGACGGCGGAATGGGTTGATAGGTATCGCCTGGCCTGGTGGAGATTGGTGGGTGAATATGGTAGTGGAGGAGCGGGTTTTGGCGAGGTTGGTGGGGTGACGAGATTATGGAGCTCCACCGGGGAGGTAGAGGATTGGAGAAGAAGCGGGTGGATGAGAGGGGACGGGTTCCGCATCGTGGGGTTGGTAGAGCTGGTGTGGAGATGGGAAGATGCTGCAGCAGTGGAGCTCAGTGGGTATGGGAGTCGTTGAGTGAGTTTGAATGATTGTCATTGAGCAGTGGATGGTGTTTCCTGGAGAGAAAAAAAACACCACGGCCTCGGAGTCTAAATCGGTACACAGAGCCTGCCCAGTCTGATACGGCACATCAACAACCGCCTCGGCATGATAGCCTCATTTGACGCGTCACAGACCGCTTCTTCATATGCCTTATCCTGTCGATATCCTTCGTTGAATGCATCCGTGACTGGCTGACAGGGCGGTCGGCAGATTTTTTTCCCAGAATGGAGCCAACTGAGGCCTTGGACTGAAGAACAGCCAACCAGAGCCTGACGTTGAAAAGATGCAGCTTGTGAAAGATACTGGACGTGGACAGCCAAAGCTCAATATGGGTTGATAATTCAGTCAGATCTATAATATGCCCAACGGTGGTTTTACAGCGCGAATATGCGGCACACGAGGTAAGCACCACTGACAGAGCTACTCTTATGGTCCACGGGCGAGTTAAGCGGCCTGGTGTTGATCACAGAATAACCAATGACAAGATCTAGCCAGGAGATGTTTTTGGAGAATGATCATGTACATCGTATCTCACTCGAGCGGATACCCGAACTCAGTGGCCTATCAAGGCGAAGCCACAGCCCCAGAAAAAGCCAATGGACAAGCGCTGACGCTTCCTAGTTTTGTTTTGGAACCACGGTGGGGAGCGGTACGGGGAAATATAGTCCCGTGACGGAAACAACGCTTTCTGACCGAATCACCCCCAACAACCGCAACTCAATAGGCCAGCCTCATTGAAGCGCCCGGATTTTAAGCTTGCAACACTTTTTCTTCGGCACAATCAGGCTGATGAGACCATATCGGCAGTTCATCATACGCCACCATATCTGAACCAGACGATGAAGTGAGAATGAATGGATGGCGAAAAACTATAGTTTGGGGAATTAAGATCCTTTAGAGTACTGACACAGCAGAAACTAGCTCGCTGCGGGAGGTAAAAACTGCTGATCTCGGAGTTCAACAATAAGACCGCCGTTGGACGCACTACCAAGTCCTCTGACTGTTTTGCTATTGCGTCGTTGTCGCATGTCTTTGTTAGAGACAGTCGTTTCAACCGAACTGGCGAAACACTTGTCTCTTTGTCTGTGGGCCGATCTAGTCGATACTGTTACAGCACGGGCGATACGAGAGATGGTGGAGCACCCCCACGAACATTGAGTGTCTAGCTATGACCTTATTCGGTCATGATATGGGTGTGGTGGCTTAATTTATGTTTAGTTTCACCCTCGAGATTGCTTGCAACAAACACCAAGCAATTGGATTAGGCAATGGCGAGATTTACATTACCACCTAGACCGGTCTATTTTGGACATGCCCCTCGTCCAATCAGTGGCAGAAGAAATACATTTAAGGCGGATTATCATATTAGGCTGGGTTGAAACAGTTTTGTTCATCCTGAGAAATGTAAACTCGACCCCGCACCAGAAGGGACAGCTTCAGGTTCGGCAGGTTGGAGAGCGGCCTTGGGCTTGAGACATGCTGCACTGGCAACGGTGTCTTATGTTGGAGTTGTTCACGAGGGTCGTTAGCTCATTCCCTTCCCGGTAACGATTCAGTCTCAATTATTCAACGGTCAGACAATGGAAGCCAGCTTTGCTGTTGAAGATGCGTCCCAGGTTCTGGAACAGTTTCTGAGTTGCGAGCGACAGGCTTGGAGTTCACGTCACGGCAGCAGCTCTCCGGGGAGAGACATCACATTGCGTCTCGGTTGAGTGCTTGATGAGATTTCACCAACAGAAGGTTAACGATGGAGATTAACGTTAGACCAATCGCCATGGTTGGACCAATGTCTGTGTGTTGCGGGCCGGTGAACTGCATGACACTGCAGGCGGCCCGCACATAACGCAACTCACGTGCAGGAAGTTCTGGTTATCGATTGGTCAAAGCTCGCCATCTCGACTGTGGGGGAACACACGATCCTCCGCTTTCGTTTACCTCCTTTGGCCAGAAGCTCGTCGAAAAAGGGTTGATGAGTCCGTTCAAACAAATCTTTTCCTTTGATTTGCATCATCGCTTTTGTTGGTCGCCGGATCATCCGGAATGTCCCGTAGGTATGACGATGCATCGCGGCCGTTGGTATCTGAGGCCTTTTTTTTCTTTTTTTTCCCTTGTCATTTGTGTTGGAGGTTGAGGGTTTGAGTTCTCCGCTTTCTCGGTCTTCTTCAGATGGGGTCCATAGAGCGCTTCAAGGCCCTCTTTCGTGTGTGTGTTTTGTTATCGCATAAACGTCATGGGTGAAAAGAGTGGGATATCGATGCTGACGGTTTGTGACTACATGCGAGTTCTATCATAGAGTTCAGACTTTGCGCGAGCCTCCAACTCGGCCCTCACAACGAGTTATAAGTCCATGATGTCCATTTTCTCGCGAAACTCACCTTAAGCGGAATAGTGTACTGAGGCGTGAC
Source organism: Ascodesmis nigricans (assembly GCA_004786065.1). Classification (NCBI taxonomy): domain Eukaryota; kingdom Fungi; phylum Ascomycota; class Pezizomycetes; order Pezizales; family Ascodesmidaceae; genus Ascodesmis; species Ascodesmis nigricans. The sequence goes on from ML220136.1 coordinate 91,359, forward strand.
ACGACTTCATCTTAACGGCTCTGAAGCAGATTCTGACAATCTGAAGAAGTCACACCAAGAGTTACAGGTCGAGTAAAACCAACAACTTTACGCGTATCTCGTGTCACATTTCCCGTGTTCAGCGCCAACATCTCGCCGCAACCGATGTGACCTGGAGCTATCGATCATTTCTCTTTGTGCAAGGTTCGAGATGATGGCCCCATCATTTGAACTCGTGAACCCCGTGACAATGCGGATCGGACCAATCTTTAGGGCTGACGGCTATCAGAGATTTTCACCCCACTGTTGCTCTTTCCCGGCACTACAAGCGAAACGACCGAAACCAGGAAGGAGCTACAAACCGGAAAACTTTGTATTACCAGGTCGATGAAGAACTCAATTGGATAGTGCACATACCGGGGCCTCGGCCGTATGGATAATTATTCAAAGCTCTGGCATCGGATGTATGCAACGTTATTGAGCCCGCCCGCCCTATCAACAAATTCTTTTCCAGACCAGTCGATGTTCAAACTCAATTCACGCAGCCAATCGTCATCGAGAAGAATTTTATTCCGAAAGGGCTGGGATGACACAGATTCGCTTACCATGTGGTCATCGTGGTGTTGTAACCAACTCGACACACCAGTGTAGGGCTCATCCATCGCTTTTCCCCGTTCAATTTACACCGGAGATGGTCCGGTAGTTGATGGAACCTAAAGTCACCAAGCCGATGTTACTTTCTTTCTCTTCTAGCTGTGACGTTCACACTTCCGTTGGAACCATCAAAATCGTGTCTGGCGGTCAGCTTCCCAGGTACAATGTTGATGGTTTCGGAAGCCTCGGGAGTTCACCGTCGTCGATATCTACCCCACTTTCGAATGGAATGAAGATATGTACCGGTATGCACAGAGCACTCCGATATCCATCCTTTCATGCGATGCAGTGCGGGGGATAGGATAGACCGTACATCTTATGTTGTCCACCTCTGCACCCTTCCCCCATCTCTCCTCCTCCGCCTCGTCCACGAGGCATCGTAAATGGTCCGATGTCTACTTTCCTCATTCCAACACGGGGACGCATGCGCATGCACACACAGTTCTCTACGCGAAACACCAGAAAACGCCCGAAATATAATTTGTTGGTCGCCTCCAATCCAATTTCCATCACTGTCACCATCACCGGCAGTTGGTTTTGGGCTGTTGCTGTTGCTGTTTGTTTGTTGGCTTTTTTGCCTAATCCTGAAGCAAATAACCTGGAATCGGAATAGCGTGCAGTGTTTTGAGCTTGGATGCGCTTCCTCCCCTCCCGCACCGCCGCCGCCGCTGGGTGGCACGGGCAATCGCAATCAAGAGATCGCGAGATGTGATGGGGTTTCAACGGTCCCGGGCGCAGATCGAGGTGGGTGGGATGGTGGGAGAAGGTGAGGGGTGGGCGTGTTCGTTATCGGTCGGGAAGCGGGTACAGTAGTGCCTACAGTTCCTACATCTGAGGCGACGACGAGATGGATGGTGTGCTCCATTGGGGAGAATGGGGAATGGAATGGTGATGGGATAAAGATGAAGGTTCGGGTGCGGATAGGGCTGAAATTAAGGCCCGGGAAGGTCCCAGGCAGGAGAGGAAGTGGGAGAGACGATGGAGCCGGGGCGATTTGATGAAGTGGTTGGTGTGGTCATGATCCGGACCAGTCATGATCAGACGGGGAATGCGCCTTTCCCATCGTGAGGCCGCAAATGCGCATTGCGTGGTTAACAGCACTCTCGTCTCGTATGCCAGCAAAACACGCGTTGGACTCGAGCCTGGGATTGGATTCTTCAATTCACGGCGGAGGTGTATGGAACTGTGGGAATTGGATATTGGCTTCCCGGGGTGAGGACTGATTTCTACTGGCCATTATTCGACATATTGACAAGTCATGCTCATTCCCGTCGTTTTCCACAATGATATGAAAGTATTTTCCTTCTTGCCTACCGTTTTGATTGTTTAATTGGGATTATTGAATCATATGAAGGATGAAGTCAAGGCCAACCTCGCCCAGCGAACACCGTACCTCAACTGCCAGACGGTTGATGAGTAGACGAGGACTTCCGGGTCATCAATTTCTCCGGAAGGATTGGTTGTTTCTGGAACCTAAACATCATATGGACATCTAGATGATTTGTGGACGACTTGAAGATGCAGATACTACTCCTACGGCAGAAAAGCGCATTCGGGGTTATGGAAAGCGTGTACAAACAATCATGGCTCTCCGAAAGGCATCATTGTCATGTTTGACTTTCAGTCATCCCTCAGAGTCGGCCATTTGACGAGGTCGTTGAATCTTACTCAGATATCAATCGAATCATGACTATGATATCCTATCACACGTCGCAGCTTCCCTACACGGTCTTCACCACTGGCTACCAGGTAATCCATGTTGCGGATTTACTTGCCATTAACGTTCGTAATTATTTTGACGACGTGTTATCCATGAACAACTGCTCCCAAGTGCGGTCGACATTTTCCGCAGCATCCACTGGGCTCACCCGTCCGCCTTATATCCCGCCACAGTGTTCTCCAGGGGTTGGACTTCCTTACACCTTCGTCCGATATCTGCACCCTGGAGGAACGTCAGCGTTTCACCCAACCCCTCTGCACAACCACCTGACGTTGGCAGCCAGCATACACGTCATCGCCCATGATACAACACGTTCGCCACGAGCCACGAGTCGAGTCCAGGTGTTGCGGTGTCGCAGCTGAGCGCGCGCCCGCAGGACACATCATCACGGGAAGAAGGAGGAAGAATTCTTCGGGCGTTGGTTGCTGCGGTTAAGCAATATGGAGTGTTACGCGCCATGAGAATGATGAAAACGACCAAGCTATAGTATGAGTACTATGCAGTACGGGACTCAATCAATTATGGGCGGCAACAAGAGAACTGGCACTGCCGCAACAACAACATCATCATCTGCTCGACGGACGGCGCTTCACGTTCAATGCGGTACAGAGTGGAAGACCGGGAAATCGCAAAGGCGAGAAGGCTGTTCAACAGCCGGAATACGATATTTCGTGCAGTATACACTCCCTAGGCGAAGAGCGACTTGAGCGGGAAGGTGGTGCATGTTGTTGGTTGGGTCCTGGCTTGTTTCGGGCAGTTTTTACTATAGAGAAGGATACTTTGGTACCTTTTACTCCAGAATCCTATTGGACATTTGAAGGTGACATGGACGAGGTAGATTCTCTGTTTGTTGCAGGCGCTTGGATGCTAGCGTGGTGACCCGGGAACCAATGGCAAGCGCGGACGGCCATGTTGTTGGAGTTCGTCAGTTCAACCCCTCCTCAGCCTGCCCTCCCTTGTCGGCGACCCCTCTTCTGCAACTGCGACTGGGCGGCAGGAGGAGGTGGTGTGTGAAGAGGGCTGGCTGTCAAAGCGCTGTTGTGGGAATGGCCGGGATATCGCCCCAACCACGGCGCTCCCTCGAGAACCAAAAAACCTCCCCCTCCCACACCTCGCCAGTTGCTGCTCCTCCAAGACAGTCAACTCCCTGGTTCTTGCGAAGCGGCGCCCGTTCTTATCCATCGGCATACATAAGCCCCTACCCGCCCTCCGCACCTGCCGTTCCTCCCCCCCCCCCCTCCCCCCCTTCCCCCCTTCTTACGTTACCCCGAATCCTTCAGCATCGTTTTCCTCAGCGTATTCCTATCCTCAGCGTATATCAGTATCAACTCTTATCACTATCAACCAACACATCTCCAGTTTTTCCCGAGTAGCATTTTTTGGTCCCCAAGGTTTCTGTTTTTCATTTGCATTTTCGAACGGCAGCCATCTGGCAAGCACGATGGTGAGTGACAAGCCCTGAAAGACTGGAGACCAACAAGAAAGAGAAATGAAGAGAATAGAGTTGACAAAACATCCCCAGGCTGCGTACACAACCCAAGCCCAGCACGCACGCATGATGCAGATGGTCAGCCGCCCAGCATCAATCCGCCCTCTCTCGGCAGCAACCTCCATCGATGCCTCCTCCGACCACGAAGAACCCAAGCGGCGAACTGCGCACTGGCAGGCACGAAAGCAGAGCATGCTTCGGCGGACAACCCACGAAGACGAAGCTTCAGAGGCAGAAAGCTTCGAGAGCTTGACCTCGAGAGCAAAGGCCATGGAACACATGCTCAGTGATAGTGACTCGTCGATCGATAGCCGGAGATTCAGCACCGATAATCACTCCATGTCCACATTGTCGTCGGAAGGTCCTGGAACCCCGAGATCGCCCGCACCGGAGTATAGTGTCGAGTTCCCGGATAATATGGGAGAGTATTTGGATGAGAAGGCGGGCTATAGGAGAATGTCGATGAACGAGGCTCCAATGTATGTGGAGAAGCCAAAAGAGATGACAATGACCACGGTGGGCCCGGTTGGCCCTCATCTCTTCAGATCCTACTCGACGAGCCACGCTTCTCCAGTGTCCTCGATCTACGTTCCGCCTGCCAACAATGCTGCCCCTCCCAGCCCAGCACGGTCCCGGAGTAGCCGCCATTCCCCGAGAATCGGTGTCCACGATGTCCCAACCCCCCCCAACGAGCCAGAGTCTCTGGTTTCTCCCCACGATAGCCACGCCCAACAGGTCAGTATCGAGGAGGTCCGGATGTGGTCAACCGGCCAGGTATGTGAGTGGATGATGACGATGGGTTTCGAACTCGAGCTGGTGCAAAAATTCCATGCCAACGATATTTCCGGCGCGATCCTGGTTGATCTCAAGTGGAACGACCTCAAGGAACTCGACATCAACTCATTCGGCAAGCGTATAGAGCTCTGGACCGAAATCCACCACCTCATCGCCCGCGATGTTCCCACCCCGATGTCTCCCGATACCGCCTTCGTTCGTCCGTCCTCTCGCCTCTCGCGCCACAGCTCGAACCGGTCCCCGATCTCGCCGGTCCGTGGCCGCTCTGGCTCGGATGTGTCAATGCACTCGCAGACTCTGATTATCCGCAACGCCCCGGAACCCGAGATGGTCCAGCGCCGCCCGGAAATGATTTCAGAGGAGGAAACGGATGCTGAGCGATCCCGTGACCGGGCTGTTCGTCCCCGTCATCAGGTCCGCCGGAGATCGAAGCGCGCAAATGTTAGGATCCCGCGCCGCCAGATCTCGGTGGATTCCATTATCATCACTTCGGAGGATGGAACGGACTTTGAGGAGGGGTTTGTGGTTCGTCCGCGGCGGACGAGGAGTACGAGACAGGCCAATGGTGAACGGAGCAAGAGCCATAGGCATAAGCATCATAAGCATCGTGACCAGGATGGAGAGCCCCGGCGACATAAGTGCTCCAAGGGCGAGCGATGCCCAAAGCACAATAAACGCTCTCGCCGGGCGGAGAGGGAGAGGGAGAGGGAGAGGGAGAGGGAGAGGCAACAGGAGTTGGAGCAGCCTGAGGATTCTTCGCCAACTCATGGAACAATCTTGATTGCAGCTACTCCCAGCATTGCCGACCATCTCGATAATCAAGCTCTCCGCCAGAGTACAATGTCGTCAACAAACAGCTATCTCGCCTCTTCGGATGTGCTTGGTCCTATCCATGGCCGCGAGGTTCGTCTCCAGGAATCCACGCTCCGCGAGATTTCCAGAATCGACCCTCTGGATAACGTCAAAGCCTTCCTGTCTCTTCAAGAAGCCCAGCATCAACAAGAGTCTCGAGATATTGCACCGCCAGTCCCCGAGAAATCACCGGCCACAATCCAACGTGCCTTCCAACCCCAGGTATCTCCTCCCATGGTACGCTCCCACACGGCCCCTCTCCAGCCTTCAACTCCTCCCGACATCTCCGTCCCTCCTCGCGGTATGACACCCGCCTTTGGCCTCCGCCACGCCGGCCTGGAGCAAGCCCAACCCCCCACCCGCCACCAATCCCCTCCTCAACGCTTCCGCACTCCAAATATGATGCGGACCACCACCCCCTTCTCAGAGGCCGACATCCCGGTGCCGACGACCTCCCCCGTCTACGTCCGGGAGCAATCCAGCTCCGTCCCGCCCGACCTCCACTACCGCCAACGGTACCCAACCCCGACGATGGAAACCCTCGTCTACGGCCGTCGCCCGCGCATCGCGCCCCTCAACGTCGTCGACGAAAACGCCGAATGGGAAGCCCTCGACGACGACAACATGAAAATGGCCCCATCCCCCTCAACACGTACACACTCAGGCTGGATGAAAAAGCGCCGCACCCACTGGTTCCGTCACGAGTGGCCCGACTACCACTTCGTCCTCCGTGGCACGCATCTCGGCTACTCCAAAGACGTCGCCACGGCGGAACTCGGCCACATCGATATGGACGATTTCCAGGTCGCGTGCACTGCATCCAACTCCACGAAGCTCGCCGCCGCGTTTAAAGCGCACAGAATCTTCGGCAGGAAGAAGGATGAACCCACAAGCGCGAATTCTTATTTTTTCCAGCTTGTCCCCGCGAATGATAATGGCGCCAGAGCGAAGAAGAATCTGGGCAAGGCGCATTTTTTTGCGGTTGGCACGAGGGAGGAGAGGATTGATTGGATGAGGGAGTTGATGCTCGCGAAGGCAATTAAGGCGAAGAATCAGGGGTTTAGTGTGGAGGTCAATGGGAAGAGGGTTTGAGGGTGAGTGTTGTGTTGAGTGCTGGACTTTGACTCCCCTACTACCTTTATGCTTCTGCTTCTTATTTTACTTGTTCTTCTCTTGATGTTTCTTGCTTTTCTTACGATTGTGATGGGATGGTTTGGGATTTGCATAGCGAGGTTTTCTTTTCTTCTTTTCTTTCTTCCTTCTTCTTTTTTGTTTTGCTTTCCTTGACATCCTCTTCTTCCTCTGCTTCTTTTTCTTCTGCGCGTTCTTTTACTTCTTCGTTTTTGCTTTCTTCGTTTCAAGACCACCACCGCCGAACTATTACTACTATGGGGACCAGCATCCAAGGGCGTTATCTGTTTTTCTTCTTTTTCTTCTTCTCCTCTTCTATTTTTCTTCTTCGTCTGTTTCTTCCGCTTCTTTTTCTCTCTTTGTGACTGATGTTTTGTTTCTGATTATGATTGATGTTCGCGTCGAGTCCCCCTGCACCGGGGTTGATGACGTTTTTGGTCTTTGGTTTTCTTTTATATACCACTCTGCTTCATGTTGTTTCACTCATTTCAATTTCAATTCAACTTCGCTTTCTTTTCCATCTTTTCCATCTTCTACTCCTTCCTATTACCATACTTTCATACGTGCCCCATCCCGTCCCATCTGAGCCCGAGCTATTGTCGTCATGCAGACGTTTCAGGAAACGTTACGCATGGCCGCGGCGAGGTCTGGGGAAGTGAGCTGGTGGGGGATGGGGTTGAGGTTCACTTCTTTCTTCTTGCTTGGGGGGGTAGTTATTTTCTAGCGTTCTTGGAATGGGTTTCTTGGGATGGGTTATGGTTGCGGCTTGGAATCGGAGTTTGTTCTGCTTGGTGGGGAAGGAAAGGTATGTTATTGATGCTGGTGATACTGACTCGGAAGTGGTGATACGATGGTGCGATGGTTGTGTATTGATGTATCAATGTATCGATGTTCTTAGCGAGTACGGGTATGATAGTACGATGATAGTACGATGCTAAGCTGCTGCTGAAGGAAGGGGAATAAAAAGGTTGTATGTAAGCCGGGGGAGGGAGGGAGGGAGGGCAAAACAAAATCTGTGTAGCGTTTCCATTTTCTTATCACGTCTCCCCCCCCTCCTCTCTGCAGTTCTGGTTCTCAGTCTCTATCACTGGAACGCCATTCATGGGAAGAACGAGCAGCATGTGCCCCCACCCTCCCACTAATCAACCAACCAACCATCTGCACTGTAATATATAAACCTGCAACCACTCAGCCACTCAGCCATTCAGGTGTTTACACCATACCAGTACCCTGTACATACTTTTCCATGGACTATGTAGTATCTACCGGTGAATGGGATGCTGCGGGTAAGCGCGCGCTTCGGGTTGGACTCGGTATTACAGTACTATCAACTTGTATCAGCGTCAGTATCGGCATAGGAATGGTACGGGTAATTAGGAATCAATGGGATTGTATGGGAGGACGGAGGTGGGACGACGGTTGGGAAGGATAGCGAGCATGGGAAGGCTGGAGCGCCTTAGGAATCGGTTTCACAGCCTTACTGTTATGTAACATATCCCAACCGCAACTTCAAACTCAACTATTAGTATTTTTAACTACCATACCGAGACGGGTATTTCCTCCTCCCTGTAATATTACTCTGCTCTACGGTACTCTACTAGTTCACAGGCGACTGGAGCCTAAGACCGGCAAAACCTGTAGGATCGAGTAGCGCACTATTACGATCTATACCCAGCCCGCCGGCAACCCCCGACCTACATCTACCCATCAATTATCGCACCGAGTGATTCCCCATGCCCCATCTCCCGCCTCATATCCCCTCCATCTCCTCCATCTCCTCCATCCCCTCCATCTCCCCCATCTCCTCCATCTCCTCCATCTCCTACCCCATGAATCTCCCCCCGTTTCCCCTCCGTCCCCTCCTCCTCAACTTCCCACACCCCGACCCCCTCTCCCACTAGCACAAACCTCATTACCCTCACCTTCCCCTCCCCATATTCCTCTCCACCCCCCTCACCTTCCCCATCCCCATCGGCATATGTATACCGATAAACCCTCTCCCTTGGATCATAACACCCATAGCTCTCAGCCCACACCCACTCCCCTTTATCCTCCTCCCGGGCATTTCCAAGGCGGCGGAGTTTCGTGTTTTCTTCGAGGTGGTTGGTGATGCGGGTAGTGTAGGTTTTCCAGTGCGTCGTGATGGCGGATATGAGGGAGGGCGGGAGCGGGGGCGGGCCGAGGTGGGAGTTCGTGGAAGGGAGGCTGAGATGAGAGGTAGTGGTGGTGATAGTCGTGATGGGAGGGATAGAAACAGTGGGGGGGATACTGGCGGGGGTATTGAAGAGGGCAATGATTTCCGTGTTTCCGCCATGATTTGCTGCGGTTCGTGGGGTGATGCCTTTGGTGTCTGGGAGATCGGGGTTGGCGCCGATGCGGAGCAGGAAATCAACCTGTGTTTATTCCATTAGTTATCCTTATCCAGACTGGCAGAGGATTCGACAAAGCCGAATGGATTATCGGGTTAGGGGAAGAAGATATAGGATATAAGAAGCATCAACACCACCTACCGCCCACACCGCCTCCTTCCTCACAGCAACCATCAACGGCGTCCCCCACCTCCCCCCTTCATCCACCCACGCTCCCTCCACAACCTGCACCAACTCCCCCATTACCCTCTCCGCCTCCACCGTCGCCCTCCTCCTCCTCTCCTCGCGTGTGCGTTTCTCGTCCTTACTCATCAACTCCTCATGCAGGACCTCCCCCTCCTCCCCGTCACCACCATCCACCTTCTCCCTCCAACCCTCAATAACAATCTGCAGCACTCCCTTCCCCTTCCTCGTTTTCCTCCCCGGGTCCGCGCCATGTTCCAGTAACACTCTTACCGCGGTATAGTTCAGCTCCCTCACCGCTACCAACAGCGGAGTGTAACCCCGACGATTCACGGCATTCAGTTTCCCGCCGTGCTGGAGAATGAGAACGAACAGCGCCGTGTAGATCCACTCGTTCCTATACGCGCCTTCGAGCTCCTCGGGAGGGTGGCGGGAAAGGTAATGCAGCGCGCGATCACCCTGGATATCCTCCTCTGCGAACGGGGTATTCGGGTCTACTCTCCCGACCCCCAGCAGCGCGCGGGAGACTGGGATATTGCCGCTCCTCAACGCGAGAGAGAGCGGAGTCTCGAATACTTGTTTCCCCGGATCCAGTTGCGCTACTAGTGTTGGATCACAGCCAGTGGAAATCAACAATCCCGCCATCGACTCCACCCGCTCCCCGTGCTGGTGCTGGGTGCCATACGGTCTAGTCGTGTCGGAGAGGAAGTCGGCTGGCTGCTTCGCGAGCCAGTGCAGCACGTTCTCGCCGTCCTGGGTCTCCGCGTTTGCGTCCGCGCCGATACTCAAAAGATACCGCACGACCTCCTCGTGGCCCTTCACGGCGGCCCAGAACAACGGGGTGTGCTGATACTCAGGTGTATTGTACCCCTCGTTATAGCCCCCCACCAACGCGACGAGGAGATGGCAGACATCCCGGTGCCCGTGGAAGGCGGCGTGGTTGAGGGAGCCGATGCCGAGGATGTTGGAGTCTGGCTCTGTGGGAGAGTCGCCGAGTTGGTGGAGGAGCGAGACGGTGGTGATGTGGTTGGAGGCGGCGGCGCAGGTGATGGGGCGGCGGTAGGTGCGGTGGGAGGTGTGATGGTCTATTAGGAGAAGGGATTTGATGGCGGTGGGGCGGTGGTGGAGGAGGTGGCGGATGCTAAGGTTGCTGCCCGAAGAGGCGGCGCGGTGGAGGTGCGTTTCGACGGCGTGCGTGAGGATTAGGTCCGAGGCCGCGGTGGAGAGAAGGAGGGGGAAGAGGAGGGTGGAGAGGGTGCGGGAGGTGCGGGTGAGGTGGGAGAGGGAGGTAAGGTTGAGGAGGGGGAGGGATTGGGAGAGCGGTGGCCCGGTGAGGTCGGGGTTTTCGAGAAGGTGCGTGACGGTGGTGGGAGTAGGGAGGTAGTAGGAGATTTGGTGGAGGATTGAGAGGGGGAGGGTTTCGAGGGTTGGTGGCATTGTGGTGGTGGAGAGAAGGAAGAGGGAGGGAGTGGTGGTGGTGGTTGATGAAGACGGAATGTTGTTGATGTTTGTGGGTGCGGATGGAACGGGGGTGTATCTCAACTTTTCACATTCCACACGTTTCGAACAAGTGCAATTAAACAAGGACCTGAGAATGATCATTACTATCATGGTCAAAAACTCTCATTTCCAAACATGATGTGATTACTCACAGTATCATACTCGGTTTCTCGACTGGAGGCCAGCAAAAACTGAAAACATCACGATCCCTGTATCATATCACCCTGCCGACACGATCATGGACGCTCACCGTGGAAAGCCAGAAGAAAATCTTGAACCCAATCTGATCATCACTGATATCATAAAATTCCTAGCCCTACACCCAGCCTGTCATTCTTATCACAATCGTTACAACCTCTTAATCGCCCCCAAACCCTTACACAACCTTCGTAACCTCCAGCCTCTCCAACCCGCCCTCTCTATCATACCTCACACCGCCATCCGGTCCCTTCAACTTCCTCAACCACTTATTCCCCTCGCCCCTCGCCAACACGAAACTCAGTCTCGCGGCATCCCCCCTCTCCGCACCGGTCGCCTCAACCGTAGTCCTAATTTCCGTTTCCACAACAACCTCGATACTCCCCTTCCTAGCCTTCAACGCCTCCTTCGCCATCGCCGCATCGTCTTCCACATGCACGCCGTTCGGGGTAGCCTCACAATTCGGGGCCACATCCACCGGGGAAGACGCCGTAGTTTCCGGAGCCTCGATAGTTGTCGACACTGTCGATTCCCGCAGCGGGGTAACCGTCCATCTCCCGAACGCCCAGTTCAAGATCCAGCGACCACCGACGGGTGGGCTGGTGGGGATATCGGAGCCCGCGGGGGTCGGCGGCGTGTCTGGGTGTATCGGCGGCGGCATGCGACATCTTACTATTCCCTTGATTCTGTAGACCTCGTCTTTCGGCGCTGAGGTGAGCAGCTTTTCGAGGGCCGATGTGTCGATGTAACCGGCGTCGTGACCATCCCCGATCGGGAGTTTGAGGGAGATGACATCGACCTCTGAACTGTGGGCGTGGTGGTGCTCGTGTTGGCTTTCCGGTATCGTGTCGAGGCCGGCCGCACTATCGATCAGGCTTTTCGAGAGCTGGGAGTCGAGCCCGAAGACTACGTCTCGGTCAATCCAGCCTTTGTCGGTCCGCACGATCGGCGTTTCCTCGGCGACATCACGGATCCGGTCAATGACCGTGTCTTCTTTTTGCGGCCCGGCGAGCTCGTGCTTGTTGAGAACAATCAGGTCGGTGTATTTTGCTTGGAGCTTCGCGGTGTACGACGTGTCTTCGTAGCCAGTCCAGTTCTCCACGTCGACGACTTGGATCACGCCGTCGATTGTGAAGGCGCCAAAGGTTTCGCGGGAGATGCGGTTGACCTCCTACAGCTCGAGTTAGACAAGTTCCCGACGACGGTGAAGGGAAGACGAACCATTGCTAACGTCGCGGGAAACGCGCTGCCCGATGTCTCAATGACAATCCGCGTCGGCTTGTAGTTCTCCTTCAGCTCCAGCAATGCGTCCGACAGCTGTCCGACGAGGTTACAGCATATGCTGGGAGCGAACACGACTCATCAGCTTTCCATTCCACGCAAAACACGCTCGGGAGACTCACCAGCCGTTCAGCAGTTCTGTAACGCCCGTCACACTGCTCTGGCCCGCCAACTGGCTGTCGACCGCAACATCGCCGAACTCGTTCTTCAGCAGACAGAGCTTGTAGCTTGGTGGGAGCTGAGGGAGTAGTGAGAGGAGGAGCGTCGTCTTTCCGGAGCCGAGAAACCCGGTGAGGATTGTGATTGAGATGGGCCCCGTCATGGTTGATTGAGGTGGAGTGGTGGAGTGGTGGAGTGGTGAAGTGGTGGAGTGGTGAAGTGGTGGAGTGGTAGAGTGGTAGAGTGGTAGAGTGGTAGAGTGGTAGAGTGGTAGAGTGGTAGAGTGGTAGAGTGGTCGTGGTGAGATGAGAGGGAGGGGGGGGGGGAGAGTCGAGGAGTCGGGGTCAGATGCGTGCTGTGTTCCTGGCCGTGGTCGTCGGGAAGAGGAGGAGAGAGGGACGCGAAGGCGGGGTGCTGTTGAGGCTGGCGGATGATGCTTGTCGCGTCAACCTGGTCGGATGAGCTCGTCTGAGGCAAACCAAGCTTTGTGGGGCGCGACTATTCACGGCTCTCTCAATCAGACCGAAGTAGATATGTCGTCGAAGGACTTTTGGCGGTGCAAATTTTCTCTCTCAGATCGGAGCAGCACGGGCGACAACGAGGTTAATGTATGTTGCTTTTGGGGGGGGGCCTCAGATCAGGTACAATCAATCAGTCAATCGGCTGGCGGCAGAGAGAGACTCCA